>CM053649.1:14974923-15339923 GCA_028654395.1 Scutellaria barbata | reverse complement strand
GATTTTCAGGAGGAATTTGAACCTGAAGACCTGGATCGTCTCGTTCCTTACATTCGTGATGAGAAGCCGAGGTGGAAACATATCAAACCTTGGTGGGATAGAATGAATAAGGTACATTTCTAGGTCTTTTGACAACTCGACATTTTCTCGACAGATAATTAAATTTGATAAATGTGTCATTGGTTTTTGGATGTAAATATTTATGGTGCTTAATTTGGACGGGCATTGGGTGGCGGCGGAGGTGGATCTTCGTACATATTCATTGGTGTTGTTCGACAGCCTGCGTCATCATTGGAACGCTGATGTGGTGGCACTACGACTCCGACAAACTCTTCCTATTCGTCGCATGTTGCCGAGAGTGTTGAACCGTAGTGGATATTATGGTCAGCTAGGATTTCACTGGTACTGTCCACCGATGCTTGGTTGCGTAAGTGCCGAGTCCAGATTTTGCTACAAGCAGGATGACGCTACGAGCTGTGGCGTATGGGCATTGATGGCGATAGAGAGTTGTATTAGTGGCATGTTTTTGAGACCAGATATAGTGAACGGCATCTTTCAGATGAGGCGTGATGTAGCATTGTCATTGTATAAGTTCTCGGCAGACGCTGATACATGTGAGCCTGTAGACTAGATCGGTTCTGGTGATTTTGCACATTATTTTTTTCATTATTGAACATTTTCGGTACCCTTTTTTAACATTGAAAATAATTGAACATTTCCAATATATTTTTCTTGACATACTTGCCCAACTACGAATTTATAATATAAGTTGTAAGACAAACTAAAACATAATACGACACCGATGTAAGACACTCAAGAGCAACTACATATACCCGAACATTCCAGACTCACCCAGATGTTGACGCCAAATAAAGCGGACATTTTCTTCGTATATGTGATTCTGATTGACAAATCGAACACTTTTTTTTCTTTTTTCGTATTCCTTCATCGTTTCTGTAATGGACATCTTCATTCCCAACTTCCTCTGCCCGATAGTCATACTGGTTCGGAATGCGCTCGGTGCATCTGGCTCTATTATGGTCACCTCGGCCGCAGCGGCTGCACCTTCCAGAACGACTGGAAGGAATTCGTTTTCTCTTGGGTCGTTCTGCTTGTTTCACCTTGTCAGGTGCTCGACATAATTGACTTTTGATGTCATCCGACGCCACCTAAGTTTCTGGATCAGGAACGGGATTCACCGTACCACTCCACATCCCCCTCAACCAGTCGGTTGTGTAGTATGGTGCCACGTATGCCGAAAATGATTCTTTTGCAAAACTATAACAAATAATAATAGTTAGGTCAAGCATGTTGATTTATGTTTCAAAGTAAGAAGCGAATTGATAACATGTTGTATAAATACCTTATTGCTGCACATGCGTGCGAACACGGGATCAGATCCAGCTGAAAAATGAAACAGGTGTATTCGAACTGGTTTAGCTCCACAATAAAAATTTTACTACCATCAGTTACCTTGTATTTGCTTCGTTCGAGTTTTGCAACTTGCATACGCCCACCAAGCTTCACCGACTTGACTAATCTTTCATGTGCTGCGATCGTTAAGGTATTTTCTCTATCTTCGGTAGCAATCCGCCTCTCGTAGAACCATTTCTCCAAAATGCGTCTAGAACACTCCAAAAAAGAACATATAGGCAGTTTTCTTGCCCACACAAGCCGACTATTCCATGTCTCTGCAGCGTTAGATGTCATGAAATTAAATCTTCTCACAGGACATCTCGCGCGAGCCCATCTTTGTTCTCCAGCCTTTGACAAGGTGGCTATCGCACCTTGTATGTCGGATGCTTGCAACATGGACATATACCTATAATGACAAGCAGGTTGACAAGTAAATACAATATACTTTCGAAAAAACAACACACATGCAGAGAGTTTTTGATGTTAGATAAAAGATGTATTTGCAGTTGCATCACAGAAAACGTACCTATCGAACTGTGTGGACTGATAACAATATGCAGCTTTGTGGAAAAATCCCACCAAGTGTGTTCCGTGTCTCGCCAAGTGTTGTTGTAAATGAAAACAACATAAACCATGGACCGCATCAAGGTACACTTCTTTTATGCCATTGCTGATACTGGCGTGCTGATCGGACACTATAAGCAATTGGTCTGGGCAGCCATATGCTTCACGAACATGTTTGAAGAACCAGGTCCAAGACTCGTCGTTCTCCACGTTGCCTATGCCAATTGCTAATGGAAAATTTTGGTCGTTTCCATCCTGTGTCACAGCAACAAATCCAACACCTTTATATTGACCTTTCAAATGACATCCATCCACAACTATAACCGGCCTTGCATATCGCTTAAAATCGTGAATAGATGCAACCATTGGGTAGAAGACAAACTTGAATTTTCCATCTCGATGGGTTTCCAAAGCTGTATATGAACCGGGATTAGAAATTTACAAGACCTGCATATACAGTGGGAGCAGAGCAAATGATTTTTTCGGGTCACCGTATACAACCCTCATTGCATGTCGTTTTGCCGTCAATGCCACCCTATAACTAACTTGTACACCATATCTCTCCTTCATTTCATGCATTATGGTCTTCGGATCCAACTTGTAATTTTCTTTTCTAACTGATTCAACGTAGTACTCACCGATCACAGCTGCAGGAAGTCGACGAGGTTCACTACTACTCAATTCACTCCCACAATTATGTTGTAAAACAGCTTTTGAGATTTTTCAAATCTCATATTTCTCGTGTGCGTGCAGGGAGAATGGACAATTATTCTGTGTGCATTTCACGTACCATCTCGTCTTGTCGGAAAGCTCCACACAGTATTCGGCTACATTGTCGATATGGTAAAATCCAACCGCATTTTGCAACTCTGTTTTGCTACCAAAAGTGGCTCCTTTGTGTAGGGTTGAATCTTCGGCCGGCTCGTTCACAAATTCGGGCTGCACATCGGATGGTACTTCTGGAATAAACCACTCCGGTCTCATAATATATGATTGGAATTCCTCAAACGCCAGTCGTTGCTCTTCATCTAGAGTATCCTCAACTTCTTCGTCTAAATCGAAGTCATCATCAGCCTCTGTCGCATTTGCTGATTCATCTTCATCATTGCCCGAACCTGAAACATGATATACAAGAAAACATACATTACAACTGCAAAATGTTATATCATACTTCCAAATATATAAAAAAATTTACCACTGGCATCGTTAACTAATTGTTGTGGTACTCTTTCTGGTTCAGTTGCCTGTGAGATTTCTTCACCCTCTGTAAACTCGTGATGTCCATAAACATTCGGAGAACTGTTCAAATCGATGTAGTCGACACCCCAATCAGAAGCAAAGTTCACCCGACCACTTGAAGAAGGCCAAGATGCCCACTGATCCACATTTGAGGTCCCAGGCTAGTTAGCTTCGTCTTCATTAGGAATTCCTCATTTCGAATAAAACGTTTCGTCTGATTGTAGTCCAAGGGGAACATTTGAAAAATCCCAATCTTGTTGGGGAATGTCAAATGCCGGATATGAGTCTGTCCTCGTTCCTACTCTTCCCGATGAACCCCCTACAGAGCTGGGGTTCTGAGATTCAGTACTTTTAAGGGAAACAAAAATGATAAGACACTCCACACTCATAGACAATACTCGTTCCAGATCCGAATCATTCTTAATTTTTTCCTTTTTCACTATTCCATTCATCTCCACCAGTGAATGGATCACATATCTCCAGCAATTCATGTCAGCATACACGAGTCCATGAATTGACTCTAATAGATCAGCAAATGTAAGTCTTTTAAGGTGAAGCAGCTCTTGGAACCGTTTTTATACTCTAAACCTTCCCAATATCCCCCGAACCAAACAACGACAGAAATGAAACTCATTTTTTCCTATACATGAACAAAAAAACAAAAACAACACACATCAGACAGTAATCATGTCTATATTGTGACAAAGTGCCAAAGTGGAGCGAAATAATTCTCGGGAAAATTACACAACATTACAATAGACTAATACACTGATATTTAACTTTAAATTTTTTATATTTTCATGATAGTTTTATATTAAAGATTTAACACTACAATGATAAAACAAAAAAATTGAATAATTGAATAATATAAATATAGGTGACAACAAATATAATTTACTCATTACAATTATTTACAAAACTCACATCAATATTCCATTATTACAAATTTGATATCTAAAATATTTAAGATAATTACAAATTTAAAAGTACGAACATACAAGACTTATATAAGATTAAAAATAATTTATATATAAATATAAAAAAATTACAACCCATCAATTATTTTAATTCAACTATACCTTAATATTAAAAATTATCATATATTCGAATTTTAGTGAGACATGTTTTTTTAGAATTTTCGTGGATAATAATTTCTTCGAATTTTCGTGTACAATTATTTTTTCGAATTTTCGTGAATTGTGTTGTTTAGAATTTTCGTGGACAATAATTTCTTCGAATTTTCGTGTACACATATTTTTTCGAATTTTCGTGAATTATGTTTTTAAGAATTTTCGTGGACAATAATTTCTTCGAATTTTCGTGTACACTTATTTTTTCGAATTTTCGTGAATTATGTTTTTTAGAATATTCGTGGAAAAAAATATTATTTTCGTGAAGGATAATTTGAATTATTTTCGTGGATAAAAAATATTATTTTCGTGGTTAAAATGTTTTTCGAAATATTATTTTCGTGATAATTTTTTTTACGAAATATTATTTTCGTGGGTTAAAAATATTATTTTCGAGGAGGATAATTTTAATTATTTTCGTGGATAATAATTTCGTGGCTAAAATAATAATTATTTTCGTGGAGGATAATTTTATTTATTTTCGTGCATAATATTTTCGTGGCTGAAATAAAAATTATTTTCGTGGATAATATTTCTCGAAATTTTATTTTCGTGGTTAATATTTTCGTCAATACAATTTTCGTGGATAATATTTTTTCCGAAATATTATTTTCGTGGAGGATAATTTTAGCAGTTTTCATATATGCTAAATTTAACTATCATCGTATACGAAAATAAAACATATCTAACAATTTACCGTAAACGCAAAAAATAATATCACAAAGCATTAAATTAAATAAATATCACAACTACAAAATTCAATTAAACACGAAAATTGTGTACGGTTTAATATAATATTACATGATAATATTTACATGCTCGTAACATACCTTTAAAATTCTTGAACACAAAAAATTCTTCGGCGCTTCCAAGTTCTAATCGACAACCAAAACTATAAAAAATGCTTATTTGAGTTCGAATGCTATTTCGATTTCCAAGTTCTATGCTTATATAGAATACAATCGACATAAATTTTTGTCACAGTAATAACAGTAAATGTTGCAAGCATATTTTGTCTATTTTGCCATTATTGGGGGAGGGGGCATAACTGATTCACTTAGAGGGCTTGACACGTGGTGGGAGGGGGTGGAATTTTAATTGCATGATAATTGGTGCAGTCAGGCACATGGAGGCGGCTGTGGAAGGTTGACTTGGAGTCAAAAATGGGTATTTTGGTATAATATCTTATATTTTTGGGTAGATTAGGGTTACAAATTATATCAATGGCTAAAATTGTTTATTATTATAGGGAAATGGCTAATATGGGCAATTTTCCCATATATAATATATCATATGTTATATAGTTATATCAATGCAATATATATTAATTATATGGTTATATATAAAAAAAAAATTGGTGTCACAAAAATTATTTATATATTTCATTTTTTCAAATTAAAAATGTAAGAGCAAAGATATATGGAAAAAAAACTAAAATAAAGGTGCTGACTAAAAAAAGATTGTTCAAATTTATAATTGATAAAATTGAATATTTTTTGCGAATATGTGTGCGTTTTATAATAGACTGACATTTATTTGAATTTTTTTTTTACTTTTATGTTTTTTATTATTTATGAAAAGAAAAATCGAGAGTTATAATGGTGTGACAAAAGAGTTGATTGCTTCAGTTTTTAATCAAATTTAGATTTAGATAAAATGATAAATCAAGCATAGTGTACTCTATAGACGTTACTATATATAATCAGCAAACTTTCCAAGTTTTTTTTCAAACAGGCGTTTGAAATAAGTTTGTTGTATCATCTATACTTAATTTATAGAAAATGTTGAATAATTAATAAATTAATACGCATGTACCTTTTAATTCATTCCTACAAAATGAGAATAAAAATTAACGATCAATAAATTAATTACTTTAAGAAAGAAAATGATTCGAAGTAGATAATCGTTGTTTTATATTATTTATTCGTTGATCCAATTGTAATGTATCAATTCAGTTAAATATGAGAAGTAGAATTATTTTTTTTAGCCATTGTCTACAACTTTCCGTAATAGTCTCCAAATTCTATATAATCAAATTTATGTGACTTTTACTTTCCAATTTTGTAATTTAACTTTTGAGTTTTTTTTTTTTTTTCATCTTTGATTGATCTTAGTTACCCAAAAAATAAGGGAAGAAAAATAAAGGAAAGTAGTGTGCTATAAATTACATATTTATTATACAATGTTTTACTTTTACATAATATTTAATCTTTTTGTCTAATTAAGTAGAGTAGCTTTATACTACCGCTTGAGTTTTAGATTTTAATTTAACATTATAGTTACAACATAGGCATAGTAAGTAGTATAAAACTTCAACAATTATTATTCATAAATCATTTTTATATCCTATCGAAGATATATTCTATAATAATATTAAAATATTATTATGATTTATGAATGGGTTACTAATTGAGTTAAAAATAAAATTTATATTATCAACTTTTTTAAAAGAATTAATGTTAAGTATATTAAATTAAAAATATATGTGCGAGAAAATATGTTGAAAACTACTTTATCAATAAAATTACAAACTTCAAAAAAAATAAAAAAGATTTGTCAATGACTGATGAATCAATTAGCATATACTAAATTATAGAATATCACTCTTTTCAATTTATTATAATTAAATTTTAAACTTATACAGTGACATATGACAAATTATATATATATATATATATATATATATATATCATATAAACTAATCTTTTTAAGATCCGGATTATAAATTTATTTAATATATTTTAGAAAAATAATTTAGGTGTTTTGTATTGATCCTCGAAATTTATCTCCAATGTTATGCAATCTGAGGAGTTGACGGTGCATGTGCATGACTTACAGTCTATATGTCAAATGACGGAAATGCCCTTCTTGACGAAGGGTTCAAAAAAAAAGTTTAATTTCATATATGGTTTATATGTTACTAGATTCGAATAAATATTTAAAAATAAATATGTCGATGGACCCTTAATGTAACGTCCCGTTTCTTTTTAAAGGCAAACCTTGGTTGAGGCGTTACTTACGTATAAAATTTACCATTTTTAATAAAATAAAGATAAATAAAATCAAGAATAATTATAAAATATATATTTCTTAAATACATGAAATTAATCATTTTAAATAAAAAGTTCTGTAACCTTTGCTCATCGGCTACCAACATTCACCGCTTCACTCGCTGCGCCCTAAAATCCTTAAACTGAAAATATTTTAAAAAGAGGAGTGAAAAAATACACTCAGTGGGGAGGGGGGGAAAGAAACTCGGGATGACATAAAATAATTTTAGAAGATTTTTCACGCACATGTCAAACCACCATTTATCACATAAAAACATATTTTCATAAAACGTTTGTATTTTAATAAAAACAACATAAAATAGATAGCTTCATATACGTGTCTTAAATTATTTAAAACTGCAAGCATTCATCTCTTTCACATGCAAACATATCATTTTTCATGCACTCATCCCAATCAATCATCATTTCCATTCAAACATATCACATTCATTACGGTTCTTAGCCGTCATAAATACGATTCTTAGCCACCATAGATGCAGTTCTTAGCTGCCATAGATACGGTTCTTAGCCGTCATAGATACGGTTCTTAGCCGCCTTGTATGCACATGCACACATATTTGCTTCATACATACACATCTCAAACATACACATGGAAGCACATTGATTTACCATAATACTTAATTTCAGTTCTCAACAGCCTTGAAAACACATCTTATTTGGAGATATGCAAATATTAACTTCACATCATTCTTCACATTTGCATTCATAGTAAAACATTCACAATCCATCACTTGTTTTAAATCATTCATCAATCACATTCTCATTTAATAATAATCTTAACTCATAGCATTTTATTCACATAACATGTATATCAAACTCAGGTCATTCAAGTATAAGATTTCATATTTTAAATATTTTGAAAGAGTTATAAATACCGTAATAAGTATTTACCCCCACCTCATGAGAAGAGCGTGTGAAATTATAAGCTATCGAACAAGCATAGATAATTCTTCATTCCTCTTTTCCTACATCGATCATTAAAAATGTCTTAGTACCTTGTCTAGCTATAAATTCGTTAGTTAAGGTCATTATTAATTAAAATATGTAGCACCCAAAACAAAAACGAAGCATAATTGATTAATTAAATAAGTAAATCCTTAATTAAAATATCTTATGTGTATTAATTTTTAATTGTTTAATTTAATTAAGTGCGTTTCAGATACATGTGTAACGATCGATTTTAGAGGGATAAAATTTATAAACATGGAACATAAAATATTTTTAAACCATTAGATGCGTAACGGAAAAACGAGAAGATAGAAACAAACTAGAGGTCAATCGGACACTTGTAGCTCAAACGGTGAAGAAAAGGGCAAAATACGAAGTTTCAGAAAAACAAGGAACGGGATCTGGATGAACAGTAACCGACCCTTATCGTGAACAGTAAATGAACAGTAAATTTTCCAGAGTTTCAATAAATAGGCGCTCATTCATTTCATTTTTTCACCTTTCTTCGAACGAGTCGGAAAGCGACGAAAACACGTAAGTCTCTCTCTTTTCTCTCTCGTCTCTTTATTTATTTTTCTGTTTTCGGTCGCCACCACCGGAGCCGCCACCGCCGCTGGAGTTGCCGTCGCCGCCGTCTCCGCCGGCGCTGCCTTTGCCCGAAAATTCTAAACTTGTCCGTTTCGGCTGATTTTCACACACGACGTAGCCTTCGACGATACGAATCTGGGCCAACTTTCGGAATTCAATTCCGATCCCCCATTCAACGGAAAATGGCGAAAAACGGTGCTATCGCTGCCGGAAAATGTCAACCTTGTCCGTTTCGGCTGATTTTTGTACACGACGTAGCCCTCGACGAGACGAAACTGGAGAAACTTCCAGAATTCAATTCCGATCTCCGGTTCGCCGGAAAATGGCGAAAAACGATCTCCAAACCTTTACCCAAATTACCGAAATACCCCTAAATCTTAAAATGCTTCGTTCGAGCTCGTTTCAACTCCGATCGAGCTCATTCTTGTTTTGTTGTGATCCAAAATTCATTCTCTTTCATCTCAGCCTTATAAACCGATCTTTCCCTCTTCTTTCTTCAATCTCAATCGTTAGGTCTTCCGTTCAGATACGATAGCATTTAAATCTTAAATTATATTTAATAAAAAATCTAAGGAAACACCGTAATTTTATATAGGCTACATGTTGGAGTGAAGCCTTGGGATACGTGATCTCTAACACTTGCTGCTCACGTGGTAACCACCGAAAAAGGTGGGGGTAATTTCTTATTACGATATTTATACTCCTTTCAACGTATTTAAATTACAAACTGTTATACTATATAAAAATGAGTTGGGTATACGTGCTGAATGCATGATATATTATATGTGATAATGTTATGATATGATGAATGTGAATGTGCTTGCTGAATGATTTAGGGTTAAGTGATGGATTTTGATTATTAATTGTTTTAGTTGATTGATGGAAATTATGATGACTGATGAATACTTGTATAGTTGAATTACGTAATTATGGATTGTGATCTTTATGGGATGTGAACGTTTTACTATGAATGCAAAAGTGAAGAATGATGTGAAGTTAATAATTGCATGTGTGCAAATAAGATGTGTTATTATGGCAATTGAGAACTGCAATTAAGTGTTATGTTAAATTAATGTGCTTCTATGTGTATGTTTGATATGTGAAAATGTGATGAAACTATGTACGCATGTGCATGCGTATGCAAGGCGGCTAGGGCTTGCATATGACGGCTGATCACCGTATTATGACGGTTAATAACCGTAAAATGTTTTCAGGGCGGCTAAGACCCGCATATGTTTTCATGGCGGCTAAGCACCGTAAATTATATGAAAAGTGATGTTTGAATGTGAAAATGAAGTGGTATATGTGCATGTGCATGCGTATGCAAGGCGGCTAGGGCTCGCATATGACGGCTGATCACCGTATTACGACGGCTAACGACCGTAAAAAGATGGTTAACACCCGCAAATATTTTTATGACGGCTAAGAACCGTAAAATGTTTTCATGGCGGCTACGCACCGTAACTATGTGAAAAATGATATTTGGATGTGAATGATGGATTATATGTTTCCATAGCGGCTAAAAACCGCATATGTTGCAAGACGATTAAAGACTGTAAATGTGGGAATGAAAGTGACATGTTTGAAGATGAATGATGTTTGATTTGTGAAGAATGCTTACATTTAAATTGATTATAAGTCACGTGATAGAAATGATATATTTTATGCTGTTTTTATTAAATGATAAACGTTCTATATCAATTGGGTTTTCTGATAAAAATTGAGTTATGATGAGTTGAGGAATTTACGATCGAAATCTTTTAAAATTATATTGTTTTGAAATAAGGGCTGGAAAATATCTTTTATCAAATGTTTTAAATGTTGGAAATTATTTTATGTCATTCCGAGTTTCCCCACCCCACTGAGTGTACTTTTGTCACTCACCCCTCTTTTTAAAATGTTTTCAGTTTAAGGATTTCTAGGGCGTGGCGCGTGAGCGGTGGATGCTGGTAGCCGATGAGTAAGGTTACAGAACCTTTTTATTTGAAATGATAAATTTCATGTAGTTATGAAATGTATATTTTATAATTATTCTTGATTTTATTTATATTTATTCTTGGAAAGAGGAAATTTTTATAAGAGAGTAGCGTCTCGGTTAAAGATTTAGTTACAAAAAAATCGGGGCGTCACAGGTGGTATCAGAGCGGGTCTATGATTCTGTAAACTCGTTAAAATGTTTTATTTTCTAAAAATATTGGATTTAATTTGAATTTAAAGGGATGTAAAAATATAACTTTTGTCGAAAAGAAAATATTTTATCAGCTACTAGCATCAACTTCTACTGCTCCGCTTTCGCTAAGGTATGTTATGTTATATTATGATGTTTAATTATTTTATGATTGTGAACCTATGTGGAAGTAGAAATTTTACAGAATAATATGATTTTCGATGTTATGTTATAATGATATGTTTATGTGGGGAAAAAAAATGTGTCATTTATGGCGAGATTATGTTAATATGTGATCACATTTTATACAAGTATGAGCTTCTAGGCTAGAAATTATGCTCATGAATATTTCTGGTTAAATCGTTTTGCTGATTTATGATATTGTTATTATATGTGGTCGCTGTTATCGACACACTGCTGCTGGACGCCGCCATTGAGCCGCTGACTGCAGCAGCATTAGCTCGTGTGCGTAAATGGCCGTAGCAGGAGTTGGTACGGTGATATTTGATGGGTTATGTTATTTTATGTTATGCTATTTGTGAAAATTGTTATATTGGTAAACACTGCCACTAGCCACTAATTGTCGTGTGAGTTAATGTGTATGTTTTGCCATAGTCGTTGGGTTACATAGGGTTGAGACTACCATAGGCCCTTGTCTATGACAGGATGAGCCATTGGGTATTTCCCCTGGTACACAGACGTGATACGTAAAGCCACGACTAATAATTGAGGTCTATGAGGATCATGTGTGGATAATTTGTATTATGTTTTATGATGATTTTAATTTATGATGTGATTTGGTGAAATGTGCAATTTGATTATATGTTTGATTTGCGCAATTTGATTGTATGTTATCTTACATTGCGAGATGATGCTAGGATGGCAACCGATAATAGAGAAGGTTATTACAAATATATGTGAGCTAAAGTGTAACGCCCCGATTCTTTTGTAAATAAATCTTAACCGAGACGTTACTCACTAAAAAAAAAATTCCTCTTCAAAAGAATTTCACTCTTTAAACAGAACAAAGATAAATAAAATCCTGAATAATTATAAAACATACATTTATTAAATACATGAAATTAATCATTTTAAAATAAAAAGGTTTTTTAACATTTGCTCATCGGCTACCAGCATCCACCGCTCGCACTCCACGCCTTAAAAATCCCTAAACTGAAAAACATTTTAAAAGAGGGGTGAGTGTTTGAAATACACTCAGTGGGTTAGGGAAACTCGGGAGGATATAACATAATTTCCAAAGATTTTATACACACACCAAAACACCATTTTATCACATATAACAGATTTTAGTAAAACGTTTGTATTTTAATAAAAATCGTAGAAAATAGATCACTTTATAATGTAAGCATCCATCATTCACATTCAAACAACACTTTTCACATAATTTACGGTGCTTAGCCGCCATGAAAGCATTTTACGGTTCTTAGCCGCCATGAAAACATTTTTACGGGTCTTAGCCGTCCTGGAAACTTATGCGGGTCTTAGCCGCCCTGGAAACATCATTACGGTTATTAACCGTCATAATACGGTGATCAACCGTCATATGCGAGCCCTAGCCGCCTTGCATACGCATGCACAAGCACATATCACTTCATTTTCACATTTACGGTTTTTAGCCGTCTTGTAAACATACAATCAATCATTCACGTTCAAACATCACTTTTCACATAGTTACGGTGCTTAGCCGCCATGAAAGCATTTTGCGGTTCTTAGCCGCCGTGAAAACATTTGCGGGTTTTAACCGCCTTTTTACGGTCGTTAGCCGTCGTAATACGGTGATCAGCCGTCATATGCGAGCCCTAGCCGCCTTGCATACGCATGCACATGCGCACATAATTTCACCACATTTTCACATATCAAACGACACATAGAAGCACATGTACTGAACCAAAACACCAACTTTCAAGTCATCATACATCATAACACGTTTATTCATAGGCACTTCAATATGGCATGTTTCACATAGAATAAGATTCACCTTCATCATATAATAACATTTCATATATTCAGCACATAAACCCAACACATTTCATATAGCGTAATAAAATCCGTAATTTAAATAATTTGAAAGTAATATAAATACCGACTTAGCACTTTTCCCCACCTTTTACTGAGAAAGCTTGCAAAGCGTCTACTTCTATATGAGCTTAGTTCTTTTCTCCCCTCGTATTTCCTACAAAGCGTAATTGCTCGCTTTAGAATTTAATCAAACTATTATTAATTAAAATACATTCTTAATGTAGAACCTTTTCTGTTAACAGACTATCTAACAGGATTAACCTGAAATAAAATTAAGTATTAATGTAATATGCTAGGGTGATAACACTCAACTCAAAACTTGACCTGAAACTAAGTTTCCTTAATTATTTCAATAAGGATCTAGGATTTTATACCTTAATCAACATATAAAGAGGTTTAAATAATATAACTTAATTACTATAATTTCTCTTTGTCATTTAATTAAAGCTCGGTTTCTTACAAGGTTGTGGTTTATAAGTAAAATTAATGATTTTTAAAGTAAATATAGGGTTTAAATGAAATTATAATGAAAATGCATTTATTAAAAATTTTAGAAAACTTAATTAGACTTTATTTAGATCTTGAAATACTTATCTTAGTTTCCAGGAAAATTAATTATAACATTATGATTTAGGTTAGATCTTGAAGATTTGATAATAATTCTAAACAAGTAAATTATAAAACTTTTGGCTTAAATTAATTCTTGAAGACTTTTAAATTAATCCTAGAAAATTATGTAATTTATGGTTTAACTTAGATATTAAGAAAATTGAATATATTTATGATTATGGCTATTTAGATTGGCTATATAATTTAATTGCTAACTGAATTCAATTAACTAAAATTATATTTTAATTTAGGAAATATATTTAATTGTATAACATGTTTAATTAATTCTTAGTTAAGAGGATTAAATTTGTTATTTACTTTGATATTTAATTGGATCTTAACTTTGAGGTTTAAATTGTAAAGTTCATAATTTAATTTAAAATCATTATATCATTTTTTTATCAATATAGGGAAATTATTTAAATGTTTAATGTTTATAATTAGGCATTTGGTTTATTTATTAAATTATGAAGATCACAACATAAGGTACATAATTATATTTAGGTCCATATTTATAATTTCTCTAAGGTTAATTTGCAACCTAATTCATTAGATTGAATTTAATTCATTTATTCATATATATATTAAATCTCGAAAATAATATCTATAATATTTAGAATCCCTTTTATAATCTCAATTAATTATGGATAATTAATTATAACTTCAACAATTTCAAAGGTATTTTTGTATTTCAACATATTTTAGGGGTCATGTTACCATATTTAACAACCCTAAGTGTAATACATAATATCATTAACAATAGGGAAAATTATGTAATTTCGATAAATTTAAGGGTTCGTTTATCATTATCCATAATTTGGTAGTCTTCATGCATGTTTTTAAATACTTAAGGATTAATATGCAATTTCATAAAATATTTAGGCTTTAATTCAAATTTCAGCATAGTTATACTTTGCAAGATAGCCCTTGAATCCTATCTAATTTACAAAAAAATTTCCCCCAGCCCAATATCCCCCTTTTCCAGCCCCCCTGCAGCCCGTCTCCTTCACCTCCAGCTTTCATTTCTGCCATGGCCGGCGACGGTGTTGTCGCCGGCGACCCCCAACACTAACTACAACTTTCCCGACACACAAACAAACATCACCCACACACATATATATACATACCCACACTCCCTTGCCATATATATATATATACCTGCAGCAGTGCCACTTGCCCAGCCGCTGTCCTTCTTCTTTGCTGTCGGCACAACCATAATCGACGCCGCTGCTAGCGGCGCCGCCTAGCCCAGCAACAACCGCCGGCGCTCACCGACGCCGAACACCCCACCAAAACATAGCAGCTTAGGTGCTCCTCCGGCGGCACCACCAAGCCCAACTGTCGGAGCCTCCAGCCATCCTTATCGGTGTAACAAGCCGCGCCGGCCAATCGAAGTAGATGGCCTCCATATGCGAAGATGAGAGGGCAGCAAAAACAGAAGAAACAACCGAAGGAAAGAAGAAGAAAAATAAAAGAAAAGAGAGAGGGAGAGACGTGGGAGGAAGAGAGAATAGAGAAAGAGTAAGCCACCTTTTTTGACTTTTCAAACCAAAATCAAACTTCATTCCTTATTTGTCCTATATGTATATATATATACATATAATAAGATAACATATATAATGTATACTTATATGCATATATATATATAAATAAGAATAATTGTATATATTATACTTATATGTATGCATTGGGTGCGTATATATATATATGTAAATTTTTTTTTTCTTTTATTTCTTTTCCATTTTATTTGTGTAATAAATTTATTATTATTATTATTATTACACATCTCATTTTAATTGTAGAAAATTCTCGAGATATTTTATATAGTTGAATTTTATTTCGGTTGTTACATAAAGAATCCTGTAAATTGTTGAGTAGAATGTTTCCAAGTGTTCTAATAATATATATAAACATTAATACAAAATGTAATTTTCATAAAAGGTGACAATAGCTAGAATAACATAGATACTCAGAATGGACTTCACATACTTTGAAATTCAGGAATAGATCGATGCTGAAAAGTTTCATGATGAAATCTTTAGGCTTATGTTAGTAATAATAATACGTTTTGGTATTACGACGGATTAACCACATGCAAGATAATCTTAGAGGAAAAGCGACGGCTAAAATAATGATAAATTTAAATCAGATCAAAAGTATGCTATTTATTTTTCTAGTTTACGTGAATCAAACGCTACACGCTAAATTCTCTAATTCCTTAAACCTTCTTCTCGACCCATACTTCAACTTGAAGTTTTCCCTGTAATGCTGGAATAATATGAGTATTAAGATTCGAATCTTAACTCGACGTAGCCTAATCCATGGTCGAACCATCATCAAAGATTTTGGGATCCGAATTGATAGAATAGACGGTGCAAATAATAAAAAAGGGTTCGAGAGAGAATCAGGACAACCTAGCATCGATAAAGGTCCTATGCGGATAAAAGACGTAGAAATTTGCATTTTCAAATAAAGAGCTGGGTCTTCTTTGTGAAAATATCACCCACCAAGGAAGTTTATAATTTTGGGAAAAGAGACAAGTTGAAGCTAAGATATATTGGACCGTTCGAGATTTTGGAATGAGTCGGAGAAGTGGAATACAGGTTTGAGAAGGACTTATCATATGAAGAAGCTCATGTGGCTATTTTGAAAAAAAAAAAAAGGGACATCCGATAAAATTGGAACGATACAGAGAAGATTAACATGGCCCCTGTGCCAGGAGGACACGCATAAATCAAGAAGTGGCGTTAGTAAAAGTTCAGTAAAGCCATCACGATATCAAGGAAGCGAGTTGGGAAGAAGGAAAAGCTGAAATCGAGGTACGTGGGACCATTTGAGATTTTAGATCAAGTAGGAAAGGCTGCGTACCGTTTAGCTCTACCGTCGGACTTTGCTGGAGTACACAACGTCTTTCATGTATCTATGCTTCGGAAGTATATATTCGATCCGAGCCACATAATTAAACAAGGAGACATAGAACTTGAGAAAGATCTGATCTATGAAGAAATCCGATAGTATCTTAGATAGGAGATACCATAGACTAAGAAATCGAAAGATGGCTATAGTAAAGATTCAATGGAGCTATCATGGAAAAGAAGAGGCGACTTTGGGGAACTGGAAGACGAGATCCTGAAGAAGTATCCCAACTTATTTTTTTGTACACGTTTAATTTCGAGGATGAAATTCTTTTAAGGGGTAAGGGATGTATCACCCAAAACAAAAACGAAGCATAATTGATTAATTAAATAAGTAAACCCTTAATTAAAATATCTTATGTGTATTAATTTTTAATTGTTTAATTTAATTAATTGTGTTTCAGATACATGTGTAACGATCGATTTTAGAGGGATAAAATTTATAAACATGGAACATAAAATATTTTTAAACCATTAGATGCGTAACGGAAAAACGAGAAGATAGAAACAAACTAGAGGTCAATCGGACACTTGTAGCTCAAACGGTGAAGAAAAGGGCAAAATACGAAGTTTCGAAAAAATAAGGAACGGGATCTGGATGAACAGTAACCGACCCTTATCGTGAACAGTAAATGAACAGTAAATTTTCCAGATTTTCTATAAATATGCGTTCATTCATTTCATTTTTTCACCTTTCTTCGAACGAGCCGGAAAGCAACGAAAACACGTAAGTCTCTCTCTTTTCTCTCTCGTCTCTTTATTTATTTTTCTGTTTCCGATCGCCGCCGCCGCAGCCCGAGTTGCCGGAGCCGCCGCTGCCGCTGCCTTCGCCGGAAAATTCTAAACTTGTCCGTTTTGGCTGATTTTCACATACGACGTAGCCTTCGACGATACGAATCTGGGCCAACTTCCGAAATTCAATTCCGATCCCCCGTTCGCCGGAAAATGGCGAAAAACGCCGCTGCCGCTGCCGGAAAATGTCAACCTTGTCCATTTCGGCTGATTTTCGTACACGACGTAGCCCTCGACGAGACGAAACTGGAGAAACTTCCAGAATTCAATTCCGATCTCCGGTTGGCCAGAAAATGGCGAAAAACGATCTCCAAACCTTTACCCAAATTACCGAAATACCCCTAAATCTTAAAATGCTTCGTTCGAGCTCGTTTCAACTCCGATCGAGCTCATTCTTGTTTTGTTGTGATCCAAAATTCATTCTCTTTCATCTCAGCCTTATAAACTGATCTTTCCCTCTTCTTTCTTCAATCTCAATCGTTAGGTCTTCCGTTCAAATACGATAGCATTTAAATCTTAAATTATATTTAATAAAAAATCTAAGGAAACACCGTAATTTTATATAGGCTACATGTTGGAGTGAAGCCTTGGGATACGTGATCTCTAACACTTGCTGCTCACGTGGTAACCACCGAAAAAGGTGGGGGTAATTTCTTATTACGATATTTATACTCCTTTCAACGTATTTAAATTACAAACTGTTATACTATATAAAAATGAGTTGGGTATACGTGCTGAATGCATGAGATATTATATGTGATAATGTTATGATATGATGAATGTGAATGTGCTTGCTGAATGATTTAGGGTTAAGTGATGGATTTTGATTATTAATTGTTTTAATTGATTGATGGAAATTATGATGACTGATGAATACTTGTATAGTTGAATTACGTAATTATGGATTGTGATCTTTATGGGATGTGAACGTTTTACTATGAATGCAAAAGTGAAGAATGATGTGAAGTTAATAATTGCATGTGTGCAAATAAGATGTGTTATTATGACAATTGAGAACTGCAATTAAGTGTTATGTTAAATTAATGTGCTTCTATGTGTATGTTTGATATGTGAAAATGTGATGAAACTATGTACGCATGTGCATGCGTATGCAAGGCGGCTAGGGCTTGCATATGACGGCTGATCACCGTATTATGACGGTTAATAACCGTAAAATATTTCCAGGGCGGCTAAGACCCGCATATGTTTTCATGGCGGCTAAGCACCGTAAATTATATGAAAAGTGATGTTTGAATGTGAAAATGAAGTGATATATGTGCATGTGCATGCGTATGCAAGGTGGCTAGGGCTCGCATATGACGGCTGATCACCGTATTACGACGGCTAACGACCGTAAAAAACGGTTAACACCCGCAAATGTTTTTATGGCGGCTAAGAACCGCAAAATGCTTTCATGGCAGCTACGCACCGTAACTATGTGAAAAATGATATTTGGATGTGAATGATGGATTATATGTTTTCATAGCGGCTAAAAACCGCATATGTTGAAAGACGGTTAAAGACCGTAAATGTGGGAATGAAAGTGACATGTTTGAAGATAAATGATGTTTGATTTGTGAAGAATGCTTACATTTAAATTGATTATAAGTCACGTGATAGAAATGATATATTTTATGCTGTTTTTATTAAATGATAAACGTTCTATGTCAATTGGGTTTTCTGATAAAAATTGTGTTATGATGAGTTGAGGAATTTACGATCGAAATCTTTTAAAATTATATTGTTTTGAAATAAGGGCAGGAAAATATCTTTTATCAAATGTTTTAAATGCACTGAGTGTACTTTTGTCACTCACCCCTCTTTTTAAAATGTTTTCAGTTTAAGGATTTTTAGGGCGTGGCGCGCGAGCGGTGGATGCTGGTAGCCGATGAGTAAGGTTACAGAACCTTTTTATTTGAAATGATAAATTTCATGTAGTTATGAAATGTATATTTTATAATTATTCTTGATTTTATTTATATTTATTCTTGGAAAGAGGAAATTTTTATAAGAGACTAGCGTCTTGGTTAAAGATTTAGTTACAAAAGAATCGGGGCGTTACAAAATATGTCCTTTAAGGTTTTCTTTGATAAGATGGAATAGGTTCTGATGATGTTGTGATTTAAAGAATAAAATAATTGATTTTAAGTTAAATATAAGGTTTAAGCGAATTTGAAATAAAATGTGTTTATTAAAATATTAAAAAGCTTAATTAAACTTTATTTAAATCTTGAAAGACTTAGCTTAGTTTTCAGGAACATTATAACATTATGATTTATGTTAAGTCTTGAAGACTTGATAATAATTCTAAACAAGTAAATTATAAAGTTTTTGGCTTAAAATAATTCTTGAAGACCTTTTAAAATAATCTTAGATAATCTAATTATATCATTTACGATTTAACTTAGATATTAAGGAATTTGAGTATATTTATGATTATTGTGTATTTAGATTAATTATAAAGTTTTAATTTATAAAAGTGAAGTGAATTAACTGAAATTATAATTTAATTTAGGAAATATATTTAATTGCATAACATGTTTAGTTAATTTTTATTTAAGAAAATTAAAATTGATATTTAATTTGATATTTATGTTGGCACTTGACTTTGGGAAATTAACTTGTAAAGTTCATAATTAATTTAAGATCGTTAGATCATTTTTATCAATATAGGGGATTTATTTGAGTGTTTAATATTTATAATTAGGTCCTTAGTTTGTTTATTAAATTATGAAGACAAAATTATAATGTCTATAATTATATTTAAGACAAATATGTCATTAAATTAAGAGAGATAATAATTAATATTTTTAATGTTATATTACGACATAATTCACTTATTTGGGTCAAGAAGTAATACTAGTGATTTCTACAGTCCGTTTCGTAAATCTAATTAATTATAGGATAAAACTGTAATTTCAGCAAGTTTTAGGGATGTCTTCTATAATTTCTTCAAACTCCAATGGTTATATATCATATCTTAAAATTAAGGTGTCAATCTGCAATATCCCTCAACTCTAATATGCAATGTATAATATCAGCATATTTTAGGGTGTTTTATATAATTTTAGTAAGTTTGGGATTTCGTTTGTCATTATTCATTAAATCCTAGGTCTTAAAGTCTATTTAATCAAATTATAGGTGTAATATGCAATATTCATAAAGTTTATGGTCAAACATTAATATACCCTAAATCTAGGTTTGCAAATTAGTTCCTGCATTATATCAAATTTATAAAGATAAACCCTCACCCCAAATCACACCTTTCCAGCCCCTGCTGCCCCTTCACTGCTGCCTGCCGCCACCTCCTTCATCGCTCATCTCTGCCGGCTGCTTGCTACCGGCGACTCATGTCTCTGTCGACCACCCGATTACAGCCCAGCACAACCACGACACACTCAACACACCCACTGCAACAGTTGCCCCTGCCCTTTCTCCCTTGCCGCCTCTGCCCATCTCAGCCGCCTCTACCGCCTGCCACCGCTCAACCCGGCGCCACTACTCATACACACACTGATACACATACCTATACCCTGCAGCGCACACACACTCTCTCTCTCTCTGCAGTGGTAGCAGCGCCGCTGCTCCTCGCCTGTCGTCGCCCGTCCATCTCAGCCGTCGGTGCCATCTGCACCGGCAAACACGTACAGCAGCCCGGCCACCTCCCTCCCTCATCATCTACTTCGGTTTCTCCTATCACCCGCAACAAAATACACACACACACCCCCAACAACACTCACGCACACAGCAGGGAAAAAAATAAGGAGAGAGAGAGAGACAATTAGAGAAGAAAGAGAAAAGAGAGTGCAGAAGATAGAGAGAGAGAGTAGGTAGAGAGGAGAGAGAGGGATAGAAGAGAGAGAGAAAAAAATGGGGAGAGGAGAGAGAAGGAGACTTTATCTTCTTTTCAACTTTTCCCAATTATTGTTTTTTTCAAGATTGAGACTAGGTTTGTAGAAGAATGGGGAGCAATTATGATGAGGAGAGATAAGAGTGACAAAGACTTTATACTTATCATCATATTTTATAATACTACATTAATCATACTATATAATTTATATTATAAAATTATAAATTTTGAAAATTTTAGAATATTACACTTAATTAAAAAAAAAATAATAATAGAAAGATTAAAAAATAAAACAATGATTAGGTATTCAATTATGTATGATAGATCAAATATTACTATCACTAGTTCAAGATTATCAAAGTTTTTAAAAAAGTTATATTGTGTATAAATTAAGTTAAAATTTTCCGTTACGTATCGATTTGTTGGAAATCTCATCTTTTTCTTTTATTATTATTTTGAAATAAATCTCACCTTCTGTACTTGCTATTATTACTTTGTGTTATTAATTAGTAAGTGGATCTCAGTTTAGGTAAGAATGGAAGTAAAAGGTAGCTATAGTAACAATAAAGGCTATTTGGGTATTTGAGGTTTGGTAGTTGAGTGAAGTAAATGTTTTGTCAAAAAAAAGAAGAAAAAAGAACTTAATAAAATAAATAATACTCATAAAGATGAGTTATTGGACAAAAATATATATTTATAGTTACTATGGCATGTCTTCTCATTTAGTAATTACTTGATTTTTAATATATATATATGAGTGTGTGTGTGTATAAAACAATAAAATTGATCTTCATATTTGAATAAACCAAAATAGATTTTTTCTAAAAATTGATTTGAAATTATATTTTTATTATTTGAATAAAATATACTTCTTAAGGTATTTTGTGAAATTTTAGAGCTGATAAGGTAGTGTAAGCTATTTAGATATTTTGGTGGATTATGTGCAATAAGAAAAGTTTGGTAGACAAAATTGAGAAAATTGGATAGTTTAGAAAGTTTAATTAGTGCATTTAATAGCATAATTAAAACGTATAATATCAAATTAAAAGTAGAAAAATATAAGACAGGAGCAAATTTTTTTTTTTTTTTTTACCATTATCATGTGTTCAGTTAATATTTGGTGCATCCTTTCTTGCCTTTTCTCATAGTTTTACTTTATAAATCATGTATTCATTTCTACTTGGTCCCAATAAAGAAATTCAAATGTCAACATATTACATAATTTGACATTATATTTTATTAATTCTCATTTTTTTCTCAAGGAATCCACATCAAACCCTTTTATTGAAAGTAAGTTTTATCTTAAATTTTATAATAATTAAATAAAATATATGATATATATAATTTTATTAATTAATATGTGATGTATATTAATTAAAGTCGACAATGATATATAAAATAAATTCTACAGGGATTTAGCTCGCAAAGAATCGTCTTTAATTACGCTAAAGAATATAGCAACAATCTCTCCCATAATTGATCTAAAGTCCAAGTAAAATTTTCTAATTTCGTTAATTGCATTTTTATCAACAAATGGAAAAATGAGAATTGCTTCTAGATCAGGAATATTTTGAAATGCATATTTTTATCAGCAATACGGCACTACGTATGAAATGGTTGGTTTTTATATTTATAACAAGGTGAAAATTACTTCAATAATATAAAACTCAAAAATGTAATACGAAATCTGTCTTTACTGAAAACTAAAATTTTCAAATGATATGAATAAAGGAAATTAAAACAGAATTGCTTGATATATTGAAAAAGATCATCTACAATCGAAGGATGTTCGACCCAACAATGAGGGTTAGGAAAATCCCTAATAGCCCTAGTTAGATGATGTGTCAGTTTATTGACATTATAACGAACAAATTTAACTGTAAACAAATGATTTTCTCTGAGATACAACTAGACATAATACTACCAAATTCTAAAAAATCAGATATTATCATACCAATGCTATCATGAACTATCTTTGAATTCACTTCAAAGACTACTTGTATTAACTCAAGACTCTTGACCCAAGACAAGACTTCATGTTGATCCATAGCTTCCCTCTCATCCACACGAATTTTTCCAACTATGCGACATGATCGTGCTGCAATAAAATGTCCATCTTCATCATGTAAAACCATTCCAAAATCAGTAAATCATTACTTCTTTTTAGGATATATATATTTTCAGTATATTTGTATCTTCCAACGTATCAATTCGTTGTTTTTTCTTCTACATATGTACAAAAAATTATAGATTGATTCAATTTATAATATTAAAATTTCAAATTAGCTCGATCTATAGAAGTTTGAGTATGACTCCCAAAAATCAGAGATTAACTTTTTAAAATGGATTTGAGATGTGGGAATAATGAAATATAAAAATAAAAAAAATAAACAAACAAACCAATTTATTGGTGGTTTTGGATTGATACCGGCTCACCATATGGATTAAAAAACCTGTTTATCATATTTATTTAAGTTAAATATAATTTTTTAAGACTTACAATTTATTTCACCGACTTTTAATTTTTTATATAATTTCATTCACCATCTATGTTTTTTTTTTATGTAAAATGACATTTTTAAAAATCAAATTGCCAAAAAAATAAGAAAAGAAAGTTGGCAACGTAAGATTAGGAAAATCTTAAAATGTTCACTGTGGGCAATTTTTAATATGTTTACTGATGATGTGTAATAATCTTATTCCTTTATTATATAAAAAGTGAAATTAATAGGTATTTTGAATTTTGACAGTTCAACAATGAATACGTCTTAATATACTCACGGTTGGGTGGAGTAGTGGGGCTTTGAAATTATTAACTTCGAAAGTTATTAAATTGTAAATTAATGATGGCATGGGTTGTTTCAAAATTAGCCCATTAATTTGCAATAATCTTCAAAAGTGATCCATCAGTACTAATCATATTTGGACTGGATTTGTAACCTTTTGAAGCCAATATTTAGCAATCTATTAACATTTGATTGTGATTTTGTATTTTCATTACTATATATGATACGTAATAATATCGAATGATAGAAGAATTAGTGAAATACCAATTCTCTAGACTTAACTTTTATATAGTTTCGTTTCATAATTTAACACACATATATAAAATTACCTCTATAAATTAATAATTTAGGCCATACATGCATACATAAATCTATTAATAATTAAAAGAATATAAGTTTTGGTGGATGGAAAACTATTATATTACTTAGAGATATAATTAAAAGAATATAAGTTTTGGTTATTATGTATAGAGATATGTTTGTTGGAGGAAATTGGTTTTGATCCAATTAGAAGTGTGAGTTAATGTTGACTTTTGTAGGAAGTCTTAATGTAACACCCCCTCTTCTTAGGGTAGTTACTTTTACTAAATCAGCATAACTTTCTAAACTTATAAAAAATTTCGTACGGATTCATTTTTTTTTATTAGAAAAGAACGGAATCAAACTTTGTAAGAAACATGCTAGAGTTTTTTTTTTTAAAAACAGACTAAAACATCTCAAAAAAAATTAAATCATTTGAGTAAAATTTTCGTCAAGAGAAGTCAGAAACAAAAGTTTCCTTAGCATGGACACTTAAGAAAAATAAAATAATCTTAAAACCAATTCCGATGCCGTCACCACCACCAGTCACCACCACCAATCATGCTTCAGTACCGCTACCCCTTGCATCACATCTTACCTTTATCTTTATCTGTAGTATGAGATAAATACTATAAGCAAAATGCTTAGCAAGTACATCACCTAATCTCACAAAAACATTTTCTTTCGACTTTTAAAAAAACAAGAAATTAACTAATAAAAACAATATAAATTCTCTTATACTTGAAAATATTATACTATGGGCCCAGACATGGTACCAATGTGCGCAACTCCAAAGAACCCGGGATAGCTAGCCACCGAATTCAAACGGAGCAACTCAATACTCATAGGGCGGTCTCGGAGCCCTTAAACTCTTCTAGTGGGCGATTTCGGTGCCCGGTACCAGTCTAAAACATAAAATAAAACTATATATATACTTTCTCAAAAATATACGTTTCTCACTCCACATAAAACAAGATTAATTAACATCTTGTACTTGACCAAAATACATGGAAGCACATCACTTAACAAATCATCTCTTCATATTCATAGAAAACATAAGTAAAACTCACGAAACACATAACTTAGCAAATCGTCAAGGCATACTCATAGAAAAACATAAATAAACATTCAAGCAAATTTTGCATCAAACATTAAACAAATAAAACAGAATTACTCATATTGCAGGTGAGAGATGTACTTACCTGAAGTTCTCAAAACTTTCGTATCAGTCAATCCTTACAAACCTCTAAGCTTTCTCAACTAAATCTAAAACATAACTAATTGATAACTTAGAATCTATCAATATAATATGTTAAGGAAGATAATAATGTATTCTAGTATTTCTTTGTATATATCTTTATATTTTAGGTAGTTATTTGGTTTTCTTCTTTTGTCGATGTATCGACAGTATTTAGTGGAATGGAATGCAGTCCTCAATTGAGGCATTATCTCCTTCTCACATAATACACACTAAAACTATAATCTTTTAATATTGAGATTCCTAAATTAAACCATTAATCACAGAAAGGGTTTTATCTTGTTAATTTACTATCAATTCCTTAATATTTCCACTTCCTTAAAAAATTTCTAATTTTAATTAGTATAACACCTGCGACAGAAATCAAATGGAAATTTCTATAACTAATTAATTAATCCATTTAATTATAAAACCTCAATTTTATTATACATACTGACGACAAATCCTTAATTAAACTAAGTAAATTAGACAACATATTTTCGTCTCATATTACTTACTATGTACATGGGCTGAGCACTACATAAAACAAATACTTAAAACTAAATAAAGGAATTAACCATGCAAAACATGCATGCACTTCTACTGTCGATATATATATACATCTATTCTTGTTATCATTTGAGTATTTAATCATTTATTTCATTAATGTATATATATACATCTATCCTTGTTATCATTTGAGTATTTAATCATTTATTTAATTAATATCATGCGGTGTTTGAATTCTGCAAATCAATAACTAATGAATAAAATAATAATTAAACATGTATGACTATTATCTTAACGTGAAGACTGATACTGCTACCTATTATTATTAATATTATAATTTTGATACATGTAGTTTAATTCTAAGCAGTATGATTACTCATAATGTAACGTCCCGATTCTTTTTGTAAATAAACCTAAACCGAGACGTTACTTACCTATAAAATTTCACTCTTTCAAAAGAATAAAGATAAATAAAATCAAGAATAATTTAAAAATTCAAGATTTATTATAAAATATATATTTCCATAATTCATAAAATATCACATTTACAAATAAAAACTTATGTAACATTTGATCATCGGCTACCCGCATCCACCGCTCGCCTTCCACGTCATAAAATCCTTAAACTGAAAACATTTTAGAACTAGGGGTGAGTGACAAAAATACACTCAGTGGGGTGGGGAACTCGGGATGACATAAAATAATTTACAACATTTGAAACCATTTGATAAAAGATATTTTCATGCCTCTATTTCAAAACGTTATAATTTTAAAAAGATTTCATTCGTACATTCCTCAACTCATCATAACACAATTTTTATCAGAAAAACCCAATTGACATAAAACGTTTATCTCTTAATAAAAACAGTGGATAAAGACATCAACTCAATCACTTGACTTAAAATCATATTAAAAATAGTCGATCATCTCAATCAATCATCATTCACATGCATACTTATCACTTTCATCATTATTCATATCAATTGCATATTCAAAATTTACGGTTCTTAGCCGCCATAGATGTGGTTCTTAGCCACCATAGATACGGTTCTTAGCCGTCATAGATGTGGTTCTTAACCACCATAGATAATTCAAGTAATTCACATATATTCATGCTTATAACATCACATAAACATTTATTTTTGCCATTCATCATCTTTACGAACGCATTCATCATATATATTAAAACATGTCACATTTCCCATAGAATAAGATTCACCTTCATCATATAATAACATTTCATGCGTTCAGCACATAAACCCAACACATTTCATATAGCATAATAAAATTCGTAATTTAAATATTTTGAAAGAAATATAAATACCGACTTAGCAAGTTTTCCCCATCTTTCGAAGATGATGCTTGTAAAACGTCTATTCTTATACAAGCTTAGCTCTTTCCTCCTTTCGTATTTCCTACAAAGCGTAATTGTTCGTTTTAGAATTTAATCGATCCATTAACTATTTAAAATAAATTCGTTATTTAAGGTCATTAGTAATTAAAACATGTCCTTTAATGTTTTTCTTTGATAAGTTGGAACAGGTTCCTGACGATGTTGTGGTTTAATGAATAAATAATTGATTTTAAGGTAAATATAGGATTTAAATGGAATTATAATGAAAATGTATTTATTAAAATATTAGAAAACTTAATTAGACTTTATTTAGATTTTGAAAGACTTAGCTTAGTTCCAGGAGAATTAAATTATAAGATTATGATTTGGTTTAAATATTGAAGACTTGAAAATAATTCTAAAATAAGTAAATTATAAAGCTTTTAGCTTAAAATAATTCTTAAGGACCTTTAAAATAATTTTAGAAAATCTAATTATATAATTTACGATTTAACTTAGATATTAGAAAATTTGATTATATTTATGAGTATTGCGCATTTAGATTAACTATAAAGTTTAATTTATAAAATGAATTCAATTAACTGAAAATTATAAGTTAATTTAGGAATATATTTAATTGCATAACATGTTTAGTTAATTATTATTTAAGAGGATTTCAAATTGATATTTAATTTGATTCTTAACTTTGAAATTTAATTTGTAAGGTTCATAATTATTTCTTTACATTTTTATCATTTTTAACAATATTGAGGATTTGATTGTATCTTTAATATTTATAATTAGGTCCTTAGTTCGTTTATTCAATTATGAAGATCAAATTATAATGACCATAATTATATTTAGTTTTATATGTTATTGGAATTAAGAGATATTGTAATTAATATTTTTAGATGTTAATTAATTACCTAAAGGTTCTTAAATTAAATCTAATTTATAGAATTAGAACCTAATTTGGAAACTTCATGTCGCTGATTTATCTCGATTCCATTCTAGATATGTTACAAAGCATAAAAGTTCGTTTATAAAATTTAAGTAAATTTTAAGATGTGTTATGTAATTTTACCAATATAAAGCAATTCTAATAATCAATACACCATGTTTATTATTTTATTAATATTACATTATATTTTGTTAATTATATTTATTACAATGAGCAACATCAACGTTATCATTAGCCAATCAGTTTAGATGTTAACAGTATGTTACCGCACATCAAAATGGTTTAATTTATCATCAATTATGATTGATTGCATAAATGATTTAGAATGCATTAATAATTATACTAGTACATTTATTGTAATGTAATATATTAGTATATCTTACATTCTATTATACCATTTATATTTTATTTTAAATTGAATTCTTTAATCGTTGGCACTATTATCTCATTATTTACACACACATTAATCTAAAAACAGTGTAGATTTAATATTATAAATTTGCAAGTTAAATAATGTAATTTTATTCAAAATTTAGGGATCTTAATGTATGATTTAGATACTTAAGGGATTAATCTGAAATTTTACAAATACTAAGGATTTAATTCCAATTTCATCAAAGTTTAGTGTTTTGCAATTTAGTCCCTAAGTTATATCAAATTCTCAATTGAAAACCCTTACCCCCAAACTCAAACCCTAGCCACCACTGCCCATTCTTGCTGCCGCCCTTCACCATAACCACCGCTGCTTCACCACTGCCGGTGACCCCACGTC
The DNA here is from genome assembly GCA_028654395.1 of Scutellaria barbata. Lineage (NCBI taxonomy): Eukaryota > Viridiplantae > Streptophyta > Magnoliopsida > Lamiales > Lamiaceae > Scutellaria > Scutellaria barbata. The sequence continues at coordinate 15,310,695 of CM053649.1, read as the reverse complement.
GCCGGCGAACTCCCGACGACCCAAGACACACACACGCACAACTCACAGCAGCACAAAACTCATTCACAACACACAAATATATATACATATCCACCATACCTACCGCCGCTCACAGCGGCGGCCCTGCTCCTCACACCCATCAGCCACAACCGCGGCAGCAGCGATGCTACTCCTCTCGCCCAGCCGCCGTTCGCCGTGCTCAACCGCCGCTCAACCCAGCAGCACACACACGATACTTATATATACACACTCTCCGCCGCTTCAAGCGGCGGCCCAACTCCTCCCGCCGGCAACCCATCAACAGCAAAGGCAGCAAAAAGGGAGAATAAAGATGGATAGTGTATTGCAGAGAAAAAGAGAAGAAGAGAGTTTGCAGAGAGAAAGAGAGAGGAAATTTGCAGAGAGAGAGAGAGCCGAAGTGAGAGAGAGAAAGAGGGGAGAGAAATGAGAGAGAAAAATATCCTTTGTTCAATTATTTATTCTTTTTCCCCCACTTTGATATTGACTATATTATACTTTATCTTCTTATTTTATTTTAATACATAACTTATATATAAAAATTTAGGTTGTTACACATAAATAATATATTATACCAAATAAATAGAAAACTCTTCCGCCCTAATGACTAAGCAATAAACTACAAAATTTAGCCTAGATTCTAAATCATACATGGATTGGTCAATTTAGATGATTATCTATTATTCATGTGATCAGAAACACTATAGAAGGATTTTTCCACTCAATGATGACAATTCAATTGATTTATTTATTTATTTTTCTCAGTCCATTTCACAAATCGTACATTATGTGAAATAACTAAACTAAACAATTATTCCATATCAGAAATTATGGATGTAAAAAGAATCCAAGCTATAATGGATACCTCTGGTTATTCACCGACGGACGCTTTTGTTTTCTCTTTCTTCTACTTTCTCATGTTTTCTCTTTCTTCTACTTTCTCCAAATTTTATATTTCTAGTTCTTGATTCACGTATTTATTTCCAATTTTTAACGTCTGCTTTTACATCTGCGGTTTTAAATTCCCATTTCTTTTAGAAGTTTTAAAAAAATAGAGAATCCCTAAAATATCTCAATTAATTTACTTATATATCTATTCCCATATCTCCATACTATCAATTTAAAAATTCTAAAGATTTATTGGTAACCCACTAAATCTTACATCAATTGATTTATGCATATATATGATTGATATCTAGTTAAATATAATTATGAACAATTATGAACCATAAAACTTGTTGATATTATCGACATCAATTGAGTAATCACATTAGACGTAGTACTTCAAATAACACCTAATTAATTTCTCTATAAGATACTATTAACTCATGATAATTAATAGAAAATTATTATTCATAAAGATAGATATAATTAGAAATTCGGGGTATTACACTTAACCACATGTGTTTGACCATTATTTTGAGGAGTCAAAGTTGGGCAAATTAAAAGTAAAGGGCAAAAGATCATTCTACGTTTTGAGTAGATGATCGTAGTGCATTTACACTCTCAAAATTGATTTTCGGTGAGTGGAAATTCATGCACGAAGTTAGTGACCAAAACATATCTGGTGGTCAGATGTTGCGTCCGATGTTAGCAACATGACGGGCAACATCACTCATCTACAAAACCCAAACATAAAAGCCCATTAGGTAGCCCATTTGGGGAAGCTCATCTCGAAGCCCTTGTGGCTAATGACCTTCCAAATCCTCAGTAGCTGATGGTGTAAAGTAGTGGAGAGCTCCACTTACTTAGTGGGCTTAAATGTTTTAAATGCTCAATAATATGAATAGTCCCTTCACTTGGTGTTTTTGCTAAAAAGATCATCATTCTCATAGCATTTTTGCAAAATCAATCTTTCATTTTTTAGCATATAAAATTGTGATCTAGTCCTTCCACCATTTTAGTTTTTTGATGTTTCTAGTTTTGTGATACTACTAACTAGAAGAAGTAAATCGTTTTACCTTTGGGAACATCACGTTGTACCTTGAGCACTAGTCGGGACGTGTTCGTTTTTTAAGTGAAAGGTCTCCTTGACTAGACTTTTCAACATTCTTTTTGGTATATATATATATATATATATATATATGTGAATTTTTCATGTGTGATTTTTTGTTATTAAAAAAAAAGTAATAAAAGCACACTCCAAACTAATTAATCTTTGTCAGTCACATGGGATTGGGTACCACATTATCAAAATTGCTAAATTCCGAATACTTACATACAAATTTCCGTATAATTTCTCAATTTCCAGCGAGTTTGGGAACAATATGGGCACTTTTTAAAATTATAGGACTAGATTTATAGGTAGTTTTTTTATATAAAAAATGTGAAATAAAAATTTATTTTTTATTTCGTATTTAAATGCATACTTAATATAATCGAAAGATGAGATATACAAATAATACTTTTCAATTAAAATTATACGTCTAAACATTAAAAGAGTTGACCATATATTTGATCAGGGAATTACTTGAATATGACAATATTGCAGCTATATATATATATATATATGCGAACTATTTATTACATGACAACTATTTCATGTCAGACATTAATTAAAAGAAGTATTCAAGTAATAAGTGTACAATTGCAAAATAGTTGGTAACCATAAGTAAAAAGATCTCAAATCTCTGTTGAATTAATTGAGTATCGAATAATTTAAATTTATACATCATATTGATGAGTAAAGTTTTTATGAAACAATTTCATTTATTTTCGACCTCGTCTCATATGGGTATAATTCCATCGTATTAACTAATTCATACATTTTCATGATAATAAAATTAATTTACACAAAGATAATAAAGAACAGAACTCAATATTCATCAAAATTAAACATGGAGATAACAAAGAACACAAAAATGCATACATAAATTAAATCATATCTACATATATATCATGACTGTGTGTGTGATGTGTGGACATACATTAAAAACCAAACAGAGAAAACAAATATGAAGTTCCAAACCCCAGTCTAGGACTGTGTGTGCAAAGTATGAGAGAGAGAGAGAAAAGAACCCTAGAGCATCATAACATCAAAACAAACTTATAAAAGAAAAAAATTCAAGAGTGGTTGTTGTAATTGTCTTTAATTAGTCTGAGGGCCACCTCCACCACTTATTGGCGGCGTTGGTGGCGGAGCCGGTGGTGGTATCCTACACCGGAACCTTGCCATCGCAGTCGCCACAGGTGGATAGGGCGGAGGGTCTGCGGCGGCGGAACTCGGCGGAGCCGGGGCTTCGCGACGTCGTTTGAAGAAGAATCAGTGAAACCTAGACACTTGAGTAGAGACCTTATAAATTCTTTAAAATAATTGCATGGATTCTCAAGAAAAAAGTGTTGCTCTACATGATCATATTTTGAGGCCTCCTCCATTTTTTCCCCTTAATTCCTTGAAATTTTGTTAGAAGAGGATAACTCAATTTTAGTGGAGGAAAATAAAACTTTGATTGATCTGTCTTCCGAATGAAGATTACATAGGTATATATATATATATAGGTGCAGGAATTACACCATTCAAACTGACCTATTAATGGTGATATTTTGAAGGTCACCTCTAGTACATGAACTTGAAGTAAATATGACTTGAATAAATTTAACATTCATGCATGTAGTCTAAAAGACAAAATGGATAATGTCAAATTAATATTTCAACACTCCCCTTAATTTGACATTTCTTTCTCGACTCCAAGCATTGCTCTAAGTCTTCGAAAATCTCCAAACTTTAATGGCTTTGTGAAAATATCGGCAACTTGATCTTGAGTTTTCACATAGTTCAATTCCACTTCCTTCTTGGCAATGCACTCTCTAATAAAATGATACTTTGTATCGATGTGCTTGCTTCGATCATGAAATACTGGATTCTTTGTAAGTGCTTGTGCAGATTTATTATCAGTGCAAATCATTGTGGCTTCCTCTTGAGGCAAGTGAAGTTCCTTTAGTAGTTTCCTCAACCAAATTGCATGACAAGTACACGAGCATGCAGCAATATATTCAGCCTCACATACTGATAAAGTGACAATTGACTGCTTCTTTGAACTCCAAGAAATAGCAGAATTTCCCATAAAAAATACAAAGCCCGTAGTGCTCTTTCTATCATCAATGTCCCCCGCATAGTCACTATCACAGTATCCATTAAGTGCAAACTCATTAGATGGAGAGTAATAAAGACCAAATTCAAGTGTACCTTTAAGGTAGCGTAGTATCCTTTTGGCAGTCTTCATGTGAGTAGAGGTGGGAGTTTCCATGAAACGACTTATCACTCCAACTGCATAAAGGATATCAGGCCTTGTGATTGTCAAGTATCTCAAACTTCCCACAAGACTCTTGAACAAGTTGGGATCTTCTTTTTCTTCTTTACCAAATTTTGACAATTTGATTCCGGCTTCCATGGGTGTGCTCACGGGATTGCAATCAAACATTTTAAACCTTTTCAAAACCTCTTTTGCATATCCCTTTTGAGAAAGATAAATTCCTTCCTCCATTTGCTTCACTTCTAGGCCCAAGTAGAAGGACATGAGCCCCAAGTCTATCATTTCAAATTCAGCAAACATAGACCTCTTGAACACATCAAACAAATCAGAATTGTTGTTGGTGAAAATGAGATCATCGACATAAATGCAAACAAACATTATGTCTCCATTATTATAAACCTTAGAATATAGGGCATATTCATTAAGGCAACGAACAAACCCGTTATCTTGAAAGTATTTGTTGATGCGGTTGTTCCACGCTTGTGGTGCTTGCTTCAGACCGTACAAAGATTTTTTCAGTTTCAACACTTTATCTTCATGTCCTTCAACCTCGTAGCCCAAAGGTTGTTCAATATAGACATCCTTTTCAATGAAACCATTCAAAAAGGCCGTCTTTACATCCATTTGATGGATTTTCCACTTCTTTTGTGCGGCAAGTGCAATGAGCATTCGGATAGTCTCCATTCGAGCAACCGGTGCAAAGACTTCATCGTAATCAACTCCATGTTTTTGTTTGTAGCCTTTGACTACAAGCCTTGCTTTGTACTTCTCTACTTCTCCTTTTGCATTCTTCTTTAACTTGTAAACCCATTTCACTCCGATGGATTCGTGGCCGTTTGGAAGTGTAGTCAATTCCCAGGTATTGTATTTTTCAATGGACTTGATCTCGTCGTCCATTGCTTCTCGCCACTTCTTATCTTGTAGAGCTTCTTGAAAATTTAATGGTTCACAATCTGCAAAGAGACAATGTAACTCATCAATAATCTCTTCCGTGTTTTCATAGATATCTGCAAGAGATCTCATTCTTTGCGGTCTTTCACTAGAGCTTTTGCCTTGTGGAGTAGGTGGCTCCGGTTCTTCAATAGAGACTGCATCATTTTCTTCGAAATAGGGAAGAAAACTATAAGTGTTGTGTTGTTGTTCTTCCCAGTTCCATGCATCATCTGCATCAAATTGAACATCTCGACTTATCACAACTTTGTCATTTATTGGATTGAACAACCTGTAACCTTTGGATTGGTAGTCATATCCAATAAAGATATATTTTGCACTTCCGTCATCAAGCTTGGATCTTTCTTGCTGTGGAACTTGAGCATAAGCAACGCTCCCAAAAACTCGCAAGTGATTAACACTGGGCTTTCTTCCGGTCCATGCCTCTTGCGGAGTTTGATCTTTAACACTTATAGTTGGAGATCGGTTCGATAAATAAACCGTACAAGAGACAGCTTCGGCCCAGAACTCTTTCGGCATGTTTTTGGCTTTCAACATACATCTTGCCATATTAAGAATTGTCCGATTCTTCCTCTCCGCCACGCCATTTTGTTGTGGTGATCTTGGAATAGTGAGAGGACGGCGAATTCCATGGGATACACATAATTCATTGAATTCATTTGAGGTGAATTCGTCTCCTCGATCAGACCTCAACGCTTTGATATTATAGCCACTTTCTTTTTCAACAAGCATTTTGAAATTTTTAAAAGTAGCAAAAGCCTCCGATTTTTGCTTGAGAAAATAAACCCACGTTTTTCGGCTATAATCATCAATGAAGAGTATGAAGTATTTACTTTTACCAAAAGAGGGTGGATTGATAGGTCCGCAGATGTTAGTGTGCACAAGCTCAAGTGGTTTGGATGCCTTTGATGTCGTCTCCTTTGGAAAACTTTTCCGTGCATGTTTGCCTAGGAGACATGCTTCACACAATTGATTAGGATGATTGATTGAAGGCATCCCTTTCACCATCTCTTTCTCTCTCATCGCCTTTAATGTTTCAAAGTTCAAGTGTCCAAACCTCATGTGCCAACATCATGCTTCATTCTGCACTTTTGCTTTCAAACACTTTGCATCAACAGTACTGATGTTCAACTTGAACATTCTATTCTTTGACATACTTACTTTGGCAATTAGCTTTTTACTTCTATCTCTAAGCCAAAGACAGTTTTCTTTCATCAAGACTTCATAACCATTCTCAACAAATTGGCCAAGACTAAGAATATTACTTCTTAGTTTAGGCATATAGTATACGTCAGAGATCATTTTATGGCCACCATCTTTAGAAGAAATGAGAATTGTACATTTACCTTCAATTTGGATTTTTGAGGAGTCTCCAAAAGAGACACTTCCATGCACCTTGTTGTTGAGCTGCACAAACTTTTCTTTGTGCATGCACATATGATTGCTAGCACCATTGTCTAGGTACCACAAACTTTCGACATCTTTTTCTCCTTCTCTTATTTTCAACAAAATAGTGGATTCTTCAATTTCTTCATTAATAAGATTGGTCTTTTCTTCATTGTCTTTAGTGTCATGGCACTCCGATGCATAATGACCAAGTCTGTGACAATTATAGCACTTAATTTTAGATTTGTCATACCTTTTTTCATTTGATTTTTTATGATAACCACGTCCACGACCTCGGTTTCCTCCTCGACCTCTAGTAGATGGAGAGTTTCTCTCGTCATTGTTTGAACTCTCACCTTTGTTCTTTCCATGTTGCCATGGACGTCCTCTTCCTCGTCCACGTCCTCGTCCTTGACTTCCTCCATCATCATTCTTCAAAGTAACTTTGGATTTAAGGGTTTGCTCTAGTGGTTCTTCTTGTCTTCTCTTTATGTTTTCTTCTTGAGCTTGTAAAGAACCCTCGAGTTCTTCCACGGCCATCAAATCAAGATCTTTCGTTTCTTCTATAACACAAACAATGTTATCAAATTTAGATGTCAAAGAGCGAAGAATCTTTTCAACCACTTTGACATCTTCAACCTTTTCTCCATATCGTTTTAGTTGATTCACAGTCGCCTTCACCCGTGAACAATAATCCGAAATTGATTCGGACTCGTTCATCTTCAATGCTTCAAAATCACTCCTTAGTGATTGAAGCCTAACTTTTTTCACTTTCTCAACTCCTTGAAAAGATTTAGACAAAATCTCCCAGGCTTCCTTTGCGGTGACTGCATCTGCCACCTTTTCGAACATCATATCATCCAAACATTGATGGATGAGGGTGAGGGCTTGTTGATCCTTCTTCCTTGTCTTTGACAATGCTTCCTTTTGTGCCGGAGTTAGCGTAGCCTCATCTAGAGGCTTCTCGAAGCCATTCTCTACGATCTCCCACACATCTTGAGATCCAAGCAAAGCTTTCATTCGTAGGCACCATTTCTCATAATTTTCCTTTGTGAGACGAGGAAATTGGAATGATGTCATTCCATTGCTTGCCATCTCTAATTTCACTCTTCACTCTTTTTTTTTTGTGTAGACCGTGGCTCTTGATACCACTTTGTTAGAAGAGGATAACTCAATTTTAATGGAGGAAAATAAAACTTTGATTGATCTGTCTTCCGAATGAAGATTACATAGGTATATATATATATATATATATATATAGGTGCGGGAATTACACCATTCAAACTGACCTATTAATGGTGATATTTTGAAGGTCACCTCTAGTACATGAACTTGAAGTAAATATGGCTTGAATAAATTTAACATTCATGCATGTAGTCTAAAAGATAAAATGGATAATGTCAAATTAATATTTCAACAATTTAATGTTTGGTAGGTGAAAGGAGATTTAATGAAATGGTGTTGGTTTCAATGTTGTGTTTGATGATGAGTGATGAGTTTATATAAAAAGAGAGAACGACACACATATATATATATATACACATACATACGTGAATTTACTTTTTTTACCCATTGATATAATAAACAAATTTTCTATTTTTTGAGTTGATCATATTTGAGATGGTATCACGTTAAATTTTATATAAGACTGATTTGATATGCATCAGTAAAAGTAAGTCAACACATTTAAAATATTGATAATGGTCTTATATGATAAGTTTTTTGCATTTTTCTAACTAATTGGTAGCATTAAATATCTAATTTATACGTGAATAGTATATAATGGATAAAAAAATTACTTTTTATAAGGATTTTTTGAAAAAGTGAATATGATTTTGCCCTAAAATAATTACAACAAAAGGTATTTTTTAACTATAAGTAGAAAAATACACTACCTTATAAGAATGGTTAAAAATATACTTGACCCTATTAGACACAAGTAATGCTCCAAGTTTTATGTATCTCCACTGAAACTTACTAATGAGATCTTCATGTTATATTAAATAGATTATTAACATAGTATATATATATATATATGTTCAAAATTTAATGACATAAAAGATATTAGTTGAGATTTACGATCTAATCAATATTTAAGGAGTGGAAGTGTGTCACTGTGCCACATGCTGGCTATCTGGTCTTCATAGTCAAATGACCAAAATACCATCTCTTCTTTTCAATTTGAAAGAAAACATGGTGTGTGTGTGTGAGTACAAGTGTACAACGACAACAAAATAAGTCATTAATCATTTTTCTATTTCATCCATAAATTCTTTTAAAATTACAAGTTTAGTGATAATACAATTAAGTAATATATTACGCACAATTTTAGTCAATTTTTCAAATTTGATAATGTGTATATTAACATGAAAGGTAGATTCAATTATAATTAGGATGTCAATCTTGTATCATCCAAAAATAATTTAATTTAAATTCAATTTCATAAATACTACACTTGTTATAATAGAGACGATGCAATATTCTTTACCTATGTAAGAGAACTCATACTTATATATGATTAATTGGTATGTGTATATACTTTTGTGGGGGTATCTAAGATACCCATATACTTGCTCAACTTTTAAATAATGTATTTTCACCATTTTCATCACCTCTTTTTTTCATTAATTTCCTTTGTCTTTACAATTTATCTATTGACATTGTTCAATCTAATTAATTACACTAAAGTAAATTAACTCGTCAATCAAAAAATAATTAAAAATATCAAATAATCATCGACAACCTGTTTTCTATACCTATCAAATATATATTCAAATAATAAACGATTATAATTAAATACGACAAGTATGTATATTAAAAGTAAGATATATAGTCTAATAATATCATTCTACCATCGCAGCATTGCATCAATGCAAATCACATACATATGTGCATGCAATAAAGGATTACGTTACATATTAAGTTTTTCAGCACTAGTTTTCTTTAATTTTTTATTTGTGCGTTGTAAAACAAAGTTATATATAACAATATTTTTAGTTATTCTTTTTTAACATATACAATGAATAATTAATATTTTCTATTCCTTCCTCTCTTTAGCTAGCCGACGTCTTCACAAAAAGCGTACCTCGTCCACAGTTTGAGATGTTTCAGACCAAGCTTCACGTTGATTTCAATCCCACGCTCCACTTGTGGGGGTGTCTTAAAGATATAGATAAATCATAAGTATATCTTTTATTGTTAGATATATATCTTCTTTCCTTATTTTGTTTTTGTTGTTTAGCTTTGTACGCAGAGACCGATTTATTTACCCCATGGGGGGCACGTGCCCCCACAATTTTTTTAAAATTTTTTACCACTAATCTACAGTAACTATTATATATAATATATTATATATGTAAAGTTAATCATGCCCAACAAAACAATATCATTGGCTTCTGCAAGAAGTTTCTCACTTCCACTACCATAAACTCAATTTGCAAGAAAGAAGATAACCGTCTGTCTCTGGTTACAAGAAGATTCCACTTCCACCCATATTCCCAACTTCAAGGTAAATGAACATTAATTAATTATTTGATTTTTGTTGCTATGTGGGTTGATCATTGATGTTATAATAATCTCTACATGTAGTCTTCATTTTTTTGTTGATTTTTTCTTTTGTTTTTTGTTTTTTTCTTGTGAGGAAATTCTTATTCATATCATTAATTATATATTGAATTTTGTTATTGATTAACTTAGTTTGGTTTTCAATTTTTTATGATTTAAAAAATAGATATGTGTCTCCCCATTATTAGGATTTTAGGGTTATTTTTTTAAAAGATTTTTATATGTATTAATTTGTAGCTAGAAAGTATTTAATATGATTTTAATTTATTTCAGGAACATTAAATTGTGGTGAGTTTGAACTTATGGTATATTTATATCATTAGGGATTTTTGAGGATTTGAGCTATGGAAAGATTTTATAAAAGAGTATTAGAACCACCATTTGTTATTGGAAAAAATGATGATAGTGCAAAATTATTGAGGAACGATGTAGACACAAAAGACCTTCCTACAGATCCGGGATTAAGAATTCATATTTTGGATTATAATCCAAATATTAGGGATGAAGTTCGAAGGGCATACATATTGAGGGGTCCTTGTCAACCCTTGAAGCATAATTTTCCTTTCACAATCTTTGGAAAAAAATCAAGGCGTTTCAATTCTAATTGGTTTTCTGAATATGCAAATTGGTTGGAGTATAGCATATCCAAAGATGCCGTATTTTGCCTTTGTTGTTATCTCTTTAAATCAAAACCTGGAGAACAAGCACATGGCGACTTTTTTGGTGAAGGGTTTAGGAATTGGAAAAAAGGGGAAAGACTAAAAGAACATGTCGGAGGTCCTAATAGTGCTCATAACAAAGCTTGGGCTCGATGTGAAGCTTTGAAAAATCAGAAACAACATATCCAATATGCATTTGAAAAGTAGACAGATCAAAATAGAAGAGATTATCGAATGAGGTTAAATGCATCAATTGATTGTGTTCGTTTTCTTTTACGTCAAGGGCTTGCATTCCGTGGTGATGATGAATCAAAGACTTCTGTTAATCAAGGTAATTTTCTGGAGCTTTTGAAGTTTTATGCTGATCACAATGATGATATTAAGTATGTTATACAAGGTGCTCCTGAAAATCTCAAATTGACAGCACCTAGTATTCAAAAGGATATTGTGAATGCTGTTGCGGTAAAAACTATTAATATCATCATGGAAGAGATAGGAGGTGCACTATTTTCAATTCTAGTTGATGAATCTCGTGATATTTCAATGAAGGAGCAGATGGCAATTGTACTACGTTTTGTGAATAAGGATGGTTGTATAGTTGAAAGATTTGTCGGTGTTGAACATGTTACTAGCACCACTGCTCTTGCACTAAAAGAAGCAGTTGATTGCTTCTTTTCTAGACATAATTTGAGCATTTCGAGGTTGCGAGGTCAAGGTTATGATGGAGCTAGCAATATGTAGGGGGGGTTTAATGGTTTAAAAGCTCTTATTTTGAAGGAGAATCCATGTGCCTTTTACATCCATTGTTTTGCTCACCAACTTCAACTTGCTCTTGTAGCTATTGCAAAAAAACACATTCTAGTTTCTACACTATTCTTTTCAGTTACTAGTGTGGTAAATGTTGTTGGGGCTTCTTCCAAAAGGTGTGACATTCTTCATAAAAAAGAAGCTGAGAAAATTTTTAGTGCTCTCAACAATGGTGATCTTTCAAGTGGAAAAGGTTTAAATCAAGAAACAACACTCAAAAGGTCAGGTGATACACGATGGAGCTCTCATTATGATACTTTGATTAGTTTGATTACTTTGTTTTCTTCTACAATCAAGGTTCTTGAGATAATTGTGGAGGACGGGGTAAGTTCTGAGCAAAAGAGTGAGACGAATAATTTAGTGGGATTGATGCAGTCATTTGATTTTATTTTTTCGTTACATTTGATGAAAGCCAACTTAGGAATTACAAATGAATTGTCAAAGGCATTACAAAGGAAAGATCAAGATATTGTCAATGCTATGGCTCTAGTGAAAATTGCCAAGAAACGGCTACAAATGATGAGGGATGAAGGATGGGATTCTTTTTATGATCAAGTTTCTTTCTTTTGTAAGAAAGAAGATATTGATGTTCTGAATATGAGTGATAAATTTGTAGCTCGATGCAGATCAAGGTGTAAAGCTCCTGAAGTTACAAATCTCCATCATTATCGATTTGATGTGTTCTGTTCTATCATAGATATGCAGCTCATGGAGTTAAATGATCGTTTCAATGAGGCAAATACAGAATTGTTACTTTGTGTAGCATGTTTATGTTCAGATGATTCATTCTCGGCTTTTGATAAGCATAAATTGATCATCCTTGCTAAATTTTACCCCCAAGACTTCTCTACATTTCAGATTGAGGCACTTGATGATCAGCTTGAAACTTATATCCTTGATATGCGTTCTACTGATGTGTTTAGAAGATTAAAAGGTATTGGAGCTCTTGCACAAAAGATGGTAGAAACGAAAAAGCACGAGGTATATCCTTTGGTTTATTTGCTTATAACACTTGCTTTAATTCTTCCGGTTGCCACTGCTACAGTTGAAAGGGTATTTTCTGCAATGAATATCGTGAAGAATCGTCTACGCAATCGGATGGGAGATCAATGGATGAATGATAGTTTGATTGTATACATTGAAAACGAGATTTTTGATAGTGTTGATAATGAGTCAATAATGCAAATATTTCAGTCAATGAAAACTCGTAGGTTTCAATTGTAATAGACTTGGATTGTTATGTATTAAAAAATTTATTCACGTATTTTATATTTTAGTTATTTTGTGCCCCCAATTAAAAAAGTCTGGATCCGTCCCTGTTTGTACGCTATTTATTTTCTCCACATCAATGAGATTCTCAATTGTGGCAATTATTGCATCTCTACAGCGTCTCCATTATACCTTTCCCTAGCCCACTCCCTTCACCCATTTCCCTTGAAGGTGTTGCACTGGAAGTTGAGCCCATGAGTGATGGTTTATTTGGTTCCAAGTTCAGCTTATCAACCAACTGATTCAATCTAAGATTCATAGCTGCCATATTTGCACAATTCATGTCGAAGTGATGATCATTGCGATTCATCCTTTCATGAGATCCAAATTGACAGAATTTATTTGATCCTGGATTTGAGTTTCAGCCACAACTTTGCCCCGTAGATCATTTCCAATTTCTTGTAAAATTCATCGATTCAAAACTCATCCGCCATTTCTGCACCAAGAAAGTTGGCTCTAGATACTAATTGTTGTGTACCCTTCTGGTAACGACCTATTTCTGCAAAAAAATTACCAACGAGATCAATTCTTTGGGGAATAGACAGAAATGGGGGAAGAAAACAGAGAAAAAGATAGGGACAAAATAGATATTTGATTAATTTCTTCTGTCCTACCCACAACTGATTCTTCAGCTTAAATACCAAAAGAAACTTACAAGATTTGAAAAGAAATGTAACAAACAAATAATAGAAAACTTGCTCGTTATAATGCTCTTGGCCGCGCGCATGTCAGAGTTTGTTATGGTTCCTTCCTCTAGAAGATTCCCGTGCAGATTTGAAAAGGTGTCGTTCACTCCAGGGACGGAGCTAGACAACTTATGTTGAGGGGCTCATTGAATTTGAGGAACTAAATTACCATAAAATGGATATTTTAACACTTAAAATAAAAAATTCAAAAAATATACATACAAAATTAAATTATTTAAAAAAAAATTGGGGGGCTAAAGCCCCCACATTGCACTATGAGGCTCCGCCCGTGATTCACTTTTGTATCTTAATATAAAATACCTTTCTCCACACGTTGTCGTTCCATTCCCGTCCACATCATATTTAAGACCCATCATCATGTTGTTCACAACACCACGCCTCTCCGCAGTTCGGATATCCAAACCTGTATCCATGACCCTTACTAGAAAAACACGGGCCGACAGATGGATGCTGATCGGTAATGAGGGAGAAGAAGGGGGAGAGGAGAGAAGAGAGAGTTGCCTTTTCAAATTCTTTCCTAATCCTTTTCTCTATCTTTCTCAATGAGGGACAAAAATATACACTAGTCTAGGGTGAGGTGTCAACCTCTTAATACATGAGATGTGGTGAGTTGGCATACCATAGGAAGCATTTGGGCTTTTATGGACTCATTATGCCTTAATTGGATCATCGTACCTCCAAATGGTGGTTGGGCCATAAGAATATATATGTATTTATAATTATGTCATAAATTTACTACATGAATTTTAAGTTAAATTAATCAAATAAATAATAAATAAAATAATATAAAAATCTCTAAATTTAAGATTAATTATAAAGAATATAGGGTGTTAAAAAAATATTTATAGACTGTATGGAACATATTATTCTTTTATGTAATTTTGAATATTGTCGACTTTATTTCATATATGTATATTTTAAGAGGGTTTTAAATTTTCTAACAAATCATAATTTCAATACATGAAATATTAAATTTATCATTTTTATGTTTTTTAATTTTTTTATTTACATTGCATATATAAAAGTAAAATATCAAAATTAAAATATTTAAATTTGAAAATATTTGACTTTTTTAGTTGATATATAGTTATATTGACGATAATTGTAAACTAAAATATTGAAGTTAAAAGAATATGATCTTGAAGTAAAAGTTATATTTAAGAATTTACAAATATGAAATAATACGTCAATAAATAAATTACAAATTTTAAAATAATAAAATATTTTAAATATAATTTTTTTAAATTGTTTTAAAAAATTTAAAAACAAACTTTTAATATAATTGTTCAAATATAATTACAAATATGATATCACAATGTGAGAAATATTAGTTATGATAGAAATGATTTTTTTTTTTTTTTTTGCAAACGTGATAAATATTAGCTTTGATAGAAATGAAAAAGAAAATTTACAAACGTGAGAAATATGCTTTGATAGAAATGAAAAAAAAAATATTTACAATACATATATATTTTTGCACAAAAATCTTTGGTATAATTAATACACAAATCCTAGATTCATGCAATTGGCCCGATCCGGTCCACACATCGCTTTACGCCCTGACACGTCTAAATGAGTGTGCTCAAACCTACCCAAATTCGTTCCAAATGTTATATTTTTATGTTATGTTAAACATAAATTTATATTATATTAATCATATCTTTATGTTATGTTAATATATCTTTAAAACCTTTATGCTCTATTAAATATATATTTATGTTATATTAAATATATTTTTATATTATTATTAATCATACCTTTTAATTATATTAGTGGTACATTTATGTATTGTATAAATGTATGATTAATATTACTTAAAGGTATGCATAATATCACATAAAAGTATATATATATACAAATTATAGTTTTTTTTGACGAAATTAAGGTTTATTTTTTAAGTTAAAGTATTATATAAATGTATGCTTCAAATAACATAAAAATATGTTTAACATAATATAATAATATGATTAAAACAATATAAAAATTTAAATAAAAAAAAATATGCTGATTCGGATCGAATTTGACCCAACTCAACCCACATTGTTTTCGCAAAAATTGGTGCAAAAGTTGTGAATCATTACTTATGTAAATTTATATTATTTTAATGAGTATAAAAATAATCCATGTTTGTCCGGAGTCGAGGGAAGCGGAGGAAGAAGCCGCCGACCGGCGGAGCAGCGGTGGCTAGAGGCGGCGACGCAGTGCATTTCATATAAGTTAGGCTCTGTCAGTGTGCTAAATTCTGTTGTTCCTTTGGTTTATGGCTCTGAGCCGATGATAAAGGGTAAAATGGTACTTCATGCTGCAATAGTTTGTACCTTGCGTGGTAAGAGTTATTCCTGCAACTTCTTTTTTTCCGTGAAATGAAGTCTCATTATTACTGTTTAAGAATTTGGTTTGTAAATTTCCATAGCTGGACAGGGGAAGAGTGAAATTTTACTCCACTGTTCATAGTTCATATGATTAAATTGAACACAATTAGTTCCACCAATTGAAATTCGGTGTGTTGCCATTGAGAATGTGTGTGTTAATATGGATATTTAGATTTCAATATTTTATTTTTAGTTATGGTAGGATTTTGATCATTAGTTGATCTTTTGTTGTGTATGCTGACAATGATGGTTTGAACTCAATATTGGTTTCATATGAGATAACATCAGAATGTTGTTCTGCATACAGCTATTTTTTCTGTACAGACTAAAAGCATTCCTTTCTTGGTTATAATTCAGATTAATCCCCCTTTAATTTACTTTCAGATACAACTTTTGTTGTAATATGTGCAACTACAAATATTCATGTAGTCCATGTCGCTGGTAGTGGGAATGGGCTTTGATGATTATAATGACGATGAATAGGTGCAATTATGAATGAATAATGAAGTTTCATTCGGTATGAAAGGCAGGATTGGTGTATTCTCTATTGAGATCCAGGTGATCTAAAGAAGGAGGTGGTATTACATGCATAGAAAATGTCAGATATAACAACAGCCCAGACTTTGAAATGATAACGAGTCATAATGGTAATTATGATGATACTCTAGAACGTTAATAATTATTTTTAAATGAAAGGTAATGATATAATGAATGATTTAAGGTCAAAAATGGTGAGAATAGTTATTTCAGTATTCACTTTCAGCTGATTTGCTGCAAATATCATTTAACATTATTTTCTATTTAAAAAATTGATCATGATAATAAATGTACAATATTTTTCTTCATGATGAACTGTTTGTCTTAACCGCCATGAAAGATAATAAACAATCATCATCAATAAACGGTGGATTGTGAATACACGATCATATTCAAAGCATTACCTTTTAATTTATAAACCAACCTTAATCTAATAGAAAAAGAAAGAAACTTATGAATTGTTGCTAAACATTTTTATTCCTTATATATCAGTACAATCCTTGTAGATTTTTCAAATAAAGATATAAATGATTACTCCAAGATTTGATTCTATATGGCTTTTTATTCAGCTTGATTTTGTTCTGACTGTTGACTTATATTGCACCTTTGGTAGGTATTTCAGTCTGAAGTATTTTGCGTATTGTCTTATACTTCATCTGCTTCTTGTTGTTTTATTCAGAATCTGAACCCATAATACCAGATATCATCTCCTACCTGATTCTTGCGTGTAGTTTTCAGAGATTCTGGACTTGTTGAGTGCTTTCTTTCAATTTCTATGAACTATTAGTATACCCATAATACATGGTTGTGTAAGAGGTACAGTAACCCCCTGAAATGTATATGAAGAGATGCACACAAACCAAAAAGAAACAATAATATACATCAACTTTTGTGCGTTTTGTTTTTCCTATATACTGTTTACCAATTGCCAGATTTATTATACCTGATTTTTCTTGCACCTGCTTGTTTGCAGATCATTCTGAATTTATGTAGTTAGGACTAAAAAAAGCATTTTGTTTTTTATACATAAAGATATTGATTCATATGGTGGAACTGGATCTGGTGAAGAAGAAATATATAACTCTCAAAAGGGAAAAAAGCAATACCATTGTCACTCTACCCAACAAATTCAACAGCTTGAAGCGTACTACTAAACTTTGAAACTTTTGCATTTCAATCAAAATATTTTGTTCCATTGGGCCCTGATCTTATCATTTCTATAATTTTTCTAAACCTTCATCAGTTATACCTCTATACATTTTAAAGACTAGAGAATTTGAAGCTTACTTTCTGTAGTCTTTCTATCATACAATATGTATATGACTTCATTTTTGCCTCTTTTTTCGTATTGGCTGCTAAGTTTGAAACTGTCTTTAACTTTTAATCCGACAATGTAACAGAGGGGTTTTTCACAGCTTCCACCAAGACAATATTGCTTTATTGTAACAAAAATGTATGAATATAATGTCATGACTATTTTACAACAACAATAGTTACAACTTTCATCTATTCTGAGTTCAATGGCTTGAAATTTGCTTAGCTGAAATGATACCATCTCTTATATTCCGTAAATATCAGGGTTTTATTGCTCTGTATTTCACTATCCTTTCCCCCTAGTTTCTTTTTTCTTTATATTCATCTAGTTTCGATAAAAACTGCCCACACCCAGACAAAAACCAAAGGCAGCAATTAAGCAGGGAACTATGCCTTGACCAGAAGCAGATCAAGTTCTGGTTTCAAAATAAAAGGACGCAGATAATGGTGCTCTATGGTTGATGCAAACATATTTGTGCACATATGTTCATCATGCCTTTTATCCTCCTTTATGGTGGTTTAGATGATTCTTTTCAATATATTTAGGCACAAATGAGAAAGCAGACAACAATGCCCTCAGCTCAGAAAATGAGATTTTCATTTTGAGAATCTTGCAATGGAAGAGGCACTGAAGAACATTATTTGTCCAACTTGTAATGGTTCATTTAGAGGGGAAGAAGAGAAACAACAGAATTTACAGAGGTTGAGGATGGAAAATGCACGATTGAAAGAAGAGGGGATTGATTCCTAGCAATTTCTCCCTATCTTACACGTGGGATTCTATCTTTTGACTTTGATAATAATATAGTGATCACTTATTTTTTGACTCTATTGCCTAAGCACTAGCATGTATACAAGAACCATTTTCTGGGATTAAAATTCCAGAGATTCTGTAATTGATTGTTAAAAAAATCAATATAAGGAAACAATGAATTAAGAGATGATTTGTCAGAATAGGGGTTGTAGGTCTGCTACTATTGTATCTGCATTGTCATATTAATTTTGATGATTGATGCTTATTTGGAACTTTTCTTAATGCTGATTTTAGCAATTTTTTGTAGTATAAACGGGCAATGAACTCCGCCAATTATATGGGAAATTCAGCTATGCCTAGGCATAGAACAGAACCCCTCACAGAAACTCCTGGAAAACATTTTTTAAGTGAATGGATGGGAGTTGCCCCTCTTGATCTTGAGCATATGCCCTGAAATTCATAATGCCGCATGGTTCAACCAGAATGCCGGAGCTAGATAGATCTATATCATTATTGAGGAATCCATTGGTGCTATGGATGAACTTGTAGAGCTTTTACGTGTGAATGAGCCACTCTGGACAAAGGCTACAGAAGATGGGATATTTATGCTACATCGTGACAGTTATGATAAGCTTTTCCCCCAGTCAAGTCCTTTTAAAAGTGCAAGTGCTCGATCTGAATCATCGAAAGATTCAGGAGAGGTGGCAGTGGCTGCAATACATTTAATTGAAATACTTCTTGATGTGGTATAAAGTCTATACATGCTTCATATTCCGATCAGTTTACTTGATGGTTTCATGTGGAAATCTACTTTGCTAATGCTGCAGGATAAATGGAAGGACATGTTTCCTACCATTGCAACAAAAGCTAGGACCGTTGAAGTACTTGATACTGGAATGTTGGGCGATTTGTTACATTTGGTAAAGACCTCAAAATCTATGCTTTACATTTTCTTTTTCTGAAAATATAAATGGACGAGCATTGACTGTTATTTATACAGATGTATGAAGAAGGCACATTTTGTGCACTGACTGTTATTGATACAGATGTATGAAAAAAGGCACATTTTGTCACCTCTAGTTGAGCCTGGAGAATTCATTTTCACTCGGTATTGCCAACAGCTTAATGAAAGCACATGGGTGATGGTAGATGTGTCCTATGATTTGGTGAAAGAGCTCCAAGATGCTGTTCCTACTCGCTCTTGGAAGTTTCCTTCAGGGTGTATGATTGAACATAAGTCGAATGGAAAATCAACTGTGAGTTAAGGTTCCATTAGTTGGGCTGACTGATAACGTAGCTTAAAGGTGATAATATCGAAATAACCGTTATAAGTGAGACCCCATGATATCATTTGTGAATCCAATCCTTCTTTTAGTGCAAAATGAACAAATGATCACGCACAATTTTCTTTAAAGTTTTTCAAAGGATATTCTAAAATCACTTGTACTCCAATCAACTTGGATTTCTCCATCTAGTGGTAAATGCAAAAACCAACCAGAGGTATGACTTTTTTCCAATGTGCAACCCAAACTTTTTTTCCAGTGGAATGTGCCATACGTGACTTGCACATGACTTTCATAAGAATAAATAAGAGGGTTAAAATAAAAAAATAAAAAAACTTTAGCATGAGCGTTTTTCAATTTGCTGCCCGAACTTTTTTCCACTGACATATTTACCTTATGCAAGACACGTGCAAGTCACGCATTGTGCATTTTGCCAGAAAATTTACCTGAAAAAAGTTTAAGTTGCACTTTAAAAAACTTCTTTACTTCAGATTGCCGATGGGTAAAAAAGTTTAGGTTGGAAATTAAAAATCTGTCATACTTCAGGTTGGTTTTTGCATTTAACCTCTCCTGCCGTCTTGAAAGTCTACCATATTTACTTAATGTACATCTTTTGCTTGATAGGTTACATGGATTGAACATGTTCAAGGGGATGACTATTATGATGTCTACCATGTCTACTTAGTGTACATCTTTTGCTTGATAGGTTACATGGATTGAACATGTTCAAGTGGATGACAAATTACTGACTCATCGTTTGTATAGAGACCTAGTCTGTGTTAGTCAAGCATATGGAGCCAAAAGGTGGATAGCAACTCTTCAAAGGATGTGTGAGAGATTTGCTTTCTCAATGGGACTAAGCATGAAGCCTAAACATGAAGTTGAAGGAGGTATTGATTTGAGTTATGTCTTCCCATGTTAGGATGGTCTTTATGCTTGGATATTGTGCTTAAATGACTATTCTTTTCTTTCTTCATTCAGTGATTGACTCACTTGAAGGAAGGAGGAACATAATGAAGCTTTCTCACAGAATGGTGAAGAGTTTCTGTGAAATATTGAGTATGTCTGATAAACTCGATTTTCCACAGCTGCGGGAACAAAATAGTGGAGTACTGAGTGTCGCTTCAGAGAAGTAATGCATCAGGCCAACCTGATGGGTTCATTGTTATTGCAGCTACCTCTCTTTGTCTTCAATTTGTTAAGATGATCTCTCACACTTCTTCAAAGATGAGAGAAAAAGATCTCAGGTGTATAAGAAGTTACTTTGTCTCAATACTCAAAACTCCACCCCTGTCCCCCCAAAATCTAATAATTTGAGATAAATAGTCATTTGTAATATTCTTAATGAGTCGTGATTCTCACTTGACACACAAATATGATAAACACGCGTGTGCAACCATACCATGGTTTCCCACACACTACACACAAACGGTTCGTGCAATGCACTAACCACAAACACATATATACATGATTTTTCTGTAAGGGAGTTTGTATCAATTGACCACCCTTTTGGCTAGAAACACGTTTTTGTTATGATTTGGCTAAAATATGTTTGTTGTAATCTTTATATGGCTATTTCTATCCATCATCACATTCCATAAAGCATTTGAAATTAGGTATATATAAAGACTCTATGCATTTGGTATGCAGTGGGATCCGTCTTATCAGGTGAAAATCCTGTGAATGCTGTAGCCCGCATCTCACCTGGGTCGGATCCTGGAAGCTGTATCTCCATCTTCCAGGTTGTTCTCTCTATTTATTTTTCTGTGCTATGATTATTTAAACTCTAAATGTAGGATAAGCTGGCCATTTAACGCGGTTTAAAGAATGACAAGAATATTGATCATAACCTTGGATGAAGAAATCTGTACTCTAGCTTCTTGCTTTAATTATTGAGTAGAAGACATCTGACACATGATCATTATGAATTGGATTTTAGAAGAAATGTGTTATTGATTAATATAAATAATTGCATTTCGGGTATGTCTAATATTGGAAAATTTTGTCGTCCCAAACTAAGATCAAGTGCTTTGGCTGTTTCAGCATGGAATCAATTTATTAAAAAGTGTCAACCCTAAATTAATTTCTTTAATTTTTGTTTATATGATAAATTTGAGTGGGATCTTGAATTAGAATACAATTAATTTGAGAAGAGCACATTTTCCTCTTTAATTTCAAATCTAAAATAATTAGTCAACTCTTTGAATTCGTAGCTAGTCACACCTTCTTGTCACCTAATTATTCATAATGAAAACAAACAACTAAACTTAATATATAATGGGCTAAAGGAAAACTTCAATACTTATTTTAATTTAATTAAAATTCTAAAATGATCTTATATAATGATCGAACTGTTCTAGAATTAAAAAATAAAATTCTGGGGTCGAATTAGAAATTCCTAAAAGCTGAAGTATCAAATGGGGTCAAAAACAAAATAAAGGAAAATTATGTGGAGGCTCAATACTATTTCCTTTAATAATTTTTAATTATAAAAAGAATTAAATAAATGAAATGAAGAGAAATTAAGTTGTAATCAAACATGTAAAAAAAAAAATTTTTGAAGAGAAAAATATGTTGAACTTGGTTATAAACTAAATATAGGTCTTAGGACATCTTGGAGGATAAATAAGAATTTCTTAAACTTTTTAGAAAAATAAAACATGAAGTCTAAGTTGGAAGCATGTACTTATAATATGGAGAAACTGACCGAAACATTCATCATATGCATATGTTTATTTGAATTATGAACTATTGGCTCTATCAGGACAAATGTAAAATTGGCAACACTATAAACAATGAAAACTTTGGTTTTAAGAAGTCTTAGAAATCAGTTGATACAGGCATAAATCAAAGATAATCAAGCCAGGAAACAAGTGTTCTATTAAGTCTAGTTCTGTGAAGAAAATCTATTTCATTTTATTTGCTTCTTATATATCTAACCAAAGATATCTCATGTTATTTTGAGTTACTTCAGTTTTATACAACAAATGATGCATTAATTTCTCAACACACCTAGATTATGCTTTTGTGAAATATTGAGAACGCGCAATTATTTAGGTTCAACCAACAAAAATAATAAAGGCAAGTGAAAAGAGTGTTAATCCAGAAAGTGAGTTGAGCTATTCACGCACGTGCAACATGCATGCATTTTCCTATTTCGATATCATTGAATTGTTCTTTATGTAAAGCATCCGTTTGTACCAAAGGAGAACAAAATATTGATGTTGCAAGAGAGTAGCATCGACCCCGTAGGAGGAACAATAATCTATTCCCAGCTGTAATTGCAGCAGTTAATTGTGAGGACACAACCCAAATATCAATCCTTCCTTCCGGGTTCATGATATCTGATGATGGCCCAGCTAACAAGGGAATGGTGGGAGGTCCAAGTAGTTCTAGTAATTCAGATGGCTCACTCCTCACCATTGCTTATCAAATACTGGTGTGCCATAGCACATTAATGAAGCAGCTTAACATGGAATCAGTGGCCGCAGTGCACAATCTGATAAGCTCCACGGTACAGAAGATCAAATCTACTCTTGATTACTATAATTAGTGTTATTCATGAACCATATTAGGTGATTGATTGCATTGCTAACCATTCCTTATTTTCTGATTTTGATTGTTTACACTAGAGTATCACTTTTATATGATTGATGGTTTGCTTTATATGATAGATATATAAATAAATGAAGTTCCTTTTCTTAAAGAAAAGGATTCTTGCTTGATCTTCCTTTTCTTCTTCTTTTTTTTTAATATGCGATTTTGCACAATGGTTATGTATTTACATTGTTCAATTATGTGCAATAAAGGGGCACAACATTCCCCCGAGTCAAATCCTAAAATTGTTTGATTCTCTATTTTTTTTAAATAACCCAGTTTCAGGTTTACTTTGGACTAATTTGGGATAACAACCAGACTTCCGATTCTTCTTTGTCATCTGCTTCATTTTGCAAAGGACAATTTGAGTAGTGTTTCTGTGTTGGCACGGGTCAGATAGGGTTGAATCCGGCTTGTATCCATGCTCAAATTATTATTATTAATTTTTTCAATTTATACAGTAACATTAATGTTATATTAGTTTAACTTTTATGGTACATTAATATAATATTTATGTATAAATATCATAACTTATATTACTTAGACTTTTCTCAACATAAAAATTCATGTAGTATAATTGCATTTTTATATTATAATAATTTAATCTTTATGATATATTAATATAACCTTTATGTATAAATATTATATAAAAGTTATATTATTATAATATAAAAGTTAAATTATTATAACATAAATGTTTAAAAGATATTTTATGTTCGTAATATAATGTAAATGTTAAATTAAAATAACATAAAGATTACGTTCACATAACATAAAGGTTATAATAAAGGTTACGCGCATAGAATATGAGTGTGAGCATGGACATATGTGTAGAATAAGAGTGTGAGCATGGACATGAGGCGCATGAGACACCCAAGTGTAAGCATGAACATAGGGGCATGTGAAAACCACCCCTGAAACGAATGGATCCAGATGCACAGATTAAAATATGTGTATGTGGTGTATAGAAATAATTGTAGATAATTTATATCATATTAAATTCTATACTTATTTATATTATCATGTCATTTCTAATTTTGTTCTGATTGTTTACAAGAAAGATCCCCAATCCTTTGATTTATGATTTTCATTTCATTTTTTGGATAATTAATTCATCAGATGAAGTTTGTGCAAAAAATTGTTCACTTGTTAATTAGTTTGTGCAAAATAATTATGGCAAATTTTTTTGTAACCCAGGGTCACGACCTAATCCCGTGCCTGGGTCGTTCCCACGCACAACCACATTATAGTTGATGTATGTCATTTGTCACCTGATTATATATGGTGCATTCTGCTAAAGGTATTAAATTTATACTCTTAAGGTATTAATTGTTCATTCAATGTAAGGTATTAGTTGTATATTCTTAAGATATTACATATTTATCTTTAATGTATTAATGTTTATAATATAGGGTATTATATATGCGCACATTTAAGATATCATATATTTACCTTTAAAGTATTAATGCTTATAGTATAAGGTATTATATATGTACCTTTGAGGTATTAATGATCATAATATGTGCACCTTTAAGGTATTACATATTTATCTTTAAGGTACTATGCTTAAAGTATAAGGTATTATATATGCGCACATTTAAGGTATTACACATTTACTTTTAATGTATTATGCTTACTAATATTATTCTTGTGTGTTGCACGAATTATCTTATTTTTAGTTAGATTTTAATTTTTATGCTGAGTCCTCGGCCAGAACCACACATGCAAGTTTCCCCGCATAATATTTTTACTTAATTAATCTAAAAAAAATTCATTTTATTAATTTTATAATTTGTAATTGTAGAAAAACGGAAAAGAAAAAATGTGCATAAAATTTAGGATTTCTATTTTAAATTGTAGTCCTATTATTAAAGATTTCATATTTTATAAGGAAAAAAAATGAATTAATACCAAAATAAATAACAATCAATTATATCAAATTTAAAGGAACTAAAATTATATAAACTATATAAATCATCGATCAATCTAAATAAATAACTGTAAAAATTGTATATCTTATTCCCTACGTCATATGTAAGTTAGCATTACTTTCACATTAGTTATATCTTACTATTCATTTTTGTAATTTTAAATTAATGTTATTATTTTTATTAAAGAAAAAGTTAGATTCTTTTTGTTGATTTTATATTTCTTTGTAACTATTAATATTTGATTTTGACTATATTTTATTTAATTACCCATATTTGTTATTTTTTAACATTTTTATATTATATTAATTGATTTTTTGTCTTATCACAATTAATAATACATATACATATTTAAATTAATTTGAAATTATAATTTTTGGTTTTACATTATTTAATTTAATCTTGTGACCTCACTAATATACTATTTTTTTTTCAGAATCATAATTATTCAAGTCTATATTTTTTTTATACATTTTTAATTAATTTCAGTGTCAAAACTATTTTCCAAATTTATTTTCTTTGATTTTTTTTTAATATTTAAATTTATTAACTTTTAATCTCACACATAATATTTAGATATTATTATAATTTTAAAAACAAATACTTATGATATACAATGATATATATATAGTAATTAATTTTTCACTTATATTTTTAATAATTAAAATCAAATAAGAAATATAATTTACTCATGAATTGAGTTGATGATTCAGGAGTGAGTTTACGAGCCAAAAGGCAATACTTAATGACGTTAACGCTATCTTCTCCGATCACTTCATCCGCTTGATATGGATAGAGGGTTACGGGAGGGGGGCTAGTAGCATTTTCCGAGAGAACCTCACTGACCTTCTTGGGCAGTTACTCTAAGCTGAATGATTTTATAACTTTTACCATATTAATAAAATTTGTTATCGTCATTTTACTATCTTTGTCAAGGTTGTTTGTATTTAGGATTTGGACTATATTTGTGAGTTATATGAAATATGTGGTAGTTGAAATGTATTATTCACATTGTTTGTAACTCAAAAAGATCAAATTAAAACTTACGAGGTCTGGGTAAAAAAAAACTATTAAAATCCAATTATATTAAGCTAACCTAGTTAATTCATATATATATATATATACATATAGAAGATGGAAACCTCTCCAGTGTGATATTGAGGTCGATCAGTTTTGTCGATAGTGCATCCGAGGATGTCGAAGTAGAGGTCTAGATTGGCTACGATGGATGGTGTAGCTTATACCAAGAACTTTGTTCTCTTAAAATGATCTCTCAAATCTCTAAAAATGATCTCCCATTTGAGAGAAATTGATTTTTTTATTTTTCCTTGTCAATTTTATATAATTTACACATACCTTACTCAGAAAGATTTACAATACAGAATAATACACAAATAGCTTATCTAGAAATACTCTATTTTTTTAATATTTTTGATGATAGGACAATTTTGGGTGGAAAAATGTCAATCCCGTAATTATTCACAATGATCCTACTATTAGTATAGTATAGATAGTATAAAATATTACATATTTACCTTTAAATTAGTAATGTTTATAGAGTTGTACTTGTGTGCAACTGTTGTATGGATCTTAAATCTATACAACATGGGTTGGGTTGGACCGAATCCGACCCGGATCTACACATTTTTTTTACCCGGACTTTTATGTTGTATTAGTTATACCTTTATATTATGTTAAGCATATCTTTATATAATACTTTAACTTTTTTAAAAAAAAACCTAATTTTGGCAAAAAATCTCAATTTCGATGAAAAAACCCTAATTTCAGTATAAAAAATCCTAATTTGTACATATATACCTTTTATGTAATATTACACATACCTTTAAGTAATATTAGTCATACATTTATATAATACATAAAGGTACAACTAACATAATTAAAAGGTATGACTAACATAACATAAAAATCCTAAATATATGCTTAACATAAAATAATACTTAACATAAAATAAAACCATAAAGATATGCTTAACATAACATAAAAAACCTAAATGTATGCTTAGCATAAAATAAAATCATAAAAGTATGCTTAATATAACATAAAGATATATTTAACGTTACATAAATGTATGTTTAATATATATAAAAGTATGCTTAATATAACATAAAAATCCTAAATGTATGCTTAAATAACATAAAATCATAAAGGTATGTTTAACATAATATAAAAATATGTTTAACGTTATATAAATGTGCTTAATATAACATAAAGACCATAAAAGTATGACTAACATAACATAAATGTATGTTTAATATAATATAAATGTATACTTAACATAACATAAATGTATAGTACCTGAAGCGAATTTGGGTGGGTTTGAGTGTATCCACCCAAGCGCATGAGGGTGCGTGCACACGCGTGAAGGGCGCGTGGAGCGGCGCATGGATCGGGTCGGATCAGTTGCACAGATCCTAAATCTATGTACCAATTACATAATTTTTTTTGTGATGTTTATAATATAAAATATTATTTATGCGCACATTTAAAATATTACATATTTACATTTAGAGTATTAATGCTTATAATTTAAAATATTATATATTATATTTAAAGTGTTACATAAATACGTTTAAAGTATTTTGTCTTTTCTTTGTTGAGTAAGTGGCGGTGCTGTAACTTGGATTCCTGTTGTACTTACCGGTTATATGTCTTTTTGATGCCAATGGTGCAACACCAGAACCACCTTCAGGTTCATTGTTGTTTTTTTCCTTTATATTAGGACTACAACCAAATGAAGAGTCCTTTTGCGTTTTGAAGTTAAAATCTCTTCATCATCATCATTCTTTTCAAGATCGACCATAACTTTATCAACAGGAGCTTTCAGTTCTTTGGAGTCTTCTAATCTGACTTATCTTTTCTCCTTTTTATCATCATCAACAAGGGATACTGAAGCTTTGCTTAACTCTTTTCCACTCAACTGGCCTGATTGAGTGCAGAAGTTTTGAATAAGGTTATGCATTTCTCTAACAATTAGCTCAAGGTTTCCCAACCTATCATCGACATTGCTCATTCATTTACCATGATTAGCCAGGTCTTGCTAAATTAGATCTAGAGTCATGGAGTGGATGGAAAGAGTTTTAGAAATAATTTTGAGCAGCTAGTAGTTTAATTAGCTGATGTTTTGTAAGAGGTTTCAACTCTTTTCCTTTCTTTGTATTGATTGTTGTATTCATTTTGCAGCAAATCTCTGATCTTGATTGACATTCCTTCCATCTCCTTTCTAAGCTTCTTCAGAGAGTTTGAGGTTGATGAGGAATTCTGGTTCATATTGTTGGCTATATTGAATTCATGATCTTCATTGACCAAAAATTGCACTGCATGGATAGTGTACTGAATTGATGCTTTCTAAGATAGAGAAAGTTGATCTACGTTGCTTGAAGAGGTGCCTATTTGCTTACAATTGGTACGAAAGGTACAATCGCCTGTTGTAGGTTAAATCTATTGCATCCTGTTCTTGAGGTATCCACCATTGCATCAACCATCTCCACATATCGAGCATTTGTCCATGCTGACACTATTAACTGCTCAATCTCTGCCCGAGCAGCATCATCAGTCTCTTCTAGGACAAATAGATTGTATCTTCAAAACATACAACGGTCTGTACTACAACTTCGGTCAATATAGGGAGTACAACCTCTATAACTTCAAGGACCTAAAGATTTCTTCAAGGACCCCTCTAACCACAACAGTGGCTTCCCCATCAACACTTGTCAGGGCTGCTGTATCCTCGATCATGTTTGTAGCTAGATTATGAACAGGTGAATCATTATAATCCAGTTATTACTCATCTTCTTCGATAGGGTCTAGTGGTAAGAGCATAGGTAAGTCAGCCATGGCAACTTGAAGAGCCAGTGATCCAGAAGGTTTTATGCCAGATTTACCTTCTCCTTCTGTAAATAGTAATCTTGGAGGTGTTGCGGAGCAAGCTTCTTTTTTTGCTTGCCTCTAAGGCAGATCTCATCATAGATTTCTCATGGATGGATGTATCAATACTATACAACAATGATTTTTATTGATGATCATATATCATTGCATCAATAATATAAGATAAAATAATTATTGCAATGATTTTATAGTCAGTATTATACAATAATGATTTTTAACTATGATCATGTATCATTATATATTTCATTGATACATGTATTAAAAACCATTGAATTTTATTTTACTTTTAAAACAAAGCAATCATTGAGTTGGTACTTTTTAGATGGTCATTTTGGTAGTTGGATGTTATTATTAGGTTGTTGGCATTTGGTAGTTTTTGGTTGATAGCCCAAATATTCAAATGTTGGTCTAACATGATTTTACACGCCCTCCACGCGAGCGCACGCGTCCTCCACGTGCGCCCCCACATCTAAGTGGGTGTGCTCAAACCCACTTAAATTCGCTACATGTGTTATATATTTATGTTATATTAGTCATATTAAACAGACATTTATACAATTATATTAGTCATATTAAGCAGACATTTATACAACGTTAAACATACATTTATATTATGTTAAGCATACATTTATGTTATATTAAGCATATTTGTATGTTATGTTAAGCATACATTTATGATTTTATGTTTTGTTAGACATACCTTTAGGGTTTTTATGTTATGTTAAACATAACTTTATGTTATGTTAGTCATACATTTTAATTATGTTAGTTGTACCTTTATGTATTATATAAAGATATGACTAATATTAATTAAAGGTATGCATAATATTTATATAAAGGTATATATGTACAAATTATGATTTTTTTTTTGTGTTGAAATTATAATTTTTCATCAAAATTAGGATTTTTCTTGATAATATTAAGATTTTTTTTTTAAAGTTAAAGTATTACATAAAGGTATATTTAACATAATATAAAAATATGTTTAACATAATAAAGATATGACTAACACAACATAAATGTCAGGATAAAAAAAAGAAAAAAGAAAAAGCACGGATCCAGATCGGATTCGACCCGACCGATTCATACAATAGTTGTATACAAGTGCAACTCATACTATAAAAGCATTTACATAGTATATCTTAATCATTATCCATATATAATACCAAATAAACTATATTTTGATATATATATATATATATATCCTTATTAATATATAATATGTATAAAAACTTATTTATTCACCAAGTGAATAATATAGGAATAATTATTTGAATTATTAAAAAATATAGTATAACTGTTTCAGATATTCATAAAAGTTATACACAAATTCTTCTCCAAAAAACTTGGACAAAAAAAAAAAAAAAGTACAACCTCCAATTTATAAAATAATATTTAAATACATATTTTCAAAAAGTTATCCATTAAATAATATATTATCAAAGTAGTTTCTAATTAATTACCATGCAGACTAACCAAAAGCAATCACCAGTTTAGTTCAAAGAAGAAAACCGAACGTTTTAATTAATTGGGCTCCAATAAGTGATGGATACTTTGCGTATATACAATGGGGTTAAAATTTGGGCTCATGTGTTATGGGGCACTACATATTTGTTTATGGAACCCCATTATTCACAGCTAAAATTCATTTTCTCAAGTCCAACTTTATTTTGCAGACCATCTCACAAAATTAAATTTATGAGCTAATCTTACAAAAATCTTACTTTGCAACATTAAACAAAACCCCAGCAATGACTTCTGCAGTAAATCGAAGATCCACCAACAATGGTGGATGGTGGTTATACTTTTACCCCAAGATGTCTATTTAGATGAAAATACAAATAATTCGATAACTAGAAGCATTTGTAGCAAGCAGCCTTAATAATGCGATTGTGTAGCACAAATTTATGAAAGGAAATCCACTTATTTATCTCATCTTATAAATCCTCAAACATATTACAACCAAAAAGATCTCATTGATTCAAGAACGCTCCTCATTGTATAGAGAACTCATACATTATATATCTTCGGGACCATTAATTTCCTGGACGCGAGTTAAAAGAAATGTAAGCAACCATGTCATAAAATCAATTCAATTCTTTGTAAGGCAATAAGCTCTAGCATTGTACCTTGTTTGCGATCACAGCTCCATCGGGGATTTCTAGCTTCACACCGGACTTAGCAGTAATAGTCACCTTACCCTGAAAGGAAAAGGAATAGCAAAAACTACAATCAGAATTTCAGAAATTGCTAAAACTGAAAGCCACTTAATCAAGTCGAGCCAACTCGTGAGCTACTTGATATTTTCTAATAAAAAACTTCTAACTTTACAAAATGTCAATTGAACTCGAGCTCAACAATGCTAGACTGGATAGGCTTGCAAGCGTTATTATGCCTAAGCTATTTACTATTTTACCCTTAATATGCTTAGTTATTTACCTATATATTTATACTTGTTAGTAACTGAGTCAAGCCTTGTTAATTGAGTGAACATGCCTTGGGCTATTTATAAGTAATACACTAGAGTTAAACTGAGCTTGAGTTATCAAGTTCACCATAAAGTTGAGCTCAAACTAAAGAAAAAGAAAAAAAGAACAATCAAGTTCGATCTCAAGTTTTTCTGTTGTGCTTGTAACTTGAGTTTGATCCTGATATTGTATCCACTCACTCAACTCAGCTCAGTCACACCCTAGCCAGTAAAGTTGCTAAAGATGATAAATGGAAATTCTAATATGACAGTACCTTCAAAGTAACACCCGCTCCAAACCAGACATCGCCTGTCACCTTCAAGCTATCTAGTTCAATGATGCTGGGGATGGACTTGAACCGGCTTAAGAAGTTGGCAACCTGTACAGATAGGTCACAGTTACACATAGAGCTATAAAAACAAACTTATCCATGTAATAGTACGGATGAATTTCGACCTTCTTAAATTCAGGTCCCAAATCAATAGTAGGGTTGGAAGGATCAGCCCTTGCTGGGTTCCGAGACACATATCCATCACACAACGTGTAGAGATCAGACTGTAAAACAAATGTTGAATTTGCTTTCATTGTCAAACAGCATCATCTAATGGTCCCAGCTAAAAGTGAATTCAATGCTAAATATAACTTACTTGGACCAGAAGTAAATCTGAAGATGCCTTTACTGGAAGGAACCGAGAGCGAGGAACATTAATTCCAATAGCATGATCAAAGAACTAACAGATGTGTGGAGAGAGCAAGAGAGGGAGAGATTTTATATCAGTTACATGGCATGTGAATAATACCAGCCAAAGCAAGAATATAAAATAAGAAAGGAAGATTTCAAAGAGATTAGGTGGTCGTGTACCCTTATGGCAGCGCCTGCAGCAGTCTCAAGTTGAAGAACTTTGATCCCATCCACCTCCTAGAAAGTTCGAATGACTTAATCAGAAACATAGGCCCAATTTGATTACCCTTACTAGCAAATAGCAATAGAGGTGAAAACGTACCTTTGGATTGGGAATAATCTCCATCTTCAATGCATCTGCTTCAACAAGTCTGTCGATAGCCTTCAAGTTGACCCACCTGCATGATTTTGGTTACGTGGATTGTCAGGTTGAGCAAATAAAATGAAATCACAGGTATTGCCTGCAAAAGTATTTGCAATTATTGAATCCAAAACAAGCTGGAGTTGGTGCTTGACTTACAAGTTGTTGGTGTTGAAAATTTTAAACTTCTCTATTGACTTGAATTCATTGACCTGCAAAAATAGAATATCTACATAAGCCATCATTCGTAAAGTAGGCAGTAGCATGATATTAGAGCAGATATCTGATAAGAATGAAACACATGCTTTCAACAGAGATAGTGGTCAATGAAAAAGATCCTTCATTATATAAGTAAATTTTAATCAAATATACTTTGTTGCTGCAATCCATTTTGGAAAATCAGATAATAATATTTTAGAAGAACCCATTGTGTACTATCTCAAATGGAATACTTCTCTGTGGATTATGATTGAATAACCATGAAAGTTATATGCTAGATAAGTTCTCATTATTCTATCTCATTCTTAGGACACATTCAGGTAGTACTTCATGAGTGTTGATAAATCCATGTAGTTCCAACTACAGAAGTTCATTCAGAAAAATGGAGTTTGAACACTGGTTAAAAAGCACTGCTGTATATAGTAGTAAGAAGTATATACATCTCAGTAAAATGCAGTAACAGACAGCATTATCCAAAATCGAGCATGATAATGAAGTTGACATTTATAAGTTCCAATTTACATGATTTGTAATTTAATATGATTACAGGCAGGTGTAATGATGACGAATGTAGTAAAAGAACTAGAGCTTACATGTTCATCAGGAACTTGGGCTATTTCCAGAAGCTGTACCAAAGATGAAAAATTCAGTCACTACAAGTAGTACAATAACTACATGTAAGAGTGTGCAAAAGGAAAAATAAAAAAGTACAAATCAAGAAGACAATTGCATTTAGCATTAAGCAATTGGATAATTAGTAACACCTACCTAAACATAATGACAAAAATACTATTTTCAAGTCAATGGCCAATTCAATGATATTTTGGTTGTTGCCAAGAATCAATATATGGGCAAATATCACAAATCTTATTAAGATGTTCAGATAAATAAACAAATCTCTCTCTAGAGCAAATATTGCAAAGAAGCCAAAATTAAATAATAGCTAACAAAGAAAATGACAGGCTTCTGACTTCCATACACCAGGACACATGAATTCAGGACAGTGTCAACACTTAAGTGAAACACTAGCACATCATACATTTCTTTTTGATAATTAACTACCTAGCTCTGAATTTACTAACATAAAATTTGTTTACATGTAGGAAGACAGAGATATTAAACCATGAGTCGGCATTGAAAATATTTATAAAGAATATAGCATCTTTTGAAGGAGGTTCAATGCAAAAATATGCATTTAAAAAAAAAAAAAAAAAACAAAGGGATCTTGAAGAATACCTGTACTTTTCCTTCATAAGAGATTAGAGTACCACCTTTCACATCAGCTAATGTTTTAGGTGTGACCTACAAAAGCACATCTCTTCAGCTACAAAAATTGGTCTCACAAAGAACCAAAACTTAATAAGGAATACTTTGGTTCCTACCTCCATGCAATATTCATTCTTATTATTTATCAAATGATTTAAAATTTCTGCAACAATAAGTTAAGGACACGCATTTGCAGATTGCTTAATTGCTAAATGGAAAGCAATAATGAATAATATCTATGAAAATAGAAGTGTACAGAGCACTCTTGTGAATCATGTTCAGTCACTAAGGATACTCAAATCAACAACAGCGCCCAAGTTATCTGAATTGGCTACAAAGACATATTCTTTGCCCTGAGAGGAAAAAAAAAAAAAAAAACAATAACTAGACTTGGTTAGTTTACTCGAGTCATATTGCATAGCACAGTACAGATACGGCATTTTGAGGGCTAGACCTTTGATAACAGTGCATCAAGATGTCCACTATTCTTCAAAGAAGGAAAAACATCTCCATGACCAGGAGGGTACCTGTACTAGCAAAATGTAAACAAGATGAAAGCAAAAAAGTAAACTATATGGAGAAATAAGTTGATTGTCATGACAATCAATTAAGGAGCAAATCTAGCTAATGATACAAGAATCCACCAAAGAGAACAACAGTAATCTCTTTACTTTAATAATGAATAAGTTACAAGATTCTGATTAAGATATTTAACAAAAGGATATATTGGCCTTGACAAAGTCATACATAATATGTGATACTATCAGTATTCAACTCAGTTGTCAAATTCAATTTCAGGACAACAAAGAGTTGTCATCATGACATACCACGCATCCTTTCCAGTGTTTCCTTTGGAAGGAAGTGGCTTGAAATCTTCAATAACCAGACGAGGGTATTGGCTCTAAAAAATGCAAAGAATTACACAGTAACAAATGTCAAATGCAGCCGCAATATGGATGTTCTATCATTGAATTAGTTTGAGAGGAAATACAAACCTGGTTAAATGTATGAATCTCAATCTTTGAATTGGCATACTTTTCAACTATCTACAATTTGCAGAAGAAATTAATAAGCATATAACTTACTTTAGATGTGTAATGTCAATCTTGCGGGTATACTATAAATTTCACCTTCAATGTATCATCATGAGTGTTGAATGAGTTCATTAAAAGCAGGGGCACGTTACATCCGTATTTAGCGTTCAGGTTCTGACAATAACATGATATTTCAGCTGCATATACCTTTGAGAAGAACACACAGAGAATATCTAGAGATGACACAATACCTCAATTTGGATGACAATTAAGTCAAGAAATGTCAAGCCATTACGAACTTCAATAACAGATCTGAACCA
The DNA here is from genome assembly GCA_028654395.1 of Scutellaria barbata. Lineage (NCBI taxonomy): Eukaryota > Viridiplantae > Streptophyta > Magnoliopsida > Lamiales > Lamiaceae > Scutellaria > Scutellaria barbata. The sequence continues at coordinate 15,275,040 of CM053649.1, read as the reverse complement.
AAACAAAAAAAGATAATTACATCTCAAAATTACTGAAAAATAATTCTAAAGAGCATAATTGCAGGCTTGTGAACAAAAATAAAACTTTTAATTCATAGGCACATATAGATGCTGTTTGGCAGGGAAAAAGAGGTTATTAGGTTCCAAACCAGTAATCCCCAATTCTTTACTAATATAATCAGTTTGGATATAGAAGAAGATGTACAAAAAAAGCTAAATAAAAGCTCATATAACACCCATCCAATGGCTTAAGTGCAGAACTTTCTGCAAAGTCTTCTACTTTTAATGAAGATTCATCATTGGTTTTTCCCATGAAGTATAAAATCATTAGAACTGCAATAAAACATCTAGGTGGAAGTGTACCATTTCTAGTATATAGTACAGGTTATTCTTTTTCCCCCTCTCTAACTTGAAAAGTACCTGAGTCCAACACAGTCCCAAAAACTGTTCTACAATCATCCATCAAGCAAATTGGAAGACATGAAGCAAATGGACAGCAATAATAAACTTTAAATTATAACAATTGTTCATTTATATATCCATGTTAGTTAGTATAGTCAAGGTCATCAGTGCCTTTATTGTCATATTATTCAGTATACCACCATCATTGTAATATTCATCTAAAGAGCATACATAAACCATTGCAATGAGATAAAACGGAAAACAATATATAGAAGTCAGTGGACCAACAAAGACGTAAAACAATCTCAAATTGTTCAATTGAATTTGAAAAACCAAAAACTCATACTTTGGACCAGTGCATCCCATTGTAGTTCCCAAACCTCCATTGAGCTTTAACACCACAAGTTTGTCCAAAAGCTTCTTGGTCTCAGCAGCATCTGCGATAACAAGCTAGCTAAAATTACTTGTCGTAAACCTAAAACCTATCAATATTGGTCTATTCATAAGAAAATGCATAATTGCAAAAAAAAAAAAAAAAAAATTCACATCTTTCATGAAATTGCAATTTAATCGTGACCTTTTGAATTTAACAAAAAACTCACCACCTTTTCTCAACTTGCAATTTAATCATGACTCTTTTGAATTTAGCAAAACAAATTACAACTTTAACACACTATTACAATTTGAGTCATGATTATATTTTCCAGGTATCACGACTTTAACATTTACATAAAAAATCAGGACTTTAACACATTATCTCGCTTGACATGTGAACTCAAATTGTTGGAGAATACATTTGTGCTTTGAATTGTGATAGTAAATTAAAGTTGTTTTTTTTTTTTTTTTTGGTTGCTAAATCTAAAACATCAAGATTAATTTGCAATTTTTTAAAAGATGATGATTTTGTTTGCTAATTCACAAAGTTGGGAGTAAATTATAATTTTGGAAATGGTGGTTTTTTTTTTTTCCCATTTCGGCCTAAAAAAACATTAACATGAATCCAAAAATTGGTAAACACTGAAATGGAAGATAAAAACTTAAGATCACCTGCAGGCACAGGAGCTAAGGTGTCGTAAGGAACCACCACCTCATCAGTTGGTGTCTGGATCTTACTCCACTCCACATGTTGGGCTTCACCGCTTTGAATTCCAACCAAAAAAACAGAAAGGCCACAACAATTCATCTTAGAAGGAACTATAATTCAATTATAGAGCAGTTCGATCAACATAATGCAGAACTGGGTGATTGAAATGAAAATTTTAGAGAATAATCGACCGAAATATTTCGAGATTCCAATATCAGTTCTACAGATACAATTCCTAGATACTAAACAATATGTCAATCTAATTAGAGACTAAACAAATAAAAAAATGAAAATAAAACACTAAATATTTATAGCCCACTTGCATTCATCAAGGAAAAAAAAAGGGAAAAAGCTCACTCGCAGGTTACACTTGGTGCATGCACTCAGACTCAAACTTGGAAGAATATACTTCTCGTTTCTCACTAAACAGCATTTCTAAAAATAAGTATACCAAACAATCGGCGAGTAATCACCAATAATTTTCACTGTACCTGAGATAGCGAGCCACCAGATTGATGAATCCAGATTTCTCGTTTTCACTGAACAATAAAATCAATACACATCAAACACAATTCAGATCCACTGCAATTAAAATGCTTCAAGATAAAGAAGAAAAACCTGATCTGATTGAGGCTAGCGACATCCGATTTAAGGTTGGAAATCTTCTCAGCATCAGAAGGGGAGAGAGTTGCACCAGCTGCAGCCATTTTCTCGATTTGATTTTATAACCACTTTATCAGTTTAAGATCCGAGTAGAAAGGTGTCGAAGGAGAGAACCAAAAGGCACGTAAAAAGAAGGAAGATGAGTAAAGTGGAAGTGTTTGAGCTTTTATAAATGAAGAAATGGGGTATTAAGAGAATTTGAGAATTCCTCGGGGTGTAATATTAAAACGAGAATCGAATGGCACATGGCATCTCTCTCTCTTCATTTTATCTTTTCTTTAGTATCATGGAGAAATTTATGGCACCCACAGAATGAGTAAAGAGGTGAAGAGAATATTCAGGCGAATATGGCTTTGAATAAGTAGATGCGATTGAATGAAATTCTGTACAACAATTATTTTGTATTTTACTGTAATAAGATTGGTTAAATCTCACTTTCTACTGATACGAAGTGTTACCATAATTATTTCCAGTGTTTTCATAACCGAACCGGTGGCCAAACCGGCCTGGCCATCGGTTCACGGTTCAACCGGTGGTTCAACCGGTAAAATGATCTTTATCTATTTTTTTTAATATTAGTTATGTTACATTAAAAAAGTTATATACTTATATGATTCATATTAAAATAAATATGATAAAGTTATAAAATGTCAAATTACATATCCCATAATCCATAATGAAGTCTCAAACTAAAAATTAAAATATTAAATACTAAAATTTAAGATAGATAAAATGACAAAGTAAAATATTGTAAATCTTGATGATCATATCACATCATCTCCTTCAACCATTTTTGCCACAATTCGTTTCTCATCCCCTTCTTCGATGTCTTCCAAATGATGCACCTCACTTCCAATATTGAAATATCTATATATTAATATTTAACTTTTGTAAAACTTGTCGATATTAACGCCATCAATCATATCAGTATTTAATTTTTTTTAGAACTTGTCGATATTAACGACTAAATATTTAATTTTTTTATAACTTATCGATATTAACGACATAAATCATATATATTATTGAAATATTTATATATTGAAAACGAACTCAGGCCAATATTACATACATCTATCCAATGTTTCTTAGAACTTTCATAGCCAAAAAAAAACTGATTTTGACCGGTTCTTTTCGGTTTAACCGAAAAAATGGTTAATTGGGTGTAACCGGACCGGTTTCCTTGCCGATTCCCGGTTGAACCGGTTGAACCGGCCGGTCCAGTCCGATTATGAAAACACTGATTATTTCTATATATCAAGTGCATGGATGGGTTGATCCGATCCGAGAGTGCATTTCACGCATCCATGCGCGCCCCACGCCCAAACCCTAGCTCAAACCCAACTCAAACCCTAATTTTGCTGTTATATTGGTATAACTTTTTAGTTTAGCCAACTTAACCTTTTAATTATATCCTTATAACCTTTTAGTTATATGCACATAACGTTTTGCAATGCTGAATAGTGAAAAAAGTATAACTTATTCACTGAAAAGGTTATGAAATTTGTATATAAAGGTTATACTATTACAATATAAAAGTTATATTATTACAACATAAAGATTTCGACTATATTGAATTTTTATAGTAAAAAAACTATAAGGTATTTATTGAAAAGGTTATGAAATTTGTACATAAAGGTTATACTATTACAATATGAAGGTTATATTATTATAACATAAAGGTTTTGATTATATTACATGAATTTTTATAGTGAAAAAAAGTACAAGTTATGCACTAAAAAGGTTATGAAATTTGTACATAAAGGTTATACTATTACAATATAAAGGTTATGACATAAATTAAAAAAAATAAAAAATTTAGAAGGATCCGGGTTAAACTTGACCCGACCCGACCCACGTGCCCAGTTGCATGAATCATGATCCATGCATTTGGTGTACAAAAACACTACTCTAGTGTTATAATCAACGAGATAAAATATTATTTGTAATAGAATATTTAAACATAAGTAACTTTTATGTGAAAGCATTCCACGTATCTTGTTATATGATACGGATCTATTCATAATCCACAGTTAACAATTCATGTACGAATTTATAAAAATAAATTTAATTTGTGGATAATATGAATTCATCTCACAATAATTATTTATAAGAAAGTATAAATTTTTATGTTAAATAAATTGAAATAAGTTCCATCGTATAAAAATAATAATTACTAAGTAATAATTATGAGCATCATCGCCTAAATGTTGGGATAGATGTTTGTCTATTTTGGTGTTTGGTTTGTTTTAATTGGTTAATTAGAATTTGATCTCACTTTTTTATTTTGATGATAGTTCACTGTTAGTGGTTAAGTATGCATCATTTCAGCTGATAATAAATGTATTTCTCAAACATACGTAAAATTTTATATTCGAGTTCGATCATTCTTAAGTTTTGTTTTCTTATTTATTACAGTTAGGTAAAATAAATGACTGATTGTCAGATTATAATTTTGAATTGTTATTTTAATCAAAATTTTCATTAGCAATCAAAATAACATAATGTTATCTATGTTTTTTTTTTTTTTAACATCTGTCAATTTTGAAATAAAAAGCGTACATACAATTTTTTTTTTTAAGTTTTTTAAATTGAATTATGTGAAACTGTTGTAATTGGCGTCTGATATGTCCAGACAAACCGATCACATTAGCAATTTTTTTTTAAAATTGATCGGCGTCATAAAACATATTACATATATATGGTTGTGTTATTTTAACCAATAGTGAAAATATTTATTAAAATGATAATACAATTAAAAATTATAATTTTTCCAACAATTAATTAAATGAAAAAAATTGTTTTTTTTTTCCCTTCTATAAAAGGACGAGATTGAATTTAAGATGTCCAACTAATGACACTACTAGCAAAAAACGAGAAAGGCCCCCAAAATTAATTAATTAATTAATTAAGTAGTTTTTATCCCCGTCGTGCAGTCATAAATTTCAAAATAATATAATTATAATGTAGTTAAATAATATAATGTATATCAGTATATGTTTAAACTGTTTGAATTTATGTTTAATTAAACTAGCAGAGACTCGTGTAAACACAAGTTTTAAAATAGTATAGTTAAATCAGATAATTCTAAATATTATTTATATTAAAAAAAATTATGATTGTGTTGTACCATCAATTTTAATATCAATCATAATATAATTTGATTAATATATTATTTGGTTATATATGTTGCATTCATAAGATAATACAAATATTTTATGTTTATTGTAGATGATGTTATATATATATCACATTGTTCAACTCTCTAACAAATATTCTAACATTTTTTATAATATTTTTTCTTGTAAATATTAAATATTAGATTATAGAGATCCTTAAATTTTCATTTCAATTATATTATAAATAACTCAAATCAAAATTTCTCAATAATTTCTATAATTTAATGCAAAAATTATATCAATTTTATTAATTAATAAGTAAATATATAATTTGGAGGAAGATTGTGGTTATGTCACATGTTCCCTATATATATAAGACATAAATTTTAAAATTTGTATAGTTAATTACATATTGTATTTATTATTAATAATAATTTAAGAATATTTGTTATTATCATTATTATAATAAATAATTTATTTTGGTTATAATTGAAATAGTTTGTTATAACAATATAAAAATACTCATGTTAATTTGGATTCAGAATATTTTGAGCATGAGATAGTATAATTACTTAAATTTAAATAAAAAAAGTAACCAACTTATCTTAATTAGCTAATATAATTATTAATAATATATTTTTAGCAACGACAACTTTTAAGTAGAGGTTGACACATGTCAACTGATTGTTCTTTTATATATATAAAGATATATTAATAGTACAAATGTGTGATGCACGGATTGTCATATTATGTGTTATGTGTCATGAATTTTATTATAGATGAGATTTTGATAAATCTAGAAATTATATATGATTATAATAGAGATTTTAATATAAAATAGTGAATATACTGTGAACAAATTCCGAAATTCTATACAATTCATATAAAGTTATGAATTATTATCAAAACAGGATTTTGATAGCTTGTATTATATATTTATTTAACTATACAATTACATAAATGAAAATAAAAGGATTATATAAAGTATTTATTTATTAAAAAAGTCTAAATACATAACTGTATTTTACATATACTTTTTATCTTATACACTTATATTTTGTAATATTAAAAAATTGAATATTAACAGTTATTTACTCTTACAAATACTCATTGCATTACATAATACAAGTACATACTTCTAATGTAAAATATATATGTATAAAACTTCTAATGTTATAATACTTCAAACATTTATTTTATCTTAAACATTTATATTTAAGTACATATGTAAAAAAAAAATTAAATTAGGAATTTTCTTTTATTAGTTTTTTATATCATAAATCTTATGTTAAAATAAAAAATAAAAAAAAGACGATTTTATGAAAAGACCTTTGAGTGGATCAATATGATCAAGTAATTTTTCCATAATAAATTATATTATGTAGAAACATATAATTAAGAAATTTTTAACTTCTATTTTGTATAGCTTATAGCTATTTAAATAAAATTTAACAGTATAATTAATATATACATATGTAAAATACATGATTTTTCTTTCTTTTCTAATGCATTGTTTATCATGAGAGACATTTTTTGTCTTTCTTATAATGCATTTTTTTTTATTATAATATTTGATAGCTGATAAAAAAGACATGTATAGATAAATTTTTAGTAATGCATAATATTTTTTTCTTTGACAAGACATTTTTAGTAAGAAAAATGGCGAATCAATAAAATTTTCATCTTTCCCCCTTTTATCTTAGTAAGTATAGATAAATTTCATGAACTCAAAAGTATTTGTTAATGGATTTAAAATAATTGAGATTGTCAATAAAGAATTTTTGGTCGATGAAATATTATAATATTGAAAGTTAAGTTATAACATTATATGTTTGAATAATTAAAAATAATATGTAAGGTTTTCGTTTTTTTGTTAATTGATTTTAAAATATAAAATACAGCTCATAATCTACAAATACTGAAACAGTTCTTTATATAAAATTGTTCATTGTGGTGTTAATTTCACCAAGATACTTATCATAGATCAAATTTTAATTATATGATGATCTCAACATTATGAAATGTTAATATCAAAATTTTAATTCATTTAAAATAATATGATCCATATAGTAATCTTATGTGGTCTTTGATTGTTTAAAAATGTTTAATTATATCATAAGTAAATTGTAGTGACCTGCTATTTTGAATAATACATTAAAAATATTTTTTATTTACGAAAATATGAGAGATAAATTATGCTCATATTCTATATTTTCCAAAAAGTTAATTAATAAGATTGGTGACATTAATATTCACAAATGATTATGATCAGTACATAAATTTTTAACATATCAGTAACAAAAGTCAAAAATTAATATGAAGTGTAGTGATATCCAGATAGATTATTGGTTCATGCAAATTAGTGGCGAAGTTAAAAACATTATATGAAGTTATTTTAGTAGTATTCTATACATTAAATTCTTTTTTTTAACAAAATATTCTGTAAATAAATATCAATTAATTTTTTTATTGTTGCTATGTATGTTATAATTTTACCAAATCAACACAAATTCATTTAAATTGCAACCGTAATTTATTGTAGTCCAATTTTATTTTTTCAGCTTAAAAATGTGGTGTTGATGATTAGGATGAAAAGACACATTTTGGACGTGACGTTATCAATTTGAGTTTAAAATGTTCTATTATGTAATGATTTGACATGATTTAAATTGAAAATCAATCTAAAATTGAATTTCTTTTAATTATCAAAAAGAATAAATATTCAAATACCTCCAAATCGAAAAAAATAAATAAATAAATCAAGTGTGAAATAATTCAACTAGGAATAGAATCATTAAAAGTTGAGAATGACACGAATCTTTAAATAAAAAGCCAAACCGGCCACACGACCACTGGAAAAAGGATGAAGAAATTTATATATATATATATATATATATATATATATATATATATATATATATATATATATATATATATATAAATTGGGTTCGGCTCTTTTAAATGTTCACAAATAGCTCTCTTAAATGTTGACAAGTGACACTCTTTAAAGATGCCACCTCAACTTTTCCAAATTCTTTAAATATTAATCTATATATATAAAAGAAGGTTTTGGCTTTCTTAAATGTTAACAAGTGGCACCCTCCAAAGATGTCACCTCAATTTTCTCAAATTCTCACGAGATTTTGTTTTTCTTTAACTTTTATGGCTTGAAAAACGAGAACCGATGAAATTGAAGAAAAACCAATTTGAGGGAAGTATAAGGAGCTATCAATATTAACTTAATTTGATTGTGATGAAGATAGAGATTAAATATATTTGATGAAAATTTTGATAGATTTTATTATAATTAATATATTTATGATTGATTTTATATTTTAGGATCTTAGGTTTAATTTAGTATAAATATGAGTTATTTTTATTATCCTATGAAGTTGATTGATTTATGAAATAAAAAAAGTGAGTTTTCTCTGAATGTTACACCCACTATTCTCAAAATCAACGGATTTCACAATTCATTTTTCAAGCATCGACTCTCAGCCAACTAGCAAGGAGTAACAACTGTCGCACAAAGATTCGGTTGAGAATTTTTTGGATGGGGTAGAGTTTGTAAGTAACCTATTAAAATAGAGGAAAATAATTTTACTATATTTATTAAGAAATAAAAATATTTTTACTCTTATTGTAAAATGTAAAATATTGGATTGAAGTATAGGTTCAAGATTATCGTCAACAATATTATTTTTAAGAATATAGATTTTTTTTTGTTTTAATCTAATTTATAAAAAAGATTACATAAAAATATATTATATATATGAGTAATTTGGTTCTTTTATATCAGTTTAGTAAGTTGGATAAATTGAAAAATAGTTAATTTGTTTCGTTGATCCTTTATTCTTTTGAATTTTCCTCATGCAATTGACTATTTTATTTGTATATTAAAGTACAATTTAACTTGATAATGTTTTCAATTCACTGTAATTAATATATTCATATGAGAATTATATTAATTTTATCCAAAATATATTCAACTCATGATTTAAACATAATACACTTTAATATAATTGAGAAACAAAATTATCTTCTACTAACTTCTTCATTTATATACTCAATAAAAGTTGGTTTCGGCTCTCTAAAATGTTGATAAATGGGGCTCTATTTGAATGACACGTCAAACTTTTTTTGTCTCTCTTAAATGTTGACAAGTGGGGCTCTATTTGATTGACACGTCAACTTTTTCAACCTCCCAAAAGAGTTTAGATTGCAAATTTAAAAACAATCATACTTTAAATTTAGTTTATTTGACATTTAATCCTTTTAAAATTTCCAACATAGTAATCATCTTTTTCAAAAATACAAATAATGAGGTGGAATCATATATATTTACTGGTATTTGAATATGGTCTAATCATATTATTTAATAATCTTTCGATATAGTGTGGTTTTTAAACATAAATAATTGATATTACATATTGTTTGACATACATTTTCAGTACAAATTACTACATAAATATATTAACCTAAAATAAGGTATAAAATAATATTCATTTTGTATTAGATAGATCAAATAGTATATAATTTGGTTGTCTAATTTATATATGATTTACTACGTTTCTTATTATTATATTGTGTCAATTATCATATAAAGTAATAACCATCAAAATATACATGTTTTGCTCAAGTTAATCCATTTAATTCAAATTTTGTTATATTTCTTCATTTCAATTAATTCACTTCGTATTTTTCATTTTTTATAAAAAATTAAAAATTTAAAGAGATAAACTTATGTTAAGCAAAAGTTAAGCATAAAAAATGTATGGAATTAATTGGAAATTAAAAATGCATAGACACATACATCAATAATAAATGAAAAAAGAAATCCATAGATATATATTACAATTATGAAATTTTGAAAAATAATTCATCACCCAAAGTAAAATATGATATTTATTTAACTACAGTAAAATAAAAAACAAACTTTTAAGAAGTTATCTAATAAAAATAAATATTTCTGAAATAATTTTTTTACGTATATCTTCAAATGAATTAATAAAATTTAAATGTGGTTTAAACTCTACATATCAACTCACATATTATGGTATCACATACCTAATTATAACTTGTAACTTATTAATAAATCTAAACCCAAATTTTAGATTTATTTGGATACATTAAATAATACATTAAGTTTAATTTTACTCCCAATTTTTTCAAATTTGGATTTCAAAATGCACGATGTTTTTAGATTTGTAATCACATTATTTTAATTTTCATTCAAATTTAATCTTTTCAAAATAAGAAGAAAATTATATGAAAACAAAACAATCGGAGTAAATTAAAAATAGCAAAACCAATTAAATTGAAAACACATAATTGATTTATCATTTGAAGGCATTGAAAAATTATTTATTATACAATAAATATTTTCAAAGTCATGTGTATGTGTCTTCATTGAATATTAAGAGTATCTATAGTTAAACATATCAAAATATAATTTTTTACAATTACATAACTTAGTATTATGTGATTACACTTCGATATGAATATTGTGAATTGGAAGATGAAATTAACCAACACATCTTTGGTTTACAAAATTTTTATATTTATATAAATATTATGATGTTCTTCTACTCTTTTTGGATTTAAAGTTCAAATTTAATTATATTAAAAGATCAATATATGGACAATTTATAGGAATTTAAATGGTAATTTAAAATTATAAGGTTTACATGTTTAAGTCGTATTGTTGCTCAGTAAAAGTGAGGGTAGACAAACTAAGATATGACACTCATTGATGGACCATGGATGAAAAAAAAAAATCTTCTCTTATAAAATGTAATGTGTATTTGTAATTGTACCAAATAAATCATTGATCAATATTGGATATATGATTTGGTATCTTCAACATTGTGGGATAACATCATCAAATTTACTCATATTAAGTAACAATAACAATCATAGACAATAATTATTTTCTCCACAATATACAGATTAATTTACCAATGAGAAAAAAAAAGTAATCTTATGGAAGTGTGCAAACTTTAACCATGATGTAAAAAGGGAAGAGAAATGGATACCTAATAGGAAAGAAACTAAAACATACTCATCACAAAATGTACTACGGGAACAAAACATAAAAAAATTACTCATTACTTTTGCAAGACATTTATGAAAAACTACCACGATAATTAAATTATTTATATATATATAAATTGGGTTTGACTCTCTTAAATGTTGATCATTTTTACAAAAAATACAGAAATCTACCAAAATAATAAATTGACTAAACAAAAAACTACAATATATATATATAGAATAACAAATATATAAAATATAAATAAACAACAGATATAAATTACATGAGTTAGGAAGTCCATGCAACGCACGGGTTCAAACCTAGTAAATAATAATAAAATATAGTCCATGTTATACACCTCAAGTCCTCGATCAGTGTCTCCTCATCGTTTTTTTAGTTATAGGATTCATTCATATAAATTTATATTCCGCGGTACGAACATTAGATATGTACCTTCGATTTGATTCAATGTGTGAACAGTTTCTATATATTTACATGTTTTCATGTATAATCACATCATAGTTGGTGCGCGTTCATGCGCCACCTGATTTGTAAAAAAATTTCAGTCAATATATTAATTATATATTCATAAAATATTAATTGTATATTCTTAAAATATTACTTACATAACTGAAATATATGTTTACATTTTACTTGTTCATGGAAAGGTATTAGTTGTATACTCATTACGTATTACTTATATAGGAAAATGTTAAAATGCCCACTGTGGGCAATATGTCCACCGATGATGTAATGATCACATCCCTTCATTGTATGAAAAATAAAATTAATAGAATTCTAAATTTTTGACTTATCAGCCGTGACATATTTTAATGGGCGCACGGTGGGTAAGGTAGTAGGGTTGTACTTGTATAACTTAAATATATGTTTATATTTTATTTGTTTAGTTAAAGGTATCAATTGTATACTCATAAAGTATTACTTGTGTAATTGAAATATATGTTTACACTTTACTTATTCAATGAAAGATATTAGTTGTATATTAATAAGATATTAGTTGCTTACTCATAAGTATTACTTTTATAATTGAAATATATGTTTACATTTTTACTTGTTCAGTGAAAAATATTAATTGTATATCCAAAATTTATTACTTGTTTACTTATGTATCTAAAATGTATTATTTTGTTTATTTATAATATATTAGTTGTATACTTATAAAATATTACTTAAGATGTTAGTTACTTTGTTTCATTTTGTTTTAGTGAAAATTATTACTTAAGGTATTAATTGTTAAATGTAAATGTATTACTCATATACTCAAAATATGTAAGTGTAATGTAGAATGTAGGTTTAAAATTTTAAAATTTCAAATGCACGATTTTCATCATTTTCTTTCTTAAAATTTCTGCAACTAATTTCATGAAATCGAAAAAGAAGGAGATGATGAATGACATAGCTGCAGGTAATCAATAACTCACAATGGAACGAAGATAAAAAAATAAAAAGAAGATGAAAACCAATAAATTACAAACATAATTTCATGATTCAAAGATGAGAAAAAAGAAGAATAACCACAACCAAATGAATTGAAAGCAAGGAGAAATCGTCAAAATATTATATAAAAGAGGAGAAGAAGAAGAGAAGAATGGAAAGAACACACTTGAGGCAAAAAAAAAAAAAAAAAACCAAAAACAAAAACAAAAACAAATATATATAGGGTGGATGGGCGGGCGTACGGATCCAGGGGTACAGGAGACTCACTCAACTTCATATCAATTTTCACTAACAACGTAAATTCTAAAAATTAAGACTGTAATAAACCAATTTCTAAAGAAATAAAAGGATTCCGCTCCTATTTTTGTGGTGACTCAAATAATAAATGTCTTTTATTACTAAGTTATCTGCTTCATTTACACATGTAAAAATTGTTTCCATTTAATACATGAAAAAACATTTTGATTCCTATTGTTCACGTGAAATCCAAATCAACAAATTGATGATCGATCTGAGTTTATTTCTATAAATTGACTCTTCAAAGAATAAGATATGCTGAGAAAATAATTTTGGTATATAATTTTAAGAATGTCCACACCTCTTGAATTCAAAATACAATTCATTTAACCCTATCTACCACACTCTTTCATTTTCAAATCAATATTTCATCAATTTAAATCTACACTCATATTCCATCAAATTCAAAATCAACTATGGAGAATCCCTCGACCATCTTTTTTTTTTTTTTTTTTGCAGTGTCCTTTCGTGGCTCAGCTATGGAGGTGTTCATGGAAGTTATTTTGCAGTGGTGTCCCTTATCTAGTGTGTTTGGAATGAGTCACCATCATGCAATGTTCTAGTGCCCCGGATGTGTATTTGGCAAATGGTTTTAACCACCATGGATCTCATAAAGATTTATAACGTTTTTCATAACCAAAGTTTATCATTAGTTTGGCAGAAGAAACCAAATGTCATATATACATACCAGAAAGAATCTTCTGATAAATAATGAAAATCAGCAAACATTAGAAGAATTTGTTGGGTATACAAGTTAACTACACTCAAATATAGAAAGCCATCTTTTGAAGAATGCACAAGCAGTACAAGGATTTAGTATACATGCACCAGGTAATGAGACACATGGAAAAAATCAATTAGATTGATCAAAGAGCAGGGAAGAACTGAAAGGCCATTTGAAATGCTTTCAATCTTCAAATATGTGCATGCTTTGACTCTCAAACTAACGTTATTTTCTTATCTGTCAAAAGGACATGACAGAATCTCTTGCAACAACAATCTGGTTTTGCAGGAACTTAATGCCACAAAAGGCATTGGTCACTATTCTTGCATGTGTGATTTTAATTATTAACGACAAGCTTTGACGAGGCATGAAAATGACAATATAATGTAAGGATTGCAAATTTCGACCTGCCTAAGTCCCGTTTGTAGCTTTCGTTCCATATGATACCTAGAGTTACCAGCTAATTACAACTAAGTAATGACATATAATAAAAAGACAATTACTTTATATTTTACGAGAATTTTTCACTTTAATTTATATTTTTAGTATCATTGTATGATGTCTCACAATTCATTGATTTGTTAATTTAAATTTTATTTTAATTTATATTTCTTATATTATTGTATAATGTCTCTTATAAAATATGAATTGTCGAATATATCTCTATCAAAGATAATTATTTAAGGTTATAATAGTAATTTAGGATTTTCATACTTAAATAATTTTATATTAGAATTTCATTATAATTAAAAATCTAATAAAAAGTGTTTTATATAAGGTATTTGTATTTTTTTTTCCTTAATTGAAATTGATCTCCACGTGCAACGCACGTAATGTAAAACTCGTATATATATACTTATAAAATTTTATTAAAAATATTACAAACACCTCTAAAATTTGTGTCATTTTAATTCAAAACTGTAACTACTAACATTTTGAGCTCAACAATCTTGTTTTTCTCAAACACTTCAAAAGATTATGGTTTAGAGTATGATATAACATGTTATAACTCCCAAAACATCTTACATGGTACAATAACTTATAAGATGATTTACATAAATTTAACCATGTACACATTCAATTGAATTTTTTTTCTTTCTAAATATTATAGAATTTTTTTTTTTACAATCATAATCTAATTGATTAATTTCCAAGGGTCTCGTTTGCCTCATAATATTGAAACTTGATTGATTGCATATCACTCTATATCTTACATTTGCCTCACAGTATTTTTAATTCAGCCCTGGAAAAGGAGAAGACCCTTTCCCCACAAAATCAAAATGCCCGATTAAGGAACCAACCTCATGAGTGATCTAGAATCCTTCACAAATACCAATAGACCTTAAATTTGAAACTACCAAAAACCCAATTTTTTGGTTGTTATGTTATTAGTGGGGCTATAATAGTCAATATTACTTTTATGTTCAAGTTAATCATATCAACCAGACATAATATTGCGTATTATCATGAGATATCATGTCATGATATTTGTGTATAACAAACATGAGATTGATTCATAATGTTGTACATGTTGGAAACTAGTTTGGAAAGTTGGTGTTGACCAATCTTTAACCAATTATTTTATGATGTTTCGTTTGTTGAAAACTAAAATAAGTTACAAATTTAAAATCTACATTTCAAGTAGATAAATTTAAAGTATTTATTTTCTCAAATCCAATTTCGGACGAATGAGAAATTAATGCTGAAGTTGGCAACTTAAATTAAAAATGTGTGAAAGTTTAAAGAGTTGTGAATTTGTGATAAGGTGTGAGTTTGAATTGAATTAATACAATCAAATTTAAAGGGATGCAACTAATCCGAAACATTGTGACACACCTTATTTCATTCCAAAATGTGTCTAAATGTGGAAAGACTTCAATTCAAACAAAAAGATGTCTAATTCTGAAAAGACATCATTTCAAATTAAAAGGTGTCTATTATAGAAAAACACCACACATCTTCTACTTTTATAAATAGACCTCACATTCAATCATTTCATTCAATTCACTACACTCCACTACAACTTTGTATTATTAACATTCTAGCAATTGTAGTCTCTCATCATCTTATCTAAAAAAGTTCTAAATATCGTTTTAATTCGTCGGAAAACTTTTGGAGTCGTTGTGCTGCAATCCTTAAGTTAGTAAGTCATTGTATCTTGGGTACATTTGATGTAGTCCGTAAAGCACTGAATACGGGGCAATTTCGTCTTACGGAGAAAAAGTCCAACTCTTACCTCGACTTTCCCATTTTTTTTAGTCATCTCCAAGTACACCATACAATTTTCCACAGCGTAAGATGAAATTTTTGTGTAGTTGAAGATGACTATTTTTGTTCCTGCAATACCAATTTATGTTGAAAGACCGGTGAAGATCGACAATACTGAATTTAAGGCATGGCAACAAAAGATGTTCTACCTAGCAATCTTGAATTTGGTTCCTTTTTTGAAAAAAAAAGCACCAAATGGGGGGGGGGGGGGAAATAAGGCCGAAGATGTCGGATGAAAGAAATTTAGAGAGGGTAAGTTTTCTGATATCTTTATTCTTTTGTTGCTTCATTTGAAAGAAATAATTTTATTTTGGGGCCAACTAGATTTATTTTCTTTTGGTCTCAAAATATATATTATTTAGACTTACACAATTAAGTTTGATGTGGGTTCTTACCATATCGTGGTTAAACCCAAAATCAAAAGTGTGGAGGGTGACTAATAAAGGTCGAAGTGCCTAAACCTAAACAGGTTAGAATAGGACCCAAGACAATTGATTGTATTTTCATTGGATATGCACATCAAAGTAGTGCTTATCGATTTCTGGTGCATAAATCGGACATTCATGATATAAACGAAGAAATGATCATAGAATCAAGAAATGCAATATTCTTTGAGAACGTCTTTCCGAACAAAGAAAGAAAAGAGATAAGTTCGAATAAAAGAACTTGTGAAGCTGTACAAAGTTCCCCTCATGTTGAAGAGGAATTGAGACGCAACAAAAGAAGCAAATTGGCAAAGACGTTTGGTTCAGATTTTCTAACATACATGTTAGATAATAAATCTAGGACAATTCAAAAGGCGTTGTCTAGTCCAAATGCTCCTCTTTGGAAAGAGGATATCAATAGTGAGATTGAGTCCATCATGCAGAATCATACGTGGGAAATTGTTGATCTCCCACCGAGGTGTAAACTTTAGGATGCAAATGGATCCTTAAAAAGAAATACAAAGTTGATGGATCAATCGACAAATACAAAACTCATTTGGTAGCTAAGGGGTTCAAATAAAAATAAAGGTATGATTTCTTCGATACATACTCTCCAGTTATAAGGATTACGTCCATTAGAGTACTCATTGTTATTGCAGCATTACATAACCTTGAGATATATCAAATGGATGTAAAAACAACATTCCTAAATGGAAAATTGGAAGAGGAGATTTACATGGAACAACATGAAGGGTTTGTTGTACCAGGACAAGAACATAAAGTATGCAAACTTGTCAAGTCTCTACATGGGTTAAGCAAGCACCCAAACAATGGCATGAAAAGTTTGACAGAACTATGATGTCAAATGATTTTCATATCAACGAGTGTAACAAATGTGTATGCATTAAGGACACACCCGATGAATATGTAATCGTATGTAGACGACGTGCTGATCATGGGTAGTAATCATAATGTGATCGTGAAAACTAAGAACATGTTGAAGAAAAATTTCAACATGAAGGATATGGGTTTGGCAGACGTCATACTAGGGATAAAGATCTTTAGGACATCTGATGAAATTATCTCGTCATAATCTCACTACATTGAGAGTGTACTCAAGAAATTTGAAGTCTACGACCTACCTTTTGCTAAGACTCCAGTAAACTTAACTCTACACTTAGCCAAAAATAGAGGAGACTCGGTATCTCAACTAAAATATGTAAGGATTATTGACAGTTTAATGTACCTTACGAACTGTACACGTCCTAACATTGCATATTTAGTTAGCAAATTTAGTAGATTCACGAGCAATCCAAGAATGATTATTGGACTGCATTGACAAGAGTACTTAGGTATTTGAAACATATCTTAAGCCATGACATACTTTATATAAGATATCCTACTGTACTAGAAGGGTACAATGATGCCAATTGGATATAACACACTAAAGACTCTAAGTCCACTAGTGGCTACATGTTCACTATAGGTCCTGAAAATCCTCTAAACAAACGTGCATAGCTTGATCCACAATGGAGTTTGAGTTCATTGCACTAGATAAAGTTGGAGAAGAAGCTGAATGGCTCAGAAACTTTTTAGAGGATATTCCATGTTCGAACAAATCAGTGTCTCCCGTTATGATTCATTGTGATAGTATGTCAGCTATCGGGACGGCACAAAGTTGTATGTATAACAGTAAGTCTCGACACATTCGGATGAGACATAATACCGTTAGACAATTGATCTCTAATGGAATAATTGCCATTGACTATGTGAAGTCAAAGAAAAATATAGCGGATATGTTAACAAAAGGTATAAATAAAGATCTAATGTACAATGCAGTAAGGGGAATGGGGTTAAAACTCACACACTAAAGAACGTTTATAGCGGTAACTCAACCATGATGAGTAGAGATCCCACGAACTTGGTTCAATGAGACAACTAAGTTATGGATGGTTCAAATGTGCACTTGGAACCTATCTAGTGTCTCATTCTTGAAGTTGTCCAAGTGTTAACTTGCTGACGTGTGGTGAGGGTAAGCTTTTATGTTTTTAATGATTCTTATACTTTAAAAGGTGTGGTATTGTAGGATACTCCTTATAGGAAATCACCTATATAAGTGAGAAGTTTGGTCGCTTCAATTTAATCACTTATGAATCTAAGATATGGTTCAAGACCGAAATGGACACAACGTGAGAATAAAAGATATTAAGAGATGTTATTGTGTAAATGTTATTATCTTGGTTTACACAAAAAGCTGATCGGCTCAAGACATCGCGTTCATCGAGCAGTGAATAAATCTGATAACATCTTACTAAGGAAGGTTCAAAGTTGGAAGCTACCTATCCTGATGCAATAACAGTTCGTCGGAACTTTCTAAAGTGTCTGCATTCGCATATGCATTAATTTTCATTTTGTGGGGAATTGTTGGAAATTGGTTTGAAAAGTTGGTGTTGACCAATTATTTCATGATGTTTCGTTTGTTGAAAATAAAAATAAGTTGCAAATTTAAAATCTACATTTCAAGTAGATAAATTTAGAGTATTTATTTTCTCAAATCCAATTTCGGATGAATGAGAAATTAATGCTTGAAGTTGGCAACTTAAATTGAAAATATGTGAAAGTTTGAAGAGAGGTGAATTTGTGAAAATGTGTGAGTTTGAATTGAATTAATGCAATCAAATTTAAAGGGATGCAACTAATTTGAAACATTGTGATATACTTTATTTCATTCCAAAAGGTGTCTAAATGTGGAAAGACTTTAATTCAAACAATAAGATATCTAATTATGAAAAGACATCATTTCAAATTAAAAGATGTCTATTATGGAAAGACACCACATCTCTTCTACTTCTATAAATAGACCCTATATTCAATCATTTCATTCATTCCACTACACTCCGTTACAACTTGCATTATTAACATTCTAACAATTGTAGTCTCACCATCTTGTCTAAAAAAGTTCCAAATATCATTTTAGTTCGTCAAAAAACTTTTGGAATCGTTGTACTGCGATCCTTAAATTAGTAAGTCGTTGTATTTTGGGGATGTTTGCCGTAGACCGTAAAGTACTGAATACGAGGCAATTTCACCTTACGGAGAAAGAGTCTAACTCTTATCTCAACTTTCCCATTTATTATTTTAGTCATCTTCAAGTATACCATACAATTTTCCAACATCTTAAACTTGTCTATCCTACTATATCTCATACTATGAAGAAACGCCCCCCACTTGAATAAAGATTAAGTTTTGTAATTCAAATTTGAGGTTTTTATTTTGAATTATTCATTCTAACCTTTCACTAAACTCATTTTATATACTTTTGTAACTTAATTTATTATCTTAAATATTTTGTAGGAATGAAACAAACTAATAGGGTTCAATTAATATAGAGTGGGATTATCCATCCCCAAGTTTTTCTAAACACACTCCATAGTTAATAAAATAAAAAAATAATTATGTACTAAAAGTCTAGAATACAACCACTATAAAATTGGAGGATGGAAAGAAACGACAGAGTTCGCCTCCACTACCTCTTTATCCTGAAAATCCCTAAAACAATTTCAATGCTGTAATGTTGCTTCCTTCTTCTTCTTTTTCGGTTTTGAAGCTTCCTAAAGGTGGTCACAATGGTTGACCTAAGTAGAAAAAAGACGAAGAAGAATGGATGATGCATCGCGCTGGATAATCGACATTCGATCACTCTAGATTGAACACAACACTAGGTGTTTAAAGAGATCGAAACTATAAAACAATATTCAAACACAAGCAACCATACACTACTCATCAAGTTCGACATGGTTCGCATTTTATTGGTCAAACATTTTAAGAAATAGGTTCACCATTTTAGAGATAAATTAACCAGATAAATTGTTTTTTATTTGTGTGTTTCGTTCTTTCTCAATCTTTTTCAATCAAATTTCGATAATTGAAGGTATCGTTGGAATGAGTCGAATTTATAGTTGTGGGGTAACTTTCTCCCTTAAAAATTATTTTAAAATTTTGAGTAGTAAGAACTCGGAGTAGAACATTGAAAAAGAAAGTGGGAAGGGGGAGGACGTAACAAGCGAGGGAGGGTTTCATATTTTTTTTTCTTCTTCAAAATGGTAAAATTAGGATGAATTGCGGTGTCTAAAGTTTTTATAAATTATAATAAATTTTAATTGATATATATTTAGTAATGGAGTGTGGTATGTGGATTGTCTCATCCTTAAATATATTACAAAAAGAAAGAATGTAATTTTAATTAATGGTTACGAGGCTTAAATGACTGTTCCTATATTGTCCAAAATCCACATCCTGTTACTAACTAATGGAATCAGCATAATAATTGTATCGTCAAAAGTATGGTTCTTGTTTTTATTGTTGTGCACATATTCTTTACCTTTTAAGCTAACATAAATTTTCCATTATAAATGACAGGTCACAACAAGTTGATGCGCATTAATGTACAGAGTTTTCTTATGGCATAAGCTTCCCCATGTCAGATAAGGAAAGATAATGTAAAGTACCCATCTTTATGTTAAATTTAGTTTGAATTATTTTAGGAGAAACAAGAGAGAGATGAAATGCAGAACCAACAATAAAATTGTTTTTTAATTTCTATACAAATATTCTAAAGGTAAATCATCGTTTTTAATTTTTTTTTTTTTTCAATTACAGTATCAGATTTCAACTTTAACACTACAAATCAATATTTTCTTCAAATTGATACAATCCGATATGTGATTAAATCATTTGAGTTCTAATTTCTAATATGGAACCTGTTTTTGATTTGGGGATTCGAAGTTCAAATTTTCTTGAATTTTGCATTTTAATGGTTTTCATTTCTAATATATTAAATCTCTTCTAATAATTTTTTTTTCCTTCCAACATTCTTACTCTTTATCTATTTCTTTTCTACCCTTTAAATTACAACAATTATCTCATATCTACTAAATCATGTATCATTTGAGACTTAAAAGATAAACTCTGAGATAATCATGCTAGCATCCGCTCGCGGTGCTCATACCATGCTTATAAGATCAACATTAATCTGTAAGGTCTCAACAATTTTAAGTCTCATGCTAACACCTGTTAGGGTTTGTGATGCTAATATTGTGCTTACAATTTCAATATTAATCTATAAGGTCTGAACATTTTTCAAATCTCACTTACATTCAAGTATTCGATTTGAAATCTACTGATGATGTGACGTGTTACATAAACTGTGAACATATTTATTTTTGTCCTCCGCTGAGCAGGAGATTAAAATTGTTTGATCATATAGCTTGATCATTTTTAAAGAGACATTTGAACATTCAGTTGGGAGAAAAGGCAAATCGTCGTAGTATAGGCAAATAAAGAAAACAAAATGCCAAGAATTTTAAGTCATTGTCATTTGGATAGTGATTTTAGTGACCAAGAATGAACGTCTTATCCACATTTTTGTGGACAAAATGGATTCTCTGGCTAGGAAAAAAATAACTATTACTAGAATATAAGCAAAAATCAAATTTATTCCAGATGAGCCAAAGATAAAAAATGAATGAATGATGAAAATAAAATTAATAATAACAATAATAAATTTATTATTATAACAATAAGAACAATAATAATTTTTTAATCCGTGACATTATGGATCCTTGGGTTTAGCATTCAGAATCCATTTACCAACATAGGAGCCCAATTTCACGTCATGTTCGTTGATTTTTTTTTTTTTTTTTTTTTTTTTTGTATGTATCAATCAACCTCGGAGTTGTTTACAAGTTTTATTTAGATGAGAAGTTTTCTATAAGAAAAGTATTGATAGGAAGTTATCTATAAGATTAGTTGTTCCTTATCATGTTTTGTTACGTAAATAGACGTACGAGGTGATAATGTGTAAATACACTATGAATTAGTAAAATAAGTTACGAGATGATAATCCAATAAAATAATATAGAGATTGTTATCATAGAAATAAATTTCATGATTCTAATATTCATATTTCTTAAATAATACTCATGTTATTGTCTTTCCTTCGAAATTGAAGGAGTCACCAATTAAGCTTTAATTGTTTCAATTATTTGCCTACTTCTTTCTTGGGCTTCTAGTTCTATTTGGATTAAGTCATCAAGATGTGAACAAAGCTTTCAATTTTCATAGACATGGTCATAGACAAAGAGAAATGTAACATAACTAAGGTTGAGAAAAAAACTTACGTATTTGAAGCTTCTCTTGAACCTAATTACTTAATCTTTTACAAAGAAATTGAATACTCTGCACAAGAATTCACATTTATAGGAGGGAAATTACAGTGCACATGACAACAACAGAGATCCCAAAATTTACTCAACATACATTTCAATTGTCAAGAGAAAAACAAACAAGAGATAACGTTGGATGTAGTCACGGGACATGCCTTGAGCAATCCGATCATCCACTGCTACCATATCTACATGTTAATAATCGACTACTGACCCTCGATGCCATAACGAAACTTATACTATCTACAAGCAGAAACGAATACTCTGAGTCTCCCTTTCTTTACCAGTGTCTGTAGAAGAAATGGTCGAATCTTGTTCGGTAAAACATCTTTTATATGGAACAAAGCCTCTCCTACAGTTTAAAGAGTTTGCTGAGATTCTCTTACTCAGCTTGTAGGAAGAGAATAATTCTTTCACCTTCCCTTTTCGTTCGAGTGAGAGACGAGGAGAGCTATCAATGTCTCTGTTTCTCCCTCCAACCAGATCAGTGTTCGAACCAGTGCAAGATCCTTCCTTATGTTCATCATTATCCAACATTTCATTCTTAGCATACATGTATTGAACTTTAATTGGAGTTGGACTAAGAACTTCAGGAGTCGAATCCAATGCATTACCACGGAGAGTTAACCACAGAAAAGGAGCTTGAGAGCAAGCAATCTCACTCTTATTTTCGGGGTTGGTGTAGACTAGCATTGGCAATCTATCAGAAAAAGCGTTTTGGACATCATCAGAACAACTCGTAGGAAACTTTAGAGGCACCACTCTCAAAGGAAACGAACAGTCCTTATCAACTGATTCTGGGCTGCAGGTCCCCTGAGTCGAACAAGATTGTTCACAAGGATCCATGACTAAAAATGTCTTGCCGAACAGCTTCAAGCTTTGTTTAGCTGATTTATTCGTGTCTCCTTTGACAAAGGCCGTGTTTTCAGACAAAACATCCACGTCCTGTTTAGTAAGAGTAAACATACTTAGCCAAGCAAGAAATGGGTCATAGTAAATGCATTAGCAAAGCTGCTAAATGGATCGAGGCACTACCATAGGTATTTCTTCATCTGTACTTGAGTTTTCGTCTTCATGGTCAGGCTGAGAAGACATACCATCTTGATCAGACACAAGCTTAGGCTCCTCCGAGCTGAAAATATTGCTAGTATTGAGAGCAAGAGCAGATGAAACCGAAGACGGGCTGCCATTAGGCATACATGAATCGGGCCCACCAGATGAATCTGACCCCACAGCAGATAACACCGATGTAGGTGATCGGTTTTCCTGCCCCAACATATTCGGAGAAGCTGGTTTCTCAGGTATCAAGATTCCTGTTTTGACCGGAGAAACCAGCTTACGAGGATAGGGGTGCATCGGTTTCCTCTTAGGTCGAGGAGGTGGAATTTCAATGGGCTTAGCTGAAATTCCTTCATTTGTGTTCGACTCCCGAACAACCTAAACACACCAACAAGATTCACGTATAAATATAACTGCTATGATGAAGCTTTGACATATAGAATTTACTCGCCTCGGTGTCATTAAAGATATGACTTACTTAAAAAGGCAGAATATAGATATAATGGCACTGTTATAACTTATAAGAGCATTAAACCTTGGAGAAAAACTTCTGAGCATGGCTTCGAATTTGCACTGCAGTCTTAGTACCCACATGCTCTATAAAAAACAAAATATTCTCAGCATTCATCAAAAATACCACACATTCACAAAAAATCATTGCCATTTCAATAGTTACCTTCAATTCTCCTCCACGCTCGTCCGTAAAGTTTCAAAGCCTCAAGGAATTTCTTATGCTCTTCTTGAGTCCATCTTTCTCTTTGTTTAGTAATAGTATAGGGCTTCCTCACCTAACCATAAGAAACAACAAAAGAAGAAGCAAATAGAAAGATAAGTTGAATGATCACATATATGGTAGACAAGATAAAAGAAGTATTGAGCATATTATAATGCTAAACACCTTTGGAGCAAAATCATCCCCAGCAATGGACTGCTCTTTCAACTCAACATCGCTGACAGCCAGAGTGCCTAAATCTACGGAAACCTCGTTGTCCATAGGTAGAGGAGAGTCCGGTATAATGCCACCACGTTGATCCTGCAGTATGACATTCACAATCAACATTCGAATTCAAGAAACCGCATAGATGTGCAGGCTAATACATCGGATTAACATGTATATCAACAAGTTCATACTTCCAACGATGGCTAAATAATCTTCATCTACGATGCTTTTTCCAACGATTCATACATAGACTTCAAATGCCACTACAGGTGATGCATATTTTACGACAGAAATTCAGACATTTTATTAACAGATTTGATAAAAATTGCAGTAATCCGTATAGTAAATTTATCAGGTACAAACAACTGAAACATAACACCAATCTTTCTAAACCATCCACCTAAATTCACAGATTGAGTTCACCAATATCAACTAACATCATTTCACAGAAAAACCGATGTGTCCTAAGAGGCGTTTGATCGAATAAAACAGGCAATTGCCTTAATTGTTACTTACTATCATCAGAACAAGACCAAGATTTCATCCCATAAAAGTGTACTATCACTACAAAAAATCAATCGTGTTGTCTTTTTCTACTTTTGCCTTTCTTACCCCCCCCCCCCCCCCAACACACAACAAAACCGCCCCACCACCCTGGTGGGGTTGTTCTATTTATCCAACATATAACAAAATCAACAGAAAAACCTTACCTGTAAAACCATAACTGCAGGAACCAGAGCAATTTCAATGCTTTTAGCTAAGAAATCCACTGAATTTCTTGATCCCAGAAAAGCCAAACTTCTCCACCGCCAAATTTAAACAGAAAAGCAAGAAAACTCTTGATTCACATGAAAAAAAAAGGATGGGAATGGGGAGCTCCAAAAAGTCAGTGAAGATCAAGAAAAGGGACTTTTCATAGACAATAAATGGAGCTGAGAATTAGCATGAACACCCGAAAAAACTGGATCTTTATCCGAAAACAACTATTAAAGTGTAAAACAGGGTGTATAAGAGAAACAAACACAGAGAAAAGAAGGCAATGAAAGTGAAAGAGCAAAGGCACAAAGGTTTTCTCCTTCAGCTAAGGGGAGAGAGGGGGGGGGGGATATATTAATACAGTGCAAAGAGATAAGAGGAAATTGTAAAGCATAGAACGCTTTTTGGGTTTGGTTTATGAGGGAAAAAAAGAATAGTGGGGGGTGTATGGGCGCCACGTAATCAGGGGTAAAGTGTAAATAATGTAAACTGGAGGGGTTATCCATTAGAACGATCGAGAAATCCGTGGAATTTTGTGGCTCAAATTGAAAGAGAGGCAAAGACACGTGGCGAGTCGATGTCAGCCAACAACACCATCGCTTTTTCCCTTGCTTTTTGCCTGTTTGACCGCACTCGCGCGACTACAAATAAGGAATTGTACTTTCCACAAAAAAGGTCGAAACGTGGCAGTCTTTTAGTGGAGAGGTTATTTTTCACGGGGGCATCTTAGAATTTGTCTGGAATGGGAATTACAATATGGATAGATGGTTGACCATTGGTGCTCTTCTTTAGCCAATTGCCCAACAAATATGATGAGTCTATAATTATTATCACCACAAATTTAATATATGTACATGTTATGTTATCTGATACTTGTTGAGACAATTATGGTGAACGAATCTTTTGAATTCAAATAAGATTCTGCACAATCGCATTGTTTTGCTGAAAAATATTTTTATTTCTCATTTCAATCAAACTTTCTATTATTCATTAAAATAACACAACCTTATATATATAGTTTATTTTATAAATAAAATAAATTTTGAAAAAATTATATTTTTTTTAAAATAAATTTGACGGGAGTTGAAGGGAAGGGAAGGAGTCAAAAAAATTAGGTAACAAGTTGTATATTGATAGATAATGGTTTTTTTTTCAATCTTAATCAAATAGTTATGTTATTTTGACCAATTATGAATTTTTTTATTAAAATGACAATTTAAGTAAAAGTTATGATTTTTCCAGCAATTAACCCTATATTAAAAGGTATTATTTATTTTTCTAAAAAAATATTACATTTAGTATTATTATATTTTATAATCTTAGCATAAATAATAAAATAGAATTCGCGATTTATCCTCTCTTTCTTCAATATCATGTTAAATATCTTCTTCTTTTTTTGAAAATGATTATTGTGTACATTTAAGATACATATATTTACAAAAATAAATTTAAATTAATTATAATCATTTTAATTTTATGTTATTTGAAAAGTGTTCGTTATGATTAAAAATGTGATTATATGAATAAATTAAAATTATTTCATAATGAATCTCATAAGATAAAATTAAAATGATTATAATTAACTTATTTTTATATTTTTAAATATATATATCAATATATGAAATTTTTGGAATACATTAAATTTTTTCATAATTTTACCATTTTAAAAAAATTATATAAATGAAGCGGGAAGAGGCGTGGGGCAATTTTTCATGACCCGTGGAGGGCAGAGCGGGCGGGTTCTAATAGGGGCGCAGGACAGGCCTAGGTATTCTACTACCCGCCCTGCTCCGATCCGATTGTAATCCTTAAGTTACACGATTTTCAACCCGTTCACTGGTTTATAAGAATAATTGTGTAAAATAAAAGATTGATACCCATTTTGATATAAATTAATTTTAGTACTTAATTTGATACAAATGTCATATATATATAGTATACCAATTTATACAATTATTGGTCAAAGTAGGAAATATGATAAATACATGTTTTATTTCCACTAATGAAATTCAATGCCCTAGTCATATAAAAGATAATGTGCATGTGGCCAATTACCCGAACGCTATTAAATTTATAGGTAGTGAGTATAACCCCCCCCCCCCCCCCAAATTTAAATATATGTAAATAGTTTATAAAGTGTCAAATATTGTCTAGAATGATAAAAAGCATTTATTATAAACGAATATTCATTTTGTGTAGAGTTTTTTTTTTCATCAAAGATCCAAATGTCCTTTAAGAATATAAAAAAAATTAACAACAATTATTTTTAAAATAAATTAAAATTTTCATTATAAAACAATCTTTAAAATATCACTTGCCCTCTATTATCATCACGGAGGAGGAGGTTATTATTATTATTATTATTATTATTATTATTATTATTATTATTATTATTATTATTATTAACTCATTACATCAGTTGATTCAATTTTTTAAACTTAAATCTGTCGAAGACATAAAATAGGCAAAATATATTAAAATTAAAATCAAGAAAATATTATTTCAAAATTACCATCAAAACGAAAGATTTTGTTTTCTAGTCTCACTTAATTGTTTGTATCCAAACACATCATTGTCACAGAAAACGAAAATGAAGTACATATATATCTGTTCCTTATATTTCTAGTGTAGCCAATAAAAGACAATAGTTAAAATATTTTTGTAAACAGAGCCATATATATTATATAACAAGAGATGAAAATAATAAAAAATATTGACATTTATCCGAAAGGCCATCCACTTTAGAATAATTTAGGGGAGGTGGAGCCCCACAAAATGAATAAAAGAGCAATAAAGGGGCATTTGAAAAGAAATGTGAACTAGAAAATTAAATAAAATAGACAAACCCACGTGTTAATGTTTCAGGGCGAGTGCACTTGCTATTGTCTACACAGCTTGCAAATTCTACTTCCCCACATAAATATCCCCACCCATCATATATATACTTTTTTAAATATCTTTACCACCTCTTAAAAATAGCCTAATTTTCAATATTTTTTCTTTATTAGGATATTGCTTAGGTATATTGTGTGGTACACTTTCTACCACTCAAACACACTATCTTATTCCTTGCCAAATTCTATTCTATAGATATTGCTAATATGATAGTCTATGTGAGAGTGTTATATATGTTCCATTTTGAAAATCAATTAATTAATAATTAGAATTTATTATGAATAAAGTTAATTGTTAGAATATATTATAACCATAGATTACATGCTATGCACTGTTACGATAATACATATATGAGTATTAATTAATTCGATTTACTACTTCCTCAAATCTTATAAAATAAGTTATGTTTCGAAAGTCTTACTTCCTCCATCATGTATAAAAGAAATATTTATTAATTAGCTCATTTGCTAAAATATTCGTATTTAATATGTATTGTCAGTTCATTTTAAATTACTATATTTCAAATCTTTTCATTCAAATAAAATTTAGTGATAAAATGGAGGGGTAGGAGATTAAGAGTTTATCTAATTAAACGAAATTCATCAAACCTATTTTAATTATGGAGATATTAATACAACGATCACTTTAACTTGCATTTGGTTTTATTTTGGTTACTTACATAATTTTTTCATTTCATTGTGATCACTAATTGTAGCTCTAGTTTTATTTTCAAATTGGTTCATAACCAACTTTTGACATGAGACTACTCCTCACGAATATCATAGTATCCAACAATATTTAAATACAATATCTACAAGTGGAATTATAGAACGCCAACCACTAATTCAAATAAAATTTTCATATAAAGTGCAAAACAAACTATATATTTACACAGGGTAATTCAAGATTTAAAAGAATTTAAATAAAAAGAAAACTGAAAATTAAATCAATGGATGAGATCATCATAAATAAACAAGTTGTATTGATCATCTAACATCAACAAATAGTACTTAAAATGAAACAAATATAATAATACAACTGTATACTATAAAATATAATTGCAAATATTTGTTAACTTTCATAAGTTAGATTAATTTTTTTTTTTTGCAAAACAAAGCCACTTTTTTTTTTAAATAAATAATGGCATATATAAAAAGGAAAAAACATCCGATATATATAACTTTCATAAGTTAGATTAATTAGATGGTGAAATCTTAACCAAAACATGATTCGATATATAGCTAATGTTGACATATTATTGTAATGTTTATAATCAATTGGTACGTTATTATCATGAACTGCATTAAAACATAGAAAAACACAATTTATATGGCAAAAAACTCATATTAGGATTTAGGTCAAGTCACGTTTGATTGTCACATCATTATTTGTATAATCATGATAGGAACATGTTCCACTTTTATCTAAGAGTCCACTTTTCCATGGTCTAAGTCCAATAATTTTAATATGTTTGTTTTTTTTCGAGTTACATTGTAAATTGATTGGGTATAAAAAAAAATTCATTACAAAAATTTGAATTTTGTATTTTATTGATCAACTAGAATTTATCCTTATATATAAGAAGATATATATATATATATATATATATATATATATATATATATATATGTATGGAGCAAATTTTCATGTCAATGAATACGTAGATCAACCTAAACTAATTGATGATATTTCCACTGCAAATTAGTGGTGTTCAACTGTTTCGAAAAATATATGTAGACTTCACTTTAAGAAATTTCATACTGCAATCAGATTAAAAAAAATTAAATACAAATTGAAAAATAATCATATTTTAAGCTGTTTTATCACACTAATTAAGCCTAGAAATAAATTTGGTGTCCATTTGGATCATAAAATTAATATTTAGCATATAAAACTAATGTTTACAATTCAATTCAATATATAAAGAAAAACTATCTACTTAGAAACAAATTAAGTTTAATACCAACATAATACAAATAATCTAATTTTGTTGGGAAGAATACTTAATACTCCCTCCGTCCCGGCTAACTTTGCACACTTTCCTTTTCGAGATGTCTCGGGTAAATTTGCACACCCCAAAAAATGGTAAATTTGCACACACTTTTCTTTCATATTATGGTTGACTTTTCAAATCAAAAGGCAAAAAACAACATTTTCTTATTCCACGTACCGAGAAGGGTGTGCAAAGTTAGCCGGGACGGAGGTAGTACAATTTATGAGACCAACCATATGCAAAAGTTTTAATACATTACATTTTCTGAATCGCTCTTAATTAATGAGATTGTTCCAACTAAATTTTTGTAGGTAATGGATTATATAATACCTTATTGATTGATATTATCTGGATCCCACAAACGAGATGAACCGGTCTTACCCTTCCAAAATTCATCATTTAAAGAGGATATTTATATGAAAAGCCTAAATATCTACAGCCTTTAAAAATGGGAGCGAGAGAGAGAGAAAGAGAGATGTGGATTAGAAAGAAAGAGTGGTGGGTGGGTAGATGAGGATGGGAGAAGATGACATGTCTCACTATTTAATTTTCGCCATTAATCGGTGGGACCCATCTCAGGTGGTGGCGACTGACCTTTTTGCACTTTTCCGCCACGTCACCGCCACTCGCCGCCCCACAATTTTTAATTGCAGCCACATCCTTTTTGTTAGTGAGAGAAAGCGATGGAAACAGGCTGTACATGTTTATGTGCTTCTAGAGAGAGAGAAACAAACACTGGGTTTTTCTATGCCACATATTTTTATGGGCCTAAGTTTGGAGGATTAAATTACACCAAAATTTTGTTGCCACAAGATTTTACCAGAATTTTGGCGGATATATTCAAGATCTAATGTAGGGACACGTGTCTTGCTAACTGAACCTTCGAGTTTGTAGGATTTTCTATAATTTTATTTTAAGGAAAAGGCAAATCTCCAGAAATATTGTGACGATTATCACTACTTCAAGATATTAAATTAAGGAAAATTCCATCCCAACAAGTCACGACCACAAATACGGTATCTAAACTATAATTTTTAAATAGATCTTTTATATCTTTTAACGTGCTCAGGTGTCCACCCACACTTCCGCAAGTGTATATTTTGATAAATATATTATATATTTTAATTATATTAATTAGAAATTATGTTCGCGAAATATATAAATGATGTTAGTTGCATTTTTATATTATATTATATAAATATATAATATTTTTTTTAAATTTTATGTTATATTCCGTTGATCTTTATAATATAATAATATAATATTTATGTTAATATAAAAGTATAATAATATAATATTTATGTGAACATAAATGTATATATCAATTGTACCTAAATTGTTCTTTTTTTTAAGTTAAAATATTATATAAATATTAAAAATTCGACTGAAACCACTCGAACAAGCTTTGAATCTTGCAGCTCGATCACCACCAAGAGCAAACTCACAAACTTGATTCAAGGAAGAAAATGAATGCAAACACACTAGAAATTTAACATGGTTCGGCCTATCCACTTGGCCTACATTCACGAAGGAATAACAGATCAATCTTACTAAGAAAAACATTAGAATATTTAGTTTACAAGATCACATACACTTAAGATTTTTCAATCACACTAGCTAAGAACCTTAAATCACAGATCTCACTGAATACATAATCAATCAAAGTGAAACTAAAACCCAATGTGCATGAATATATATATATATATATATATATATATATATATATATATATATAAATAGTCCTATGCTTGTACAATTGAAATATATGTTTTAATGAAGGATATTATTTAAGGTATTACTTGTTACATGTAAAAGTATTAATCATATTACTTAAAAATATTAGGGTTTGGGTTAGAGGTACAAGTACCCAAAAGGTACACCGGCCTTTATCTATTTTCTATATATCAAAAGATACTTCTATATATATCAGATAATATTTTTGAATCATTTAATAAATTTATGCATAAAATAAATAGTATTACTTTTTATAATTATAATTTCTTTAATATATTAGATAATACACATATAGATATCACCAGATGCTCAAATATTACATGATCAAAATAAAAGTATTACTTATCAGAATATAAATTCTCAAATTAATCCTGAATCTAAAGTCTTGATACCAAAAGTATTACTTGATATACGTAAATATAAATATATAAGTATTACATATACAATACAAGTAAAATTATTATCTTATACACATAAAAATATGATAGACGGTTGACACGTTTTGACCCAACTTGGACGCACCGTGCGACTATTGACCCGTCAATCATCAAGTAAATCTTAATATACAATTATAGTTCTTCAATCAAAATAATATGATTTTCTACTTCCTAAACCTTAATTTTTAATTCTGAATTACTTGTAATAATTTTTTAATACTTGTAATTCTAAAATACCTAACGTATATAGATAAGTAAATCTAACCAAACTTTCTTGTGATGTGACAAATACAGCCATCCCACAAAATGTAAATGATTAATTCATACCACATGAAAATTTGGTTTCTTTAATGTTTGGTCTAAAGGGATTCAAATAAATGTTTGGTCTAAAGTGGAAACTCACGACTATTCGTGGATTTAGACGAGACATTTTGAAATCCCAATCTACATTTTCATTTCTTGAAATAGGAAAATATGTTAGCACAAATAAAAAGGATTTGAACCGTTAGTCAAGATTCTAGTTGTTCTTAGAATGTGATGTAAAATTTTCTATTTTTAAAAAAGTGATTTTATGTAAATATAACTGCTTAATTTTTTTTTTTTTTTTCACTTTCCTTTCCTTTTTACTCCCTGTAATTTCCTCCTATATTTCGTTAATAAATGGGGCTAACAAAACAAAACTATGGGGGGCCAAAAGATAGGAAATAAAATACATGAAGTAAATTAAAACAAAAAAAAAATGACAAGGGGCAAAAAGGATAAAAAGACAAAAAAAAAAAGTTAAAGTGTATATATATATATATATATATATATATATATACATGGCAGAAAATATATGTTTCCTAAAGTATTGAAAAAAGAAGAAGATACATTTATGAAAATATTCAAAATCTTTTGTTAGATTTGGTCTTTTATACCGTTTTCTATTATTTTTAGTACATATTATTTATTAATTAATGATATTATCTAATACATGAGTTATGTGGATATTTGATTATTGTTTTGAAGCATAAAGTATAACACATATTAATAGGATAGAAGATTCAAATTTTTCTCTAGATAATACATTATCAATACGAGAAACAACCAACCTCATGAGTTTATATATTTTTAAATCTAATGTGTATTTTTAAACAATATACTTCCAGTTACATTTTTTTTTTTTCAAAATAGAATGATGTAAATAAATCAACTGTATCATATTTGTTTATGTCAAACTTTTTACAGTATATATATAAAATTCCATCATCAAGTTTTCTTGTATAAATTTTGCAGTTCTATGAAACAAATGTCAAAATGGTTTGATCATACATCTCCTCATGACTTTTCTAGATGGAACAAGATCAGTTTGTTAGAAAGGAAATCCCGAAATCGCATGCTTTAAACACATATAAACATGCTTCAGCACGAAAGCTTCAATCCTAAATTCTACAATGATAAACTGAAATAGAGAAGGAACGATAACCATAAAGCGGAAGCGTACCTGAATCCATATGTCGATTATTGAATCGATTCGTACTTTCACTGGTATGGTTTACCAAACTATTAGATCACCCTTATTTTACTTTCCGTAGAGAGAATACAGAATATAGGATTGAATCTAACGTTTGGGGACCATAACCCCTTATTTATAGAAAAGATTTAGCTTACAAATTAAGCTAACTCTTAGCTTAATTTTTAAGCTACCTTTATTTTCAATTTGGTCCCTCAACAAATTGAAAATCACTTAATGGTATCTACACATAAAGTCCATGAATATTATGATACTCATGTAAGCCCATATTTTAAACTTTAGTGGATCACTTCAATTGAGCTTTCTTAAGACAGCTATACACATTTAATTTGACACGTGGAAGCCCAATATTGGATTTTTCCAACAATCTCCCACTTGGGCAACACGTGACACCGAACAAATGTGTATTACCTAAATGAGCTCAAAACTTTGCTGTCACATGTATGAGTATCCCTTTTAACAATCTTATTATCAACTGCACTGACATAGGACTAAAGAGGCTTTCGTCACTTTAAGTGTAACTAGACCCATCAGTAATCACGTATATCACTACAATTAATCAACAGATCATTCATGGTGTGTAGCATGGAAATTACATGTAATGTGATCTAACATGCCTATTTCCAACTGATCCTTTCTTTATTCCTTAATGAGATCAACCATAAAATATAAAGCAGCAGAGTGTAAATAACCGAATCAAAATTTTATTTCTGCGCAGTATTATCTTAAATACACAGTAATGTGTCCAAACAAAACATAGAGCAATAAATATACACAGACTCCCACTAAACTGAAGTATGCTGAAATAACATAACACCCATATGAGTCATGTGCTCATGAAAAACCTTGGGTGGTAAACCTTTAGTTAGCGGATCCGCAATCATTGAGTCTGTCCCAATGTGCTCTATAGAAATCTAACCACTCTGCACCCTTTCTTTCACAACCAGGAACTTAATGTCAATATGTTTTGACTTAGTGGAGCTCCTGTTGTTATTGGAATATAGTACTGCCGAATTATTGTCACAATACAACTTAAGTGGTCTTTCAATGTGTACCAAAGCACGCAGCCTAATGACAAAGTTTCGCAACCATATTCCATGATTTGATGCCTCATAACATGCTACAAATTCTGCTGCCATGGTAGAAGACGCTATGAGTGTCTGCTTAGCGCTTCTCCATGAAATAGCTCCCTCAGCTAACAGAAAAATGTATCCTGAAGTGGATCTTCTACTATCTTGGCATCCAGCGAAATCAGAATCA
Source organism: Scutellaria barbata (assembly GCA_028654395.1). NCBI lineage: Eukaryota > Viridiplantae > Streptophyta > Magnoliopsida > Lamiales > Lamiaceae > Scutellaria > Scutellaria barbata. The sequence goes on along the minus strand of CM053649.1, from coordinate 15,239,758 downwards.
GAATACCCAATGATCTCCAACTAATCTGATCTCCTATACGTGAGCATATAATCTTTGGTTCTCTGTAGATATCTCATAACCCGTTTGGCTGCTTTCCAGTGATCCATACCAGGGTTACTTAAGTATCTGCCAAACATACCAACAATAAAGCTTAAATCAGGTCTTGTGCAGACCTGAGCATACATCAAACTCCCAATAGCTGAAGCATAGGGAACCTTTTGCATCTCTTTAACCTCAAGATCAGTCCTAGGGCACTGACTGAGACTAAACTTGTCTCCCTTAGCCACAGGGGTGTCACCTGGCTTGCAATTTTGCATGCCAAATCTTTGCAGCACTTTTTCGATATATCCCTTTTGTGATAATCCAAGAATACATTGAGAGCGATCTCGATGTATCTGGATCCCTAATACAAAAGAGGCCTCCCCAAGATCTTTCATTTCAAATTTCTTTGATAGAAAGGTCTTGGTATCGTGCAACAAACTTAAATCATTGGTGGCAAGTAGTATATCATCGACATACAACACCAAGAAAATAAATCTACTCCCACTAAACTTGTGGTATACACAATCATCAACAACATTAGTCTCAAAACCAAATGAGACAATTACTTCATGAAATTTGTGGTACCACTGACGAGAAGCTTGCTTGAGTCCATAGATGGATTTCTTTAATTTGCAAACCATCTTCTTTGGGTCTCCAGACACAAAGTTTTCAGGTTGCATCATATATATCGTCTCAATAATGTCACCATTAAGAAACGCTGTCTTTACATCCATCTGATGTAACTCAAGATCATAATGTGCAACTAGTGCCATTATTATTCTAAAAGAGTCTTTCGTGGAAACTGGAGAGAAAGTCTCTTTAAAATCAATGTCTTCCCTTTGAGTAAAGCCTTTTGCCACAAGACGTGCCTTATATATTTCCACATTACCGTTTGAATCCCTTTTGGTTTTAAAAATCCATTTGCAACCAATGGGCTTCGAACCTTCTGGTAATGGGACAAGATCCCAAACTTGATTGTCTTGCATTGACTTATACTCTTCATTCATGGCATCAATCCACTTTTGAGAATTTGGACCTTTCATGGCTTGATGAACATTAATAGGATCATCTTCCATTAATTCCTTAATGTCTTCATTCTCTTGGAGAAAAACAATGTAATCATCCGAAATAGCTTTCCTCTTCTCTCTAGTGGATCTCCTCAATTCTATATGTTCTTGAGGTCGTTGAGGTTGTTCTCGAATTATTTCATCAACCTGATTGGGAAGATCTTCGACATTATCTTGTTGAGGTTCCAAATCTGCTTCTTCTTCAATGACAGAGATGGGTACCTGAACATTGTCATAAGCAGTAGTAGGTGTCGAAATCGACTCCTCCTCAAAGATAATATCTCTAATCTTATTTCTCCCCCCAAACTCAATATCCTCAAAGAACACTGCATTTCCCGTCTCAAAAATTGATCTTTTAGTGGGATCATAAAACTTAAAACCCCTGGATTTTTCTGAATAACCAATAAAGTAGCTGCTGACTGTTTTGGAGTCCAGTTTCTTTTCATTTGGCTTATAAGGCCTAGCCTCAGCTGGACACCCCCAAATATGAAAGTGATTCAAACTAGGTTTTCGCCCAGTCTAAAGTTCAAATGGAGTTTTAGCAGCTGCTTTAGTTGGTACCCTATTGAGAATATAAGCCGCAGTCTTTAGTGCTTCTCCCCAAAGCGATTCTAGTAAGGATGAATGACTAATCATACTCCTCACCATATCCTTTAAAGTTCTGTTTCGTCTCTCAGCCACACCATTCATGTTAGGAGTTCCCGGCATGGTGTACTGTGGGACCATTCCACATTCCTTTAGGAAGACAGCAAAAGGTCCTGGACGTTGTTCTCCTGAACCGTTATATCTGCCGTAGTATTCACCACCACGATCAGATCTGACACACTTAATTCTTTTGCTGAGTAGATTTTCAACTTCAGCCTTAAAAATTTTGAACATATCCAGTGCCTCTGATTTTTCATGAATAAGATATAGGTACCCATACCGAGAATAATCGTCTATGAATGACACGAAATATTGTTGACCATTCCAAGAAGCCGTAGAAAATGGTCTACAAATATCTGTATATATCAATTCCAAGACATCTTTAGTTCTTTGGGCACCTAATTTCTTTTGTTTGGTTTGTTTTCCTTTAATACACTCAACACATACAGTAAGATCTGAAAAATCAAGTGTATCCAAAATACCATCTGACACAAGCCTCTCAATTCTAGTTCTCGATATATGACCTAAGCGCTTATGCCATAGATTAGCCGAATTTTCTTTATTTAATTTTCGCTTAGTACCCCTAGAGTCAACATACAAGGATTCATTATACGAATGAATAATATCAAGCAAATATAGATTGTCATATGCACTTAATGAACCAGTGCCCACAATACTGAAATTATTTGAAAGCTTAAATTGATAATCTCCAAATGAACAAGAGAAACCAAATTTGTCCAACATGGAAATAGAAACTAAATTCCATCGAAAAGACGGTACAATAAATGTATCTTTCAAATCCAAAAAATATCCAGTCTATAATAACAATCTAAAATGCCCTATTGCCTCCACTTCTACCGATTTGCCATCTCCCACATAGATGTATCTTTCACCATCAATTGGCTTTCGGCAGCTCAGGCAACCCTGCATTGAAACACTTATATGAGTGGTAGCACCAGAATCTAACCACCAAGTGTCTCTAAGTACCGAAGCTAAATTAACTTCAGAACAGACCAAAGTAAGATTAATACCTTTCTTTGCACGCCAAGCGTGAAATTTGGTACATTCTTTCTTTTTGTGTCCAGGTTTGTCACAGAAGAAACAATTCTTATCTTGAGTGTTGTTTTGTTGTTTCTTCTGTGCTGGACCTTGATCCGTAGTAGCTTTCTCAACAGGCTTTCTTTTCATGCCCTTTCCCTTTTCTTTGGAATTAATGGCCAGCTGAGCAATCTCAATTTTTTCTTGCTTCAATCTTTCTTCCTCTTGCACACAGTATGAAATGAGCTCATTTAGAGTCCACTTCTCCTTCTGACAGTTATAACTGACCTTAAAATGACTGAATTGTGCAGGAAGCGATATGAGCACCAAATGCACGAGTAAGTCTTCTGACACCTCGAGCTTTAGTGTACTTAATTTTGAAGCATAATGAGACATCTGCATGATGTACTCCCTTATGTTTCCCTTACCCTTATACTTCATTGAGATCAAGTTTGCCAAAAGCGTACTTGTCTCAGCCTTATCGTTTTTAACAAAATGCTGCTCAATATGGGTAAGGTACTCACTGGCCAAAGTGATTTTCTCAGATGCAGTGCCTCGAAAGGCTTTTGGAATGCTGCGCTTAATGATCATTAGACTAACACGGTTCGAGCGTTCCCACTTCTCAAAATTCTTCCTTTCATCAGGAGAACTTTCAGCTGTAAGAGAAGTAGGTTGCTCTATCCTCAGTGCGTAGTCAAGATCCATGCAACCCAAAGTGATCAGAATGTTATCCTTCCAATCCTTAAAATTAGACCCATTTAGCATGGGTATGCTGTTAATGTTGGTAGATGCAGAAATAGCAGACATAGCTGAATCCAGAGAATAATAAACCAAAATAACAGTTAAGCTCACATAAAACCAAATAATCAAACAATAATTCAAATATGATGGCAACATCTCGAGGTACCAAGCACAACATTAATGTCAAGTCTTTGGACAGTAACATTAATTCATTAGTGGTCACCTCCATGTAATGATCAAATACTGGCAATAAATTCATGTCAAGCAACAGTCTTCCTTTGGGCCGACTTATTACTCATACGAAAAAAGAAACTTTATAATTGTCACGTATTTATCACTACAAGTGTTTGTGTACTTCGGGCCAAGCATTAATCTTCCTTTGGGCCGATTAATACCCGCATGAAAATACACATACACAACCATCCCAACATTTTCAATGGAAAAATCTACACAAGAGAGGTCACTTTGGCGACTTCAAGTTTCAATCAACCTATCTCAAACATTGGTAAAATTAAATAGGAACATGAGATGTCCAACAAATTCAAATCATACTTAACCCGAAATCCATCGGAAATTTTGGGAGCATACCTCATTAATATATTAATTCATAGATGATTTGAAATCATCACCAAACTTCAAAATTGGTGAATAATTCATGAAGTCCAAACATATATAACAATCATGCCCAGGTTCAGAAGATGATGAGCACAAATTTTAATTCATCAGGTTTAAAAGTAAATCCAAAACTCAATATCATATTCTTCCCAACATTCAGAGAATCATACGTAGAGTGGCTCTGATACCACTTGTTAGAAAGGAAATCCCGAAATCGCATGCTTTAAACACATATAAACATGCTTCAGCAAGAAAGCTTCAATCCTAAATTCTATGATGATAAACTGAAATATAGAAGGAACCATAACCATAAAGCGGAAGCGTACCTGAATCCATGTGTCGATTATTGAATCGATTCGTACTTTCACTGGTATGGTTTACCAAACTATTAGATCACCCTTATTTTACTTTCCGTAGAGAGAATACAGAATGTAGGATTGAATCTAACGTTTGGGGACCATAACCCCTTATTTATAGAAAAGATTTAGCTTACAAATTAAGCTAACTCTTAGCTTAATTTTTAAGCTACCTTTATTTTCAATTTGGTCCCTCAACAAATTGAAAATCACTTAATGGTATCTACACATAAAGTCCATGAATATTATGATACTCATGTAAGCCATATTTTAAACTTTAGTGGATCACTTCAATTGGGCTTTCTTAAGACAGTTATACACATTTAATTTGACACGTGGAAGCCCAATATTGGATTTTTCCAACACAGTTCCCTAGTCTTTACCTTGGCTGAATTTAGACAATTCTTGTACATGTACTGTGATGATAAGATTTTTTTGACTGTTATTCAATTTATTGGACGTTTTACCAATTTAATTTTGTAAAATAAATTAATGCATAATTTCTAAATAAGTTTGTAAAAATGAGTTTGATTTATAGATGGAGCTCGATTCACGAAATAATATCTCTAAGAAATAATTTTATCTGAATTCCATTTTATCACGAAAAATGTTATTAGTACTTATATTGACGATAAAAAAATTAAATTTAAATTATAATAATTTTTTAGTGAAAACCTAAATCGTGTGCCCACATGAATGGTGGTTTTAGCAAATTTATTACAAAATCAGATATACGTTGGCTAGAAATCTCTGAACGAAAACAATTTTAATATTCAAAGAAAATGATAAAATTATGACTAAGAAATCTAACAATAAGAGGGTGTATTTAATTGGAATTCTATTGGATTTTTGGGTGTATTCAATTGGGACACTAAGAGGTTGTATTCAATTGGGATTCTATTGGATTTTTGGGTGTATTCAATTGAGACACTAAGAGGTTGTATTCAATTGAGATTCTATTGGATTTTTTTGAACTTTAAAAGTCTGTGGATTTTAGAGGGGTGTATTCAATTAGGATTCTATTGGATTTTTTTAAACTTTAAAAAGTCTGTGGATTTAGAAAATCCATTGATCTAACACTAAGAAGGTGTATTCAATTGAGATTCTATTGGATTTTTAGGTGTATTCAATTGGGATTCTATTAGATTTTTTTGAACTTTAAAAAGTCTGTGGATTTTAGAGGGACGTATTCAATTGGAATTCTATTGGATTTTTTTGAACTTTAAAGCCGCAGCATCAACATGAGTTGCTTTGTTCCTAAGTCCATTATTCATAGGATGTCCTTTTTTATCTTGTTGTGTATCCCATGATAATATTACTATATTAATCGATCGTGGGTGGGTGGAGAGATCGACGACGGTGAGGTGTACGTCGATGGCAGTGGTGACACACAAAAACTTCAAAGCAAACTATCCATACACATAACCTCAAAGCAAACTATTCATACACATAATCCAACAAAGTAATAGCAAATAACTTCAACCAATCCATACACAAAATCCAAAACAAAGAGCAGCAAAAGATTTGTGTACACAAAATCCAAAACAAAGAGCAGCAAAAGATTTGTGTAGTACCTTTGTTAGAAGAACAACGAAGGTTTTTTTTCTTCTGACCTTTCGTCTTCAGAGTTTTCTGAGAGAATACGTAGAAATCTCTGATTGTTAGAAGAGATTTTGGAGAGTGAAATCTGTTGGACCATGGTGTCCGAGCTATGTGACTATGGCACCCGAGCTGCACAAATTATATATATAAATGATGACAGTCGTTCTTTGGACCTCAGAAACCGGCCAGACACCTCGACCAGGTGCTCCCCTTGGGCGACGACCAGAGCGCTCTTTCCGAAGATAACCGAGGTGAATCAGTAGCCGAGCTAGGAGGGCCATCCCGAGCTGATATAACCGAACAAGCATCAAGCCAACCGTCAGGAGATTGTGGATGATAAAACCGCCGCATAATACCGGGTAAATAGGCGAAAAACGGGGAAGAAGTGGATGTAACTTCCGCACTCCCCCACGATCTCCACTACCTATCTTCTTCTGTCTATAAATAGCTCTAATTTTCACTTGTAACGGATCTGGATCCTTATTCTGTAAACAACACTAGAGAGCTTATTTCTCTAAATTAATGAGATAAGGTCCTGCTCGGTCATTCTGCCGTCCAGGATCAGCCTAACTAAAATTGCCCGAGTAGGCTCCGGGCACAGTGTTAGCTGCATACACACATTTCATATTTCTTTTACCCTCCAATTCCGTTCCGTTTTATATCAATTTGGGTGTTCGACTAGGAATCGATCAAATACAGATTCTGACGTCAACATTTTGGCGCTAGAGGAAGGGGCTTTCACAACATTTTGACGCAACTCCGGTACACCATGAGCAATTCCGAACGCAATAACACTCCAGAGCCTCCAGTCCCTACCTCCTTCCAGCGACCCCCATGTCTGTAGCACAGATCAGGGGTATCATGGCCGCCCTAGCTGAGCGGCTCAAAGAAGCTGAACAACAGGAGAAGGTCAACGAAACTAATGGCCTATTGGAGGACTCTGAATCCTCACACGAACCCAGGCGGAGGCGAAACCTGGGGAAACGGATAGCCGAAGCTGAACTTCGGCGGAGTCAATCTCCCACACGTGCCCGACCGGATCATCACCAGGTCCGTCCAGTTACTGCCGGGGCACAAGCACACAGGCGATACGCCCCAGGTTATAAGGAACCCACCATCGTCGGGGAAGCTAAGAGGCCCGACAGGCTTCCTAATGAGAGGTGTGAGGTTCCACCACCTCATGATGAGAGTACCGGTCACAATTTGCGGTACTCGGAGCTTATGAAGGAGCAAGAACTCCGACATAGACTGGCGGACATCCAGGCCAAGCGTAACAAAGGGGGCTGGAAAAGGGCTTCCCCCTTTGCGGAGCACATTGCCACCGTAGTTCCCACGAAGTTTAAAATGCCTCCCATCGGTCAGTATAACGGAGAGACCGATCCTAGCACCAACCTGGACAAATATACGTCCTGGATGGAGCTGCAAGGATTGGGAGAGGAGCTCATGTGCAAAGCATTCCCGCTCACACTTGGGGATCGAGCGCAAAGATGGTTCCGTTCCCTACCTGACGCGTTCATAGGGGGATGGGACGAGCTGTCTGATCTGTTCCTGACACAGTTCATGGGGTCAAGGATGAGGTCGACTCCTAAGGAAAGACTAGTCAATGTGAGGCAAGACAAAGCAGAGTCTCTAAAGTCATACCTGGACCGCTTCAACAAGCTGGTCCTCGGCATGGAGCAGGTGTCGGATGACGCCGTCCTTATGGCTGTCATGGCCGGATTGAGGTCCCGGACCAGATTCTGGTGGTCCGTCCACGAAGAAGGGTCGAGAACATATCACGACTTCCTCAACCATGCAGAACGGTATATAGGGGCTGAGGAAGCCATTCCAGAGGACAAGGCCCCCGAACGAGAAAAAAGGCCTGAGCGGCACGAAGAAAGGAGGGAAGAGAGAAGGAAACCAATGAAGCCGTTCAGGCCGGCCACGAACTTCAGGGCCTTCCAGCCTGGAGGCCCCGGCCAGGTGACTGAAATCCTAACGGTCGCCCCATCACAAGTCCTTACTGAGATTAAGGACAAGAACCTGCTGCCCGAGCCACGACCTATGAGGGTCGACCCTAATCGCCTCAACCAGAATAAGTACTGTAAATACCACAAGACGAAGGGACATGACACTGACAAATGCTGGGCCCTACTGGCCGAGCTGATGAAGCTGATCGATCAAGGTCAGTTGAAAAAGTACGTCAAGGGCCAGGGACAACAGGGCCAGGGGGCACAGCAAGCCATTACCCCACCACCTCCTCCACCTAACGAAGCTGCTCGCGAAATACACACTCATCAACAACAGCTTCGGCGAGCAGCGGGAGTCCAAGCGAGCCCGAAAGGGGCAGGTTCGGGAGGCCAGGAACGCGTATCAACGGTGCATTCCACCTCGGACAACACCCCGCCATGCACCTATCTTATTCACTGAGCTGGACAGCGAAGGGATAGCGTATCCACATAGCGATACATTGGTGGTATCGCTCAATATCTGCAGGACCATGGTGCACAGAGTCATGGTGGACACCGGCGCCTACGCTAACGTGCTCTACCTGAGCACCTTCAGGCGGATGGGATTTCATGAATCCCAGCTCATGCCATCCTCCGATTCTATTCAAGGCTTTGGGGGGATGAGCACCCGGGTACTCGGTACCTGTGAGCTCAAGGTCCTATTTGGTTCCGGCGACAGGGAGGTATTCACAACAACGGAGTTCAAGATGGTGGACTTGAACTCCCAATATAACGCCATCTGGGGCAGGCCACTTCTGGCCAAATTGAAGGCGGTAGTCTCCATCTACCACCTCGCCCTTAAGTTCCCCATAGGCGACGAGATGTACGTAGTAAAAGGGAACCAGCTGGCCGCCAGAGAGACAGACATGGGGCTACGCCCAAAAGAGCTCAACCAGTTGGAACTCGCCCAAACCACCTCGGCCGATGAGCAGATAGAGGACACCTTTGAGGAGTCTGTTCTCGAGATCGCCGAGCCCAATCAGACTGCTATGGAGGTAGATGATGAACCTCCACTCCCGGCAATTATCCCTAATCAGCAGCCGGCCAGCTCTACTTTCGAAGTCGGGTCCTCCTCTGGTACCGCCGCCCAAAATAGTGGAAGGGATGTGGCGACAGACATAGGAGAACCCGCAGAGGAGTGGGGGTCCGTCGATCCCCGAGGGGACGGACCCCAGAGACGAGCCGCACCCGTCGAAGAGCTGGATCTTGTCAGTATGGATCCAAACAGGCCGGATATGGAGCTCCGGGTCGGCCATGAGTTACAGGAACCCTTCCGTACCGAGCTGACCACCTTCCTGCGAGGCAATATTGATGTCTTCGCTTGGGCTCACGAAGACATGGAAGGGATTCGGCCAGAAGATGTCTGCCATCACCTTAACATCAACCCTGCCATGCAACCGGTGGCCCAGAAAAGACGCCGATTGAGCCCGGACAGGTATGAGAGACTAGAGCTCGAAGTACAAAGGCTGTTGGGTTACTGCTTCATCAGAGAGACCAAGTATGCAACCTGGGTCTCGAACCCCGTCCTGGTCAGAAAACCCAATGGATCATGGAGGCTATGCGTGGACTTTACCGACCTGAACAAAGCCTGCCCAAAAGATTGCTTCCCACTCCCCAACATCGACCAGCTGGTCGACACAACTGCCGGTCATGAGCTCATGAGCTTCATGGACGGGTATTCCGGCTATCATCAGATACCAATGGCCGAGGAGGACCAGGTCCATACAACCTTCATCACCGACCGCGCACAGTACTGTTATACCATGATGCCGTTCGGTCTGAAAAATACAAGGGCTACTTATCAGCGGCTCGTGAACAAGATGTTCGCCGCGCAGATTGGGAAGACAATGGAGGTCTATGTGGATGATATGCTGGTAAAGTCAAAACAGAAAGCTGATCACGTAGGTCACCTGGCAGAGATGTTTGATATCCTGAGAAGATACAGGATGAAGTTGAACCCCAAGAAATGCTCTTTCGGGGTAGGATCGGGAAAGTTCCTGGGATATATAGTGAGTCAGAGGGGAATCGAGGCCAATCCTGAGAAACGCTCAGAAGAAACGCCGACCGTTCTTCAACTTGATCAGAAGAAACGCTCAGTTCGAGTGGAATAGTGAATGTCAGTCGGCCCTCGACGACCTCAAAAAAGCACTTATGGAGGCCCCAGTCCTAGCAAAGCCTCAGCCAGGAGAAAAACTGCAGCTTTACCTGGCGGTATCCGAGTATGCAGTCAGCTCGGTATTGGTCCGTGCAGAGCAGAAGGCTCAACAACCCGTTTATTATGTGAGCCAGTCACTGCACGATGTCGAGCTCCGCTACCCAGCGATGGAAAAGTTAGCTTATGCACTGGTCATCTCGGCCAGAAAATTGCGGCCATACTTCTTGGCACATCAAATTGAGGTATTAACTAACTTTCCTTTAGAGCAGGTACTGGGCCGCCCAGACGCCTCAGGAAGATTTTTAAAATGGGCGGTCGAACTGGGTCAGTATGACGTCCACTACGCGCCTAGAACGGCAATAAAAGGTCAGACCCTTGCTGATTTTATCGCTGAATTCACTCCAACTCTCATCATCCGAGAAGAAAGAATAGAAAAATCTTGGAAGATGTACGTGGATGGGTCATCCACCACTCATTGTGCCGGGGCTGGCATCGTCCTGGTCAGCCCCACCCAAAAATACTTTTGCTCGGCGTTACGGTTCAAATTTCCCGCAACAAACAACGAGGCCGAATATGAAGCTCTGCTGGCCGGACTGGACATGACGAAACAATTCGGAGTGGATGACCTCGAAGTCTTCAGCGACTCCCTCCTGGTCGTCAATCAAATTTCAGGCGAGTATGTAGCCAGGGATGAACAAATGGCGAGGTACTTAAGATCCGTGGAGCTGGCCTCCGCAGAATTTAGAAGGATTCGCGCCGAGCAGATCCCTCGTAACAAGAATACACAAGCTGACGCCCTAGCCCGGCTAGCGACCAGTGAAGGAGCAGAAGATATTGGGTCGGTAAACATTGGAACGGTGGACAGCTCGGCCCTCAATCAAAAGGAAATCTATGATATTGAGCCGAAAGTGACTTGGATGACCCCGATCATCCAATACCTGGAAGGGGGGAAGGTCCCCGCCGATCAGGGCGAGGCCAGGAAATTAAGAATCCGAGCTGCTCGATACACCATCCAGGACGGTCTCCTGTACAAAAGAGGTTTCTCCCATCCTCTCCTGAAATGCCTGGACGACGAAGAAGCCAAATATGTGTTAGCTGAGATTCACGAGGGCGTATGCGGCAATCACTCGGGAGGCCAGTCACTAGCCTTCAAAGTCATCAGGCAGGGATACTTCTGGCCTAGCCTAAAAAAAGACGCTATCAACTTCGCCAAAAAATGCGACAAATGTCAGAGATGCGCGCCACTCATCCGGGCACCTTCGGAGGATTTGAACTCAATAATGGCCCCGTGGCCATTCACAAAATGGGGAATAGATCTAATCGGACCGATGCCCACCGGCCGAGGAGGAGTAAGATTCACTATCGTCGCCGTCGACTATTTCACCAAATGGGTGGAAGCAGAACCCCTAGCTCGAATAACCGAGCTAAAAGTTACAAACTTCATATGGAAATCCATCATTTGCCGATTCGGAGTCCCACATTCCATCATCACGGATAATGGACGGCAGTTCGACAGCGACGACCTAAGGACATTTTGTGAAAATCTAGGAATCAAGAAGCTGCTCTCTACCCCTTACCACCCTCAAGGGAACGGCCAGGTCGAGGCCATGAACAAGATCATCAAGCACACCCTGAAAGCCAGGCTTGACGAATCGAAGGGAGCTTGGGCCGATGAACTGCCCGAGGTACTTTGGGCATACAGAACGACGGCCAGAACAGCGACAGGAGAAACGCCTTTCTCCTTAGCATTCGGTGCCGAGGCAGTCATCCCAATCGAGCTCGGCGTTCGCACTTGGAGAGTGGACAAATATCAAGACCAGCAGAACACAGAAGCTCTGGCCGCCAGTCTCGACTTGCTCGAAGAAAGAAGAATGGATGCAGACATAAAGAACGCCATCTACAAGCAAAGAAGTGCAAGATATTATAACTCAAGGGTCCGGACCAGAAAATTTCAGCTCGAAGATCTCATCCTCAAAAAGGTCTTACTACCAAATGGATCCTTGGGACACAACTGGGAAGGACCGTACAAGGTAAGTAGGATTCTGGCCGGAGGTGCATACGAAATAACAGACCTGGATGGAAAAACTATATCCAAACCATGGAATATAGAGCACTTAAAGAAGTATTATCATTAGCCGGCCAGGATCTCAGTTGTAATTCTTTTACATATTATTTCACAATTAATGAAAGTATTTCCCAGTTTATGATATTGACTTAAGGCTACGGCCTCATCCGAGCCGCCCAGGCCGGATGAAACAGTAAGGCTTCGGCCCACCAAGGCTTCGGCCCACTTAAGGCTACGGCCTCATCCGAGCCGCCCAGGCCGGATGAAACAGTAAGGCTTCGGCCCACCAAGGCTTCGGCCCACCTAAGGCTACGGCCTCATCCGAGCCGTTCAGGCCGGATGAAACAGTAAGGCTTCGGCACACCAAGCTGGACGAAATGATACGATCAACCGAGTAGGCCAGCAATACTAATGTTAAATAGCTATGAAAATTTAACCAAGTGTTTCTTATGACAGAATGCCGAGCTGGTTACATAAATAAGCCTAACAGGTTTCACATCAGAGAGAACATACAAGAATATGGTGAGCAATGAATCAGCACGTAAATTAATATTAAAAAAAGGCTGGTTTGGAGGCCAGCACCTCGTACAAAAGGCCAAATGGCCACAAGAAAGGTGGAAAAGAAAAATACAAAACTAAGGCCATCTAGACCTCCACAACATCTACTGCCTCAGATGCCCCAGCCTCCTCCATCGTCCCAGCTCCCTCGGCTACCCCGGCCTCAGCTGCCAAGACCGCTTCCACCTGCTCGCCACCTGCCTCCTCGGCCAATGCGTCCATATCCAGATCCGGATCGGACATCAATTGGATTGAAGGAGCTGGACGGAGTACGTGACTCGAGTCGGGAGGGAGATACCCCGTCAAGTCCTCCATCATACCCAAGTAATAGCTCGGCAGAGGCAGCTTCTCCAGGTATCCGCGCAGGGCCTCCATAAGAGGGCGGTCATCCAGCTTCTCTTTCCGCGCGACCTCGATGGCATCGATGAAGGCGAACAGATAGGCCATCACACCCTCATACTTGCACTCAGCCGAGGCTTTGTACTCCCGGACAACAGAAGTCTTGTCCGTGGGAGCGGCCCGAGCAGCTTCCAAATCTGCCCTGGCAGCCTTCAGTTTCACCACCACCCGAGCATGGGTCACGGTCAGGTCAGTGAAGCGCTGGCGATCGAGCTCGGCAGCCTTGGTGCTCTGGGCCAAAGCTTCCTTGGCCGAGGCAACCTGAGTTTTCAGCAGCTCCTTATCCTCCATGGCGGCGGTGAGCTGGACAGACTTTTTCCTCAGCTCGGCTCTCCGTGCATTATATCTCTCAAGCTGGTCGAGGTGGAAGAGATGAGCTCGCCAGGAGAAGACGGAAGCCTGGGCCTAAAGGATAGAAGCACACACGCTCATGTCGGCAACCGACATCTGCCCGGCATACTTCTCCAACTCCTCAGTCCACGCCTTTGCTGGAGCCTCCATCGCGGGCTCAACCCCAGAAGGAAGAGCGGCCATCATCTCTGTGCTCGGCGTCCGGGCACGCGTGTAGCTAATTTGGAAGGGCGGCAACCTTCCAAGGAACTCCCGAGACCCGTCCACTCGAGCCGGATCCCAACCGCAAATACTAACTGACCCAGCCAGAGGATGGTCAGAAGCCACTACCCCAGAAGGAGCAGCAACCGTGACATCCTGGGCACCCGAAGGTCGGGTGACCGGGGCCGCCCTGGGGCGCTTCTGGGGAGGGGAACTCCTTGGTGAGCGTTGGAGAGGCCCTCCACACCCAGAAGTGGCAGCAACAGGGGCAGGGCGCTCCGACCCACGCTCCCTACCTCGGTCGGAAGCCCGAGATGATTGCCCAGCTCCTCTTGCCTGCTGAGCTCGAAGGCGGATGCGCTCCGTGGGATCCATTTGTAGAGGCAAGCCCTCGGCAGGAAGGTCGGCTGCAAAAAAGGATATTAGTCGATTAATACAAGTCCGAAATCCGGCCAACAACACATAAAAATAACTAATCACCTTGGAAGTCGTTGGGAGCGGGGACAAAAGGAAGAATAAGTCCGGCCCGGGCTAACTTCCTCTCGGTCAGTAGAACCTTGAAGACCAACCGCTTGGGATCAACACTCTCTTTCAAATAGCGGAGCTTCCTCGAGAAATCCACGCTCACCTCGAGAGAGTCAGACGAGATAACTGCAAAACAAAAAACAATTGTAATATCAGAAGGCCGACCAGATTAACAACAACAAGAATATATACCGTTGGCCGGCCTGAAATACACAGGACAAGGTATCCTTTGAGACGGATCCCCACCAATCGGTCCAGGGCTCATCTAATCGCCACCGACCCAAAACCACTTCGTCTTCCAATCCTTAATAGAGGACGGAAGACCCTTTATGAGCTGGGGACGACCCGACCGAGGTGAGATATAGTAAAGATGGTTTTTGGCTCCTGGCAGCAGCTTCAAAGTATATAGCCAGGTCAGCTCCTCGGGACTCGGGACACCAAGCTGATAAAGGTAAAAAGCGACGAACAGCCTGAGAAGCGACGAGATGCTGTTGGGATGGAGCTGGCCGGGAGCAACCCCCCAAAAACGAAGAACCTGTGTGAGGGGCGACGCCAAAGGAAAACGTAATCCACCCTCCAAATCTCGAAAATTGATGGCCACACATCCTCGGGGGGGTTTGTCCATCCTCTCCTCGGGGAATGGAACGTCAAAGGTAACCCCTCGGGGAACATTGAACAATGCGTGCCATTGGTCCAGCTCAGGTCGGGTCGCAATGGACGGCCACTCCATGGCCTCCGAATCCTCAGACGGCTGTTCTGTCCTCCTAAACCTCCTCCGAACGGGCATCCCAATAGGAATACTCGGAGCCGAGGTAGAAGGACCGGCCTCCTCACCACTCGCCGCAGGAACTGGACTGCGGACCTCTACATCCGACGATGAGGTCGACCCCAAAGAAAGCCTCCCTGAGCTATACTCCAGCTCAGCGGATCCACCCTGGCTATACCCCTGGACCGACTCGTTGGACGAAGAATTACCAGAAGACATGATTCGAGAAATTACCTAAAAGATTCCGTCCAGATAGCGCTGCTCGGCTCGTCTAGATCAGTAATGTCTGCTCGGGGCTCTCGAAAAATCTCACAAGTATGTGAAGAAAATGAAAGGGGGACCTACCCTATTTATAGAAAAGGAAGTGACCGTTGGTATTCCCCCCCCACTCGAGGTGACACGTGAAGAATTGAACGGTGACGATTTGGAGACCCTTCGGCTACCAATTCGTCAGATGCAGAGGTCGGCCACGGACAAAATAAATGACATTTGAGGTTAGATTAATGTTCCATGACCGAGCACCCATCTAGCTCGGCCATGACCAGTTTAGCTCTAAATCTCCCAGAGTTGTATTATTTAAGGATTAAGATGACCGAGGTTTGTTCAAAGAGAAGAAAACAGGAGATTAACAAAGTTATATAAGCTTCAACCGAACTCAACTGGTTTGGAGGCCAGAACCTCTTAACAAAGCTAAACCCTAAACCCTAAACAAAAGGAACAAAAATCAGCTCGGACGAATAGCTCGGTAATGGTCTAGAATATTGGAAAAGATGTTCACAATTACCACCATCCTGGACGGACCTCTCTCTCAATATTGACATGTCAGCCAGAACGTTTTATGAACCTATTATGGTTGCTGAACATGTTGCCAAGTACTTAAACTTGAGAGATTTGTCCAAGCCTCCTTTCCGACCAAGATCGTATTAAAGTATGCCTACTCGTCAGCGCTGATCTCGACCGTCTCGTCCTCCGCCCTAGCCGCTCGGGAACTCTCAGCCTGTCCAACGCCAGAAAAATCCTCCATTATAAGATCAGGATTGGACATTAGCTGGATAGGTGGGGCTGGCTGTAGGAGATGCTCAGACCCGGGAGGCAGGTAGCCAGGCAGATCGTCCATCAGATCCAAGTAATACTTGGGAAGAGGATTTTTCTGCAAATAACCAGCCAGCGACACCTGAAGAGGACGGTCGTCGACCCCGGCCTTCCTCAGCACTTCCATGTTATCCATAAAAGCAAAGAGATAGGCCAGGATGCCGTCGTACTTGCATTCTTTGGATCTCTTGTATTTTTGTACGACAGCCGCCTCATCCCGCGGGCCGGCCTGGGCAACCAGCAGCTCAGCTCGCACCTTCTCCAGCTCGGTCTTCGAGGCCTCCAAGTTCCTCCCCAGAGTGGCATTCTCTTGACCCAGATCGAATGAACGCTGACGTTTAAACTCAACCGACTTAATGGCCTTAGCCAGCAGATCTTGGGAGGAGGCCAGCTGAGCTTGAAGGGTCTCTTTCTCCTCAACAGCTGTAACGGCCTCAGCTCGCCTCTTGCGGAGCTCCACCTCCTGGACTTCAAATTCTTTCTCTCGCTCCAAATGTTTGAGGTGGGCTCGCCAGCTGAAAACAGACGCCTGAGCTTGAAGAACGGAAGAGCAGACGTCCATATCTATTGCTGACATCTTGCCAGCATACCCTTCTAACTCTTCGGTCCAAGCCTTGACGGGAGCTTTGATGGCCGGCTCGACCCCCAGAGAAAGATTCTTCATCAGATTGGGGCTCGGCAATTGGGCCCGGGCAAAGCTAACTTGGAAAGGCGGCCTCCGCCCAAGAAAGTCCTTGGAAGATTCGACCCTATCGGGGTCCCAGCCACAAATGCTAACCGAACCGGCCAGCAGGGAGTCAGATGACCACACTCTTGGGCGAACTGAAGAACTGGCAGGAGAACTAACGGCCGTCTGTACAGGCTCAATCGACGCTTCAGGTTGAGACGGCCGAGATTTCTTGGCCGGTGGCCCGCCGGTCTCCGGGTTCTGAGCAGGCTCGCTGACGCCAGGACGCTCAGGCCCCCGCCTCTTCTGCATCGGCCTCTTTTGCATCGGCTGCCTCCATTTCTCGGCCTGCTCGACACGAACCCTGATCCTTTCAGCTGGGTCCATCCGAGGACGAAGACCGTCTTGAGGGAGATCGGCTGCCAAAGAGTTTTTCGTTAGCCAAGCAAGGACCCTAATATACACTCAAAACAGTAATTAGGAGCTCACCAGTAAAATCGACGGGAGCTCGGAAAAAAGGAAAAATCAACCCAGCTTGAATAAGCCGACCCTCCGTAATTAACTCCCTATATGACCGCTGGGAGGGGACGACGCTATCCCACAAATAACGGATCTTCCGGGAAAAATCTCCGCCAATGTGAAGAGTGTCAGACGGAATATCTGCAGCAAGGAGGAAATATTAAAATATTAGACGAGCTGAATAGAAAGAGCATAAATATATACCTCTAGCTGTCCCGAAACCAATCGGGCACGACATTCTCACAGCAGACCCACCGTTAGAATCTCCGGGGCTCCTCCAATCCCCTCCTACCCAGAACCAATCGTTCATCCAGGTCCCTCTCGGTAGGGGGAGATCGCTCACTAGCTGAGGTCGGAACGGGCGAGGTGAGAGAAAATGAAAATATTCCCGGGCCCCAGGTATAAGCCTAATACTGAACAGCCAGGACAGCTCATCCGGGCTAGGTATCCCGAGGTTATATCTATGAAAAAGAATCAATAGACCTACTATAATTGACCAACTATTTGGGCTAAGCTGCCCGGGCGCTATCCTCCAATGCCACAAATAATCAGTCAGGCAACGGGCCATTGGAAATCTAAGGCCTCTACAAAGCGCCTCGATGTTAATAGCAACGCAACCCCTCGGAGGACGCAACATTCGCTCTCCTGATTGAGGAGCAATAAATTGAACGCACTCGGGGATACTAAAAAGTCTATGCCATCGGTCTACATCTGACTGAGACAAATGGGATACTATGT
Source organism: Scutellaria barbata (assembly GCA_028654395.1). Lineage (NCBI taxonomy): Eukaryota > Viridiplantae > Streptophyta > Magnoliopsida > Lamiales > Lamiaceae > Scutellaria > Scutellaria barbata. The sequence continues at coordinate 15,221,628 of CM053649.1, read as the reverse complement.
CTATCGGTCATAATTCCTTGGCTCGGGGATTATAACCCTCCTCGGCCCGGAACCCCGCAGGACTTGGGGCTGGACCCGTATGCGAAGTGCCCGTCTCCTCGGCGGCACCCCTGGCATCCGCTCCCGAGGGGTTGGACCTTACATTCTGATCAGACGCTCTACTAGACATGGTCAGGAAGAGTTAATTTACCTTGCAAAGAGACCACCTCGGGCAATGCAGCGCAAAACAGTATGCTCGTACCGGCTCGCAGAATTGAGATTATCAAAGAATTTGAAGAGAGACAAGTGAAGAATGAAGCCACGAGACACCTATATATATAAGAGTATACTGAGACTCCTCGACTTCCAGCCATTGAGGTGGTGACACGTGGACAATTCATTTGTACAAATACGCGCCAGAACTCAGATCACGTAGCTAGTTAAAATCTTACTCAGCTCGGTATAATGAGATCAGTTAGACCCCGGTGGAAACAATTTCCGTCGTGGTCTAAGGGGCTATTATTGGACCATGGTGTCCGAGCTATGTGACTATGGCACCCGAGCTGCACAAATTATATATATAAATGATGACAATCGTTCTTTGGACCTCAGAAACCGGCCAGACACCTCGGTCAGGTGCTCCCCTTGGGCGACGACCAGAGCGCTCTTTCCGAAGATAACCGAGGTGAATCAGTAGCCGAGCTAGGAGGGCCATCCCGAGCTGATATAACCGAACAAGCATCAAGCCAACCGTCAGGAGATCGTGGATGATAAAACCGCCGCATAATACCGGGCAAATAGGCAAAAAACGGGGAAGAAGTGGATGTAACTTCCGCACTCCCCCACGATCTCCACTACCTATCTTCTTTTGTCTATAAATAGCTCTAATTTTCACTTGTAACGGATCTGGATCCTTATTCTGTAAACAGCACTAGAGAGCTTATTTCTCTAAATTAATGAGATAAGGTCCTGCTCGGTCATTCTGCCGTCCAGGATCAGCCTAACTAAAATTGCCCGAGTAGGCTCCGGGCACAGTGTTAGCTGCATACACACATTTCATATTTCTTTTACCCTCCAATTCCGTTCCGTTTTATATCAATTTGGGTGTTCGACTAGGAATCGATCAAATACAGATTCTGACGTCAACATTTTGGCGCTAGAGGAAGGGGCTTTCACAACATTTTGAACGCAACTCCGGTACACCATGAGCAATTCCGAACGCAATAACACTCCAGAGCCTCCAGTCCCTACCTCCTTCCAGCGACCCCCATGTCTGTAGCACAGATCAGGGGTATCATGGCCGCCCTAGCTGAGCGGCTCAAAGAAGCTGAACAACAGGAGAAGGTCAACGAAACTAATGGCCTATTGGAGGACTCTGAATCCTCACACGAACCCAGGCGGAGGCGAAACCTGGGGAAACGGATAGCCGAAGCTGAACTTCGGCGGAGTCAATCTCCCACACGTGCCCGATCGGATCATCACCAGGTCCGTCCAGTTACTGCCGGGGCACAAGCACACAGGCGATACGCCCCAGGTTATAAGGAACCCACCATCGTCGGGGAAGCTAAGAGGCCCGACAGGCTTCCTAATGAGAGGTGTGAGGTTCCACCACCTCATGATGAGAGTACCGGTCACAATTTGCGGTACTCGGAGCTTATGGAGGAGCAAGAACTCCGACATAGACTGGCGGACATCCAGGCCAAGCGTAACAAAGGGGGCTGGAAATTCGGTATTGAATACCTCAAATTTTTAAAGACTTTTGAAAATTCGAATTGAATACCCCAAACTTTGAAAGTTTAAAAAAATCTTACAGACTTCACAATCAATATACCCCTAAAATTAGATAAATATATAACCCTACGGTTTTGTTTGGTGTTAGTTGTAATACTTTAGATTTAGAAGGTCGGAGACTGCTAAAGAAATCGAGTGATACATGGGTTGTGGAAAATGAAAAGTGTTATTGAACATCAAAATGAGATGATAAAATACATAAATAAACTAGAATCTTTCTCAAAAAGAGTGAATGACAATCACAATCGTAAGTTAATCAACTCATTGAATATTTCTTAGAAAAGAGTAAAAGAAAAACTCTTTCTTACTTTCTCTAATTGCCTCTTCTGAAAATGGGAAAAACTTTTTTAAGTTACAAGGTATGACCGACTTATATCTTCCTATTACATCGAAGGGTACAAGAGTCTTTTCCTCATCCTATATGATAAAATGATAAATTTCATAATAAAACTCAATTAATAAATTAATTCTCAATTGCAAATTCAAATTATAAAGTTTTTCAATAAGGAGTTCAATTTAATTTTTTTTCTTAAATTAGAGTTGCACTTGTGTACAATTGATGTATGGATCTATTGGGTCAGACCGAATCTGACTCGAATACTTTTTTTTTGTCCTGACTTTTATGTTATTTTAGTCACACTTTTATATTATATTAAGTATACATTCATATTATGTTAAACATACCTTTATGTAAAATTTTAACTTAAAAAATAAATCCTAATTTCGGTGAAAAAATCATAATTTGTACATATATATCTTTATGTGATAAGCATAACTTTAAGTAATATTAGTCATACATTTATATAATATATAAATGTACAACTAACATAATTAAAAGGTATGAATAATATAACATAAAAGTATGTTTAATATAACATAAAAACCCTAAATGTATGCTTAAAATAACATAAGAACCTTAAAGGTATGACAAATATAATATAAGGGTATGCTTAACATAATATAAAAGTATGTTTAACATAACATATATGTATAACATTTGTAGTGAATTTGAGTGAGTTTGAGTGTACACACCCAGACGTATGGGGGTACGTGCGAGCATGTGGGAGGCGCGTGGAGCGGCACGTGGGTCAGGTTGGACCGGTTGCACGAATCTAAGATTCATGCACCAATTACATAAAAGTTTTTATGCTCAAAATAAGGTTTTGAAAATTAGATTGAGTTCTCAATCAAAGATAAAATTGAATCTTCTTTTTCTTTTTTCTTTTTATTTATATATATATAGATTTATTTATATTTCAATATATATTTATATTTTAGATAAATTAAGATAAATTAGTAAAATTTTGGAACGATCTTCATCTGATTTGTATTAATTATATATATATATATATATTATAATGCAATTCATAAAATCAAGATTTTTTAATTTTTTTAATTTTATGAATAAAAGTGTAGAAAATCGATTTTAATATTAATTTATTTAATATAAATTATATTTCATGAATTGAATTAATTATATTTTTCTTTCGTTCTTTCTTTTTTATATAAATTAAGACAAGTCGGGTGAAGATTGTTCTTAAAGTGCATTAATTTGTTTTAATTTATCCAAAATACGAATACATATTGAAATATAAATAAGTTTATAAATATAAATATAAATAAAAAAGAAAAAGAAAATGAAATTTTATCTTGAATTGAGAACTCAATCTAATTTTCAAGCCTTAAATTGAGAAAAAAAATGTTAAATTGAGCCTTTTATTAAGAAATTTTAAAATTTAGGTTTAAATTGAGAACTAATTTATAAATTTGATCTTATTATCAAATTTATGTTATGAGAAACAATATCTTATTAATGAGTCTATTGAATTTGGACCAAACTGTCGTTTATTTACTAAATTGAGATCTTCCTTTATGCATCTTTATCTATTGGACCGAGGTCGTTTTGTGGTTAGGGATGACAATGGACAGGTTCTTACCAAATCATCATCCCTATTACCACCCCACTACCATTCCCGATTTGGGAATTTGGTAATGAATTTCGTGTAGGGCATTTGAGTTTCCCAAATACATAGTTAAAATTTATTTTTTTTTAAAAATAATTTATCAATAAATAAATATCAAAGCAATTAAACAACTCATAAAAAATATCAATCCAACATCAAATATCATGAAATTAAATCATAAATCTAGTATTTAAAATAAAAGTGTGAAATATGTAAGAACTAAGGAGGTGGGTAGGCTAAGAAATGATGGGGGTGAGCTTGGAAATGGTGGCAGGAGGTTGGACAGTGGCTGACAGACTCGGCGGCGACAACTAAGGGCATTTACAATGGTTAAAAAAAATTCCAGTTATAGTTAACTCTCTTTCCTCCACCTACCCATCCACATCATCATTCTTTTAACTATAACTCACTTTTCATAATTCCTCCAATCATATCATTGGTTAAACATTATTTGGATATCAACAATCAAATCACATTTTTTATCCAAATAAACTTATATTTAATTTGAGAATTTTTATCTAAAATAATTTTTTTTTTATGAAATTGTGAATAAAATAAATATCAATTTTTTAAAATTTATATTTTTTCATTATATTGTTAGACTATCTCCATCGGTGCAGGTTGGCAACCCAAATTTATTCATTACTTCAATGTCCAAATAAACTATTTTTATTTCAATGTATAATTAGATTAGTTTTAAATCAAAATTTATTTTACACTATAGATTCAGATGAGTTTATTGTGTTCTTTCTACACAAATAAATGTATTTATTCATTACTTCAATGTTCAAATAAACTATCTTTATTTCAATGTATAATTAGATTAGTTTTAAATCAAAATGCATTTCACACTATAGACTCAGATGAGTCTATTGTGTTCTTTCGATCACATTTGATTTATTTCTTTTCAATTTCGAATTTCAATTCTTGTAATTATAATTTCGTTATTGTATCTGATTCTAAATATATTTTAAATTATTTTCCTTATTATACTTATAGATTTAGAATATTAAATTACTTAATGTAATTTTTGTACATTTTAAATATAATAAAAAATAAAATAATTATTATTATTTTAGGTTGGGTTGGGTTAATATTTAGAAGAATTATTAAAAAATCAATTTATTTTACCTCTCGAAAAATATATAATTGTAAACAATTATTATAAATTTAATCAAATAGTACATCAAATTAAACAAAAACTTAATGAAGTAGTACATTAGACTGAACAAGAATTTAAAGACAATTGATTGAAAATACCGACTAACACAAATTTCTCTCACACAACGGTCATAAACGGCTCTATTTTAATTTGATATACTTTTATATTTTTTCTTGAATTTAATTAAATATATATTTAAAATTGAACTAATATGAAAATTGAAAAAAAATAAAATGATTTTTCTTACAAATTGGAAAAAAAAAAAAAAAACAGACGCAGTATGCAAATTCCAAATTGGAAAAAGTAAAATTTAATTTAAAAAAAAAAGTCAATGAACAGTAACGTGAACAGTACCATAAACAGTAAAATAACCAGTAAAAAGCAGGCGTGAACAGTGTCTCCTGCATCTCACTCTCCTGTGTGGCGCGTGTAATACACGCGCCAATCACAAAGAGAGTTCCTCGAACGCGCCGTTTTTTTTTTTTTTGGTTCACACATGTGAACCGAACAGTGTCCTAGTTAATTAACTATAACTATAAAAAATGCTACAATGGGATATAGTTATAGTTAGTGAACTATAACTCTTTTTTTTTTGTGCATTGTAAGTGCTCTAACAAGTGGAGTGGTGTGAGTTGCAAGCTTGCTATTTACGAAATATGATTTGAATTGTTTAACTGCTAGGAGTTTATTCAAGGTTAAAATTTGCAATTTTAGATATTAAATTATTAATCAATTGGAAAGGAGTCGTGAGGACTAAGAATTATGGAAAATTTTGGATTTTTATATTTACTAACATATATATATATATATATTAATAAATAATATTAAAAGGAAAATCTCCGTTCCATATAAATGGAGTCGGTTTTGGGGTTGGGGTTGGGTGGAGATATAAATATCATTTTCATATCATTCCCGTAAATTCTAAACTGGAAATCATCTTTTTCGCATCATTCCCTGATTTGATCGGGGAATCCCCACCCATTAATATTCAATGGGGATGGTTCCTCGCGGGGAAATTGTCATTCTAATTGTGCTCTTCTTTCTTCTATTAGGTCGAAGTCTTTCTATTTCGTCAACTTCTCCTTATCTTGTAAAGTCAGCTCCTGCAATAGTGCTACGCAATCTGACAGTAAAGTCATGTCAACTTTGCCAATCTTATTATATCTGTCATCCCCTTTTTGGATTTTCCTATATCATCGATCTTAGATTCTTAATCCAAAATATTCCTATCAATTACTATCCTGATGTGATCGAGTACATCTGATAATAGTGTTGATTGAGTTGTTCTTATGCCTAGGGTTTGTTAAAGTGAGTGTACAATTTCAAGCTCACTTAAATTGCATCCAATATTTTAAATACGTTAATGAAATGTTTGGAATTCGAGAATATCAACACAAAAATTATTAGACACCGAAGCTCTCACTTTATTTATAATAATCTAGATTGTATCATTATGTCCTTTGACTATTAAATTACCCATCTCGATTGCACTGGCCTAACCCCAATCATTTTTCCGTCTCATTTTGTCACTAACCTCACCAATTCCGACTTTTAATTGATAATCTTTCTTTTATATTTTAATCATTACAATATTATAAGTTCATTAAAGGCTCAAATGAGACTCATTGACCTAATTAAATAATGTTCCAATACTGGAAAGGACTAATCACTTTTCTGCATAATTATTTATTAAGAAAAGAGTTTTATGCCTAAATTTTAAATTGAGAGTTTCTTTTGAGTAATTTCGAAAATATCAGAGGTAAATTTGCATTTTATTCCCAAATTTGAATATTATATGATTTATATCTCGCGGGCTTATTTTCTTGTTATAAGTTTTTCTTGTAAAGCCCAAGCTCATTAAGCCCACCTGGCCCATTAATTAATACACTAAAATTGGGCACCATTTTTTTCTTAAAAATAAAATATATTCTTCTTCTTCTTTCTGCAAAGTGTCATGTTCAGTTTTTTTTTTTTTTTTTTTTTTCAATTTCCGGCGAGAATCTAGCTTTGCCGGCGCACTAAATATCATCCGCCTCACCCAATTCATACGCAAAAAATTAGGGTAAGAATCTACAGAGAACTCTGCTCCAACGAACTTGAAGAAGGTAAGCCTTTAACTTTTCCTTGCCTGAGTGTCTAATTTTTTTTTTTTTTATTTCCGGTGGAGTACGCCGGAGAACCAACCGCATTTTTTCATGGTTTACAAGTTTTTTTCAAGCTGTGCTTATTGAGTAAAATAGACAAACTATCTATTTTGTTTTTGTTCAATTTCTGGCTGACTGAAGGTTGCTTAATTATTTATACCAACAAATTAATACACAAACGAAGGATGTTGCAAAGACAGTAATTTGACAAAAAATTTACTATTAACTTTGTGATCAATTGCAATGGAGTATACTGAATGGTATTATTAGAATGCTGCGGGACCTTTGTGCCTTGAGCGCCCATTATGCTGTTGACCACCTTGGCTCGAATTCTGATACTAAGAACCAAAAAGAAATCAGTCGTAAGACTACGAGCTTGAACATAGTTTGAGAAGCATAGCTTAGATATGCATTGGCCTAAAGATGTACTGTGATGCAGTCTCTTTGTATCTATTATGGTTTTGTTATTGAATGCCATTATGATTGATTAGTTTTTCAAAATTTGATATAGAACTGATAACTAGCTTTTGCAATTCTTTTCTTTTTCCAGCTGGAGTATATGCTTCTTCCGGCACTCCCAAAGTTTGGATCGACTAACAATTCTTACTTGAAGCACCTGTCACAGCTTGCCCAAACGAAGTCTTTAAATGAAGGCCTCCAAATCCATGCTCACCTAATTAAACTTCAATTGTCACAGGACCCAAAACACCGAAACCATTTGATAAATCTCTATTCTAAGTGTAAATATTTCTTCCATGCACGCAAGTTAATTGAAGAAAGTAAGGAACCGGACTTGGTTTCTTGGTCGTCATTGATATCTGGGTATGTCCAGAATGGCCTGGGAGAGAAGGCCCTTTTGGCTTTTCATGAGATGCATGTCTTGGGCGTTAAGTGTAACGAGTTCGCTTTTTCCAGTGTGCTCAAGGCGTGTGCAAGCACAAAGAACTTTATACTCGGGAAACAAGTTCATGGAATTGTAGTAGTAACTGGGTTTGAGTCGGATGTTTTTGTTGCAAATACTTTGGTGGTTATGTATGCAAAGTGTGGTCATATTTTAGATTCCAGGAGATTGTTTGAGGATATTCCTGAAAGGAATGTGGTTTCTTGGAATGCTTTGTTGTCATGTTATACTCAGAGTGATTTTTTTAAGGAAGCAATGAGGTTTTTTCAGGAAATGGTTGCCTGTGGAATGAGGCCTGATGAGTTTAGTTTGTCAACCATATTGAATGCTGCAACAGGGCTAGGAGATATTGATCATGGGAAGAATATTCACGGTTATCTGATAAAGCTTGGATATGAGTCTGATCCATTCTCATTAAATGCACTAGTTGACATGTATGCAAAAGCAAGAGATCTTGGAGATGCAGTATCTGTTTTTAATAATATCCAAGAACCTGATATTATATCTTGGAATGCTCTCATTGCTGGTTGTGTATCTCATGAATGTCACAATGAAGCCTTGGAATTGTTAGATCAGATGGAGAGGTCTGGGATAAGCCCGAATGTGTTTACATTATCAAGTGCTCTTAAAGCTTGTGCAGCATTAGGTGTGCAGGAATTAGGTAAACAGTTTCATGCCAAATTGATAAAGAGGGAGATGTTGAAGGATCCTTTTGTGAGTGTTGGCCTTATTGATATGTATTGCAAATGTAATTTGATGAAGCATGCACTAATGGTTTATCATTTGATGCCTGAAAAGAACTTGGTTGCAATGAATGCAATGATCTCTGGACTCTCACAGAATGGGGAGGTCAAAGAAGCTCTTACCATATTTCTGGAGATTTATAAAGAAAGAAATGAATTTGATCAGGCAACTTTACTAGCAGTCCTTAATGCAATTGCTGACTTGGATGCTACTATCATCTGCAAGCAAGTTCATGCACTTATTATGAAGTCAGGTTACCAAGCTGATAATTTTATTGTAAACAGTCTTGTCGATTCATACAGAAAATGTAGCCAGGTTCATGATGCAGCTAAAGTTTTTGAAGAATGCTCAACTGTGGATTTACCGTCTTTTACATCATTAATGACAGCATACTCTCAATCTGGAGAAGGCGAAGAAGCTTTGAAGCTCTACTTGAAGCTACTGGATATGGATATGAAACCAGATTCTTTTGTTTGCAGTTCTCTTCTTAACGCTTGTGCAAATTTATCAGCTTATGAACAGGGGAAACAAATACATGTTCATGTCGTAAAAATGGGGTTTATGCTGGATGTTTTTGCTGGGAATTCACTCGTCAACATGTATGCCAAATGTGGAAGTGTAGAGGACGCAGGTCAAGCTTTCAATGAGGTTCCTGAGAGAAGTGTTGTTTCATGGTCTGCAATGATTGGTGGACTAGCACAACATGGCCATGTTAAAGAGGCCCTCCACTTGTTTGATAACATGCTGAAAGATGGTGTAGCTCCCAATCACGTGACATTACTAAGTGTCCTCTCTGCCTGTAATCATGCTGGTCTTGTTGATGAAGCTCAATGGTATTTTGAGACAATGAAGGAGCAATTTGGCATTGAACGAACGCAAGAGCATTATGCTTGCATGATTGATGTCCTTGGCCGAGCTGGGCATCTGAATAAAGCAATGGACCTAATAAATAATATGCCATTTGAAGCTAATGGTGCCATTTGGGGTTCACTTCTTGGAGCTGCCAAAATTCACAAGGACATAGAGCTAGGACAACATGCTGCTGCGATGCTGTATACTCTTGAACCAGAGAAATCCGGCACCCATGTTCTTCTGGCTAATATTTATGCTTCAGCAGGATTATGGAAAAATGTTGCAGAGGTGCGAAGATTAATGAAAGACAACAAAGTGAAAAAGGAACCTGGAATGAGCTGGATGGAGGTAAAAGATAAGATATACACTTTCATTGTTGGAGACAGAAGTCACCCTAGAAGTGAAGAAATATATTCAAAACTTGAGGAGTTGGGCCATCTGATGGCCAAAGCTGGTTATGTTCCTATGTTGGAGATTGATCTGCATCATGTTGAAAAGAAAGAAAAGGAGATTCTTCTCTCCTATCATAGTGAAAAGCTTGCTGTGGCTTTTGGACTGATTGCCACCCCACCTGGAGCTCCTATTAGGGTAAAGAAAAACCTTCGTATTTGTTTGGACTGCCACACAGCATTCAAGTACATCACTAAGATAGTATCAAGGGATATCATCATTAGAGATACTAACCGTTTCCACCACTTCAGAGATGGGTTTTGTTCCTGTGGGGATTATTGGTAACATTATTGGGTCCTGATATGCTCTTATGTTGCTAAAGAAGCAAAGCTACTCGGCTTGTTAGGATTCTCATTATTCTTGGACGATTCTGGAGAGTTAAAACCTACGGTACAAAACTTCCATATTTCGCTTCTTGTACTTGGAAGCTGTTGTAATTGAATAATGCTGAAAGTGGAAGAGCAGCATTATCAATGTTACTTTATGTAATAATCTATCTGCTATGAGCATAGTCATTCGTGCTATCAGTTTAATGAATCTCTCTAATGTAGATCTCAAGCTTTGGTCCTGATGGATAGCCAACAAGGTTACAAACATATAAAAACTTGGAATCAGAAAAGTTAATCTGCTTCCTGAATTGATTTTTCTAAATGAAGCACTGATTGAGTGTAGATCAGCAAGCAACTAAAGTGTCACCTCCATGGAGATCAAAGCTTCCACTGAGATCAGACCTTCCACAACTTAACATTTGGAATGTAACTTATGGATCAAGTATGAATATATGAAGGTTCAGCTGTTATTCGAAGGTGGACTGGCAAAGTAGCTTTTCCGCCTGGAGTTGTGGAATGAAACATGCCACACAAAAATGTAATGGACAAAATCCAATCTTTAGTTGAATTAGTTAACATATGCTTGTTTTCATATTCCCTCTGAGATAAACTTCCAAGTAGAATGAATGAGAAGGCCACATGTGAGTTCAGTGGACAAAAGCATGCATGCAGAGATTATCTGGTAGACGGTTCCTCATCGTTTCTTCTTTAATAAAGACCGTACAGCTTCATGGTGTCCGGAGGTATTGGCTCTCTTCATCCCCGTATTAATATTCAGGAGAAAACTTACACTTGCCTGTATATAATAACATATGTAATTTACTGGTGATTCCGTTAACATTTTGATACCTGTGAAGGTCCTCAGTAAACTTTTCCATGATAAGCTGAATTAGTTCTTTTTATAATCATGCACTTAAAATCTTATCCGGTAGATGTTTATTTCATGTCTAATCCTTCAGTTCAAGTATGAAAGTTGTGCTAGTGTGAAGATACTGCGAGATCTGGATTTTGATCTTTCATGTTATTTCTTCTGTTAGGACGGGCGATTTAATAATATGCTGCTTCAGGAGAATGTTTCAGAGCATGACATGAGCCGTCCTTATTACATACTACACAAACTGAAAGTGCCATCTGTGGAGCTTGCCCAGGTATGTGGGATGATGCTTCTATGTTTTTTTGTTCCATGTTCTTATTCACAATTAACTTGAGCCATGTTATTTTACACTAAACATATGACCAAATAACTCATATATAAGTATATTTTGAATTTTACACATGACATTCAGAATCCCCCTTGAGGTAAGAAGTTTTTTATTTAGCAGAAAGTATGGTATTATCAGATCAGAGTCATGAGACCTCTTGTAATCACTTATTATTTCACAGGTCATTTAAAATTAACAACTATCAGAAGAAAAACGCAGGTTTCTACGTAAAGAATGCATCACTCATCAGGATTATAGCTTGTATGCATTGAAGGAAAGGAATAACTCATCCCCTCATCAAATTTTCTTACTTTATCTACAATTTGGATATTGATACATAGGAAAAGGTTTAGGATGGAAAGAAACTATTCTTCCGTTTTTGGTGCATTAAAATGTATCCCTCTTTAATTCGAAGTAAAATTAGAACATTTTGAAGATAATTCTCTAGTGCTTTTGTCCATAGAGCGAGATAGCGATTGAGCATGAAGTTCTCGATTAGGTTGAGCTTAAACATTATCTGTCAAAGAGTCATTTTCTGTAACTAAAAATATGGCTCCTTTTTTCGATTTCCCTATTTAGAACTTTGGGAAGGACCAAATGAGACAAGTAGATAATTAGTGTATGTAAATTTATTACATTATTTGTTTTTAAAGAAAGGGACTCATCTTTTTCAGTGGAGTCGGAGTCTGGTACCAAGGAGCCTACCACCGCCCCCTTGTAGGATGCCTCTCCTTACATGAGGAATATGGCTGTAAAATAATAAGAATTTTTTGATTCGATTCGAAATTATTCGATTCGTATTCAAAAAATTCGAATTCGAATTTGAATAAGAATTTTTTTTAATATTCGAATTATTTTCGAATACAAATAAGAATACCGGTGTATTCGATTCGATTCGAAATATTTAAATATACATATATATACATATTTATATATATATACTTATTTTTTTCATTTTAATTTATTTCATATATTCAATTATTTCATCATTTAGCAGGTTTTCTAATCGAATATCATTATTATTTTCACGAATCAGATCGAATATTTAAAAATTGTGTAAAAATTTCGAATCTCGAATCGAATATTTTAAACTCGAATCGAATATTTTAGTATTTGAACTCGAATCGAATCGAATAAGAATCTAAAATTAGTATTCGAACTCGAATCGAATCGAATAAGAATCCAAAATTAGTATTCGAACTCGAATAGTGTTGAAAATTTTCGAATTCAAATAAAATTTCTCAATATTCGATTCGGTTCGATTCGTTTAAAGCCCTAATGAGGAATAAAATGAGGACTTGTTTTTCTCTTGCTAGTCAAGGGTCTCGCAGTCTGCAGCAGAGAGGGGCTAAAGTGGGGCTAAAATGACGTTATAACGGTCGGGCCAATTACCATGTTATTAACTGGTTGAAATCGAGACCCATTATCGAGATAGGGGACTCAGGTCAAGGAGATCAGATAGACAAAAGCTGAAGTTGGTGAATGGGCTGGTTCTACAATCTACAATAGAAAGAACCCAATGACTGATAATTGGTGTACATTAAAAAATTGAAACTTATCATTTTCAAGAGACAAATTTATACACGGAAGCTGTACATTGTAAGAAAAAAATTACCTCAAAATAATAAAGGTCAAATAGTCAAAAAAATCCAAATCTTTTGAGTTTAACCAATTCTTTAAAAATTATCAATTTAATCATATTAAGTCAATTATTTGTAATTTTAGTCAATTTTCAATTTTTTAGTCAAAATTAAATTATATATGTCATACGTGACGAACACATAGATAAAAAAAATGATTTACACTTCATCAAAATTTAAAAATATATATAAAAATAAAATAAAATAAAATAAACACTTTATCAATTGTTTTTTATTTTTCTATATCATTTTCTTTTTTAATAATTTTCACCTAATCAAGCAGTAAACATAGCCCATAGAAAATTCCGAAAGGGTAGAAAGACAATTGCATTTTACTGTACAAGAACAAGCCTCTCACCCCTAATACCTTCAACCTCACCCTCCAGAGCGTCGCCATCCACCTCCGCCACTTTCGGCATCGTCACCACCAGCTCGCCGTCCTAGTACATCGCCCAGGCGAGCTCTGGCCGCATCGACGCCGACAGCCTGAACCGCCACAAATTGATCCTCCAATTCTATTCCCAACACGTCGACGATGTCATTCCATTCACAATGATCTTTGTAACCCCAAGGTAGATCTCCACGGCATATGTCATCGTCAATCACGTCGGTGGCGACGGTGAATCTGAAGAAGTCGGGGGTTTCATGACCAAAATGCAAACATCTTGCAATTGTATTTTTTTTCTTTTTGATGAGGTGTAAATATTTTTTTTATTCATATGTCCATCACGTAAGATATATATAATTTAATTTTGACTAAAATTGGAATTTAGCTAAAATTACAACTAATTTAGTTATAATATGATTAAATTAGCTATAATATGATTAAATTGACAAGAAAAAAATTAACTTTTTTTAGCTATTTGGTCAATGATTAAACAGAATAAATAAATTCTGAAGTAATGAGTTAATGTAAGAAAAAAAAAGGGTTGCATTAACAAATGTTTTTCACCAAAATCAGGAATATAATGAAGATTAAATATATAAAGTGCCGAAGCATAAATAAAAAAAAGAAAAAGTAATGCCGACTTACTTTCACAATATTAATGCAGATTAGTTTTCGACGTGGACCATAGTATTAATTAATGGTAAAAACTTGTGTACCACCCAACCCAACTCGTTCCAGACGCGTGGAGTGTATATCCATGTATCGTCTAATTTGCATAAATTCTTTTAATGAAGATATTAGTTACCTGTATTTTATTTTGTTTAGTTAAAAGTATTAGTTGCATGCTTATAAAATATTATTTATTTTATCTAAATGTATTACTTATTTTACGTAAGGTATTACTTGTTTATCATAAAGATCTAAAAGTATTACTTATATATCTAAAATGTATTATTTTGTTTATTCATAAAATATTTGTTGCATACTCATAAATATATTTATATTAGTTACTTTGTTCGTGAAAAATATTATTTAAGGTATTACTTGTTTCATATAAATGTATTAATCGTATAATTTAAATGTAATACTCATATACTTGAAAATATCATAGGCTGTAAGTTTAGAATCTTACAATTTATTTTACAAGTTATTGGATATAAGGTATTACTCATATAACTGAAGGTATTATTCATATAATGCAAATGTATTAATCTTATACTCAAAATGTATAAGTGTATTGTAAGTTTAAGATCTTAAAATTCAAATTCATGATTTTCCTCAGATTCTTTCTCAAATTTTCTGCAAATCATCTTTCTCAATTTTTCTGCAAATAATCTTAAAGAACTCAATCTTTACCATACTTTCAAGGTAAAAAAAAAAAGGATTTTTATATGTAATCAACACACAAACTCATTCTTAAAGAACTCAATCTTCATGCAAAAGGAAAAAGAAATCATATTTTAGTTGTTGAACAATGAAATTCAGCATCTTCTTAACATGATGATAATCAAATTGTGTGAAGAAGAAGATAAGAGAAAAAGAGAGAAGAATTCACATCCATTAATCCATTACGTCAAAAGAGAAGGAGATGGAGATAGGAAAAAAAGAAAACTATACGAAGAACATTGAGGAGAGAGGAAGAAGAAGAAGGAGATGCTTAACAAAATTTAGGATTTAAGGGAAAGGTGGAGGAGATTTACGTTGATAAGAAGCCATGACTAAAAAAATAAAAGAAAAAAAAAAATCCATTTCTCTAATTGGATTGGGTCAGGTCTGTGACCTAGTAAATAAGTGCCGCTCTTAATTAATAACATGTAAATTATGGTTTGAAGTTAGAACATTATAATGACATCCTAAAAATGAATCAATGTGGGTTTCGTTATAAATGAAAATATAAAGAAGGAACATTGATCTTTCTACTCGTGGACTTCAATACTTTGGATAAACAATTTATCCATTTGAATTTGAGAGGAATTTATTGAAGTCTTTTGTTGGGGTGGACTCTACGAATTGGATCATCTTTTTCAAGTTATGTTTTATCTTATATTTTATTACTTTTAACACATGTCATGTGTAAATTGATAATATTATTATTTATTTTTAACGTGCAGTGATTATTGTAAAATACCGATAAAACACCAATATAAAATAGAAAATCTTGTTTTTGGACTCTAATACATCCAACTTTCTAACTAATCCCGTAAAGAATCCATTGTTCATTTATTCTTGATCATGGACTCATTATTTAACCTCTTTATTATAAAATAATACAATTTTATTACTTTTTCTCTTCTTTTGGTATCCCTATATTCCTATTTTCAATATCCCAATATTCATTTAAAATTCCGGAACTCTTAAAATACAAACCTGCGGAGTCCTCTGGAGTCTGGACTAAACAAAGCCCTAGAAATTGGCTGAAATTCAGAAAATCTAGTTGATTTAAACCTAGAGGCAGAGAAAAGAAATAAATCTGCAAAAAAAGAAATAAATAAAAAGATTTTGAATTCGCAGAATCCGATTAGTGTTGGTAAGGGTAATGATAATAATGGATAGTAAAGCAGCAGGAACAGAGGCGCAGCAGTACGTATGGGGTGGCGCAATTCCTCTTCAGATTCATCTCCACGAATCCGAAGTTACTACGCTGCCTCCTCCTCCACCTGCTTTGGTACTCTTCTCTTTTTTTTTTTTTTTTTGCAGTATCTGTGCTTTGCTTGTTTGATGAAATGACTCTTACTATTCCACCACTATTGCTCTTTTTTTTTTTTTTTTTTTGTGTTGTTTTCTTAATCCGTGTTTTTATACTGTTTATGATTGAATTTTGAGTTCTGTATCTTTTTTTTAAGAATAAATTGTGATGATTGATGATTTTGAATTCTTGTTTCTCTCTCTTGTTGTTTGCATTTTGTTTTGCAGATATTGGCCCCTCGCTTGGGGTATTTGCCTCTGTTAGTTAGTCAGATCAAGCCATTCTTTAGCAGTTTTCTTCCTCCTGGTATTGACACTGTGTGGTTTGAGTACAAAGGTTTGCCACTCAAATGGTATGTCCTTGGCAGCTTGGCTTGAGCAATGATTTACAAAGTACTTGAATTTGTTTTTAAACTTAAATGTCCAGTTTGGTTCTTCTTGATGGTCATGTTGTTTCTGTTTTCTGTTCTACCTAATTGATAGTAGATTATGTGTTTTTTTTGTAACTGATCTGGACGTGCTTTATATAGTTAAAATTGCTACCAGAATGATAATTAGAGCATTGCTTTAGTGTTACGATGTTACGATGTCACGATGTCCCACATCTTTTCCACATGAAAGTGTGGTAGGGTTCATAAGTGGGAGTCAAACCTTTACCTTTCACCATGGTTTTGGGTTAAGTTAGGGCTCCCAAGCATATATGTCTAACATTTAGTACCATAAATAAGAGGCTTGAGTTTCACCTAATGATAAACTGGAACCTGACCCTTGCTTACTCTGAAGAATCTCAAGAACTTTCAGTAGGTAGAGATGACTATGCAGAAATAAAAAGTATTGCTTGATTTATGTCTTATCTTAATTGACATAGCTAATTGGTTTATGGTTTTGCCTCTTTTCTTTCTCTATTATAAGGACTAACTTGACAATTTTGGCATTTCTTTTAATCATGTTGTGTTGGGACAATTCAGTGCTTGGGATATACCTTTGGAAGTTTTTGTTTATTTCTTTTTCTTGGTGGAATTGGTTGTCTTGTCATTTTAATTTTGTCTTTGTCTTGCTTTACCCATTTCATTTGGTATCTTCATAACATGACGCTTCTTCTAATTACTTTGATCTTGTTTTTTATTTAAAACCATGTCAGGTATATTCCTACGGGGACACTTTTTGATCTACTTTGCGCGGAACGGGAGAGGCCTTGGAACTTGACTGTATGAAATTAACTCTTGCTTACTGTGAATCTTATTCAAACTCTGAGCTGTAAAACTTGTATGAGTAAGCTAGTCATATGAGTAATGGTTTAAAACTTAATGTTGGACTATAGATTGAGAAGAATCTAATTTTCTCAATATTTTCTATCTTAGATTTTTTATTGCCCGTTGCTTCCGAGTTCAAAATTTGAATAGTACTGAATTTCATGCTTCCTTTCCATTTGTGATGTGGGTTTGGGAATTTGGCATAACTATAAAATAACAAAAAGCTTTCTTGCCTCTTGTTGAAGTAGGTTAATAGAATGGAATAACATCTTATAAATGCATATCAATTATTTTAATGTTTATAAAACAATAACATTTGTATTACAAGGACATTTTGTATAAGCTCCATCCATGCGGGTTTTCTATGGTAGTTTTGCATATGACATAAATGTTAACAAACAATGCTTCTAAGCATTTTATTGGAAACACTTGTGTGATTTGATTTTGAGAGGTCACTAGATATATTTTCAGTGTTGTTTTATTGTGGTTAGTGTAACGTAGAAACCTATTATCTTGTTGGCAAAATTGTCAATTATGTTTGTTAGTAGGTTATAGATTATCTTAAATTACATAATTAGTTATTGAAATCAAATATAGAGAACATTTATGTCTATTTAGTCTTGTCGCGAAATCATGTTTATATGTGTAACTTTAGCTTGGTTTTTTTTTTTTTTAGCTGATAAGGAAAAATAGAACTAGAGTTAAATCAAATATACAGAATATTTATGTCTAGTCAGCATCGAACCAAATTATGTTTATCTGTGTAAATTATTTAGCTTATAAAATAGAGAAGCATCCATACTCCAATTAAAGAATCTTTTTGCTCATTCAAATCTCAAATTTTCATGCAGATACATTTTAGAGGATATCCAGGAAATGTATTGATCCCGTGTGAAGGTGAAGACAGTGTAAAGTGGAGTTTTATTAATTCATTGAAAGAGGTTAGGTATAATTTTTGTATGTTTTTCTAACTTATCCTTATTAGAGGATATTTAGGTGTATATGCTTTACATTGAATTCAAGATTTGAGGATTGAGGATGATTCCTAATTTAAAAAAAAAAATTGAATTCAAGATTGATTCCTAATTTTAAAAGAAAAATGTAATTGAAGGTTAGCTATGCTTTACTAACTCTATTAAAGGATCGCTAATTCCTAATTTTTAAAGAAATTTATGAATCTATAAATTTATTTTTAACTATATTTTTCCTATTTATTTGATTTATTCTTTTTCATCGATTTGTTCTAATTTTCAAAGAAATTTATGAATCTATAAATTTATTTTTAACTATATTTTACCTATTTCCTTGATTTATTCTTTTTCACCAATTTGTTCTTTTTCTCGTGTAGTGAATATGTATCTTTTTTTTTTCCTTGTTGTCTTATAATTTGTGGATAATTTTAGAGATGTTGGGTCATAAACATGTACGTGGTACATTCGTTTTTTCGTTCTCGTTGTCTTCTTATAATTTGTTGAGATTTTGTGTTATGAAAATATTGCTAATTCATTTATTTTAAATTTTTTAGTCATCCTTTTTTTTTTTCATCTGTTGCATTTGTTGTTGCATTTGTTTTTTTCATCTGTCTATTTAATCTGTCTATTTATGTTTTTCTTAATTTTTTATTTTCTTCTGTTGCATTTGTTTTTTTTTTCATCTGCTAATTTATTAATTAATTCATGTTTTTCTAGTCTCTTTTGTTTTCTATTTGTTAACATTTTGTAATTTGTATGTACAAGTTTAGTGGAATTGGTGAACATGAGTGTTTATCTCGACTAGTTTAAATAACATGGGTGTTCAAACTTTTTTACAGGCAGCCTACACAATTAATGGCAACTGCAAGAATATAATGAATATGTCACAATCTGATCAAACAGAACTTTGGCGCTCTGTCTTAAATGGTTGGTACTAAATTATTAATTTCCCTTAGCTTTTGCTATTATTTAGTTTTATGTTGAATTTGAATCTAAATGGATAAAAAACTTGACTCCTATAAAGAGATGTAATTGAGGTTTAGTGTTACTGTGTTACTACTTTTGGATTTGTTGGATGACCGAACTTCTAAGCTACACCTATTTATACAAGTCCACTCCGTAATGACCGGTGGAGATTGATTAGATCTAACAGTTCGGTGGAGATTGATTAGATCTAACTGTTTGGTACTACAAAGAGACTTCTAGACATTGTCTAAATCATCATGCACACTTGGGGGAGATTAATTAAATCTAACAGTTAGGAGAAGTCCTTTAGAATCCTTAAATCTCTACACTGCAGAGTGACTTCTAGACATTTTTTAGAACATCATACACACTTCTACAAAGTTTCCAGAGAAAGCTATACTCATGACCAGGTGGGCTTTGTATTTTGGCTCAGAAATGTGGGTTTAGGTTGGTGGAAACGTCCAAGTCAACCAATTTATGCAATATTTGGCCCAAGCAAGCCTAGATGCATGACATACAGCTACCTAGATTTTCTGGACTCTGAACTTGCCCAGTCTTGCGTAGCTGACGTCATGAGCTCTCCACCAAGTATTCTCTTCTCCAAATTGTTGTTCTTTTATTTCCTTGCTAGAAATATTCCCCATTGCCCTTTCTTATATCAATAATGCCGTAAATTATGAAGTCAATGATTATTATGCTGTGTTCTTCACTAAATGTTTGCTGGCCATTTATTTCTAGTCTTTACACAGGCAGGGTCCTGAAGTTGTTCTCTTAGTGCATAAATAACCTTTCTCCTTTTCAGACTTATGGTAATTTGAAGTCGTAGTTTTTTGGCAGTTTTTATCTTACCTGTTGTTTGTTACTTGATTTTGCTGTGTTTATTTCTCCTAAAATTTAACTATAGTGGTGATTTGAAGTAGTAGAGTTCTGAATTTTTGTAATCATGCTTGTTGTGTCTTCATTTTGATGTGTTTATTTCTCCTAAAACATTTTGATATAGTGGGGTAACTTCAAAATGATGTTGTGTTTCAGGTCAGCTGGAAGCTTATCTTCGTGTGTCTTCCAAACTTAAACTTGATGTAGTTGGAGATGACTTTTCCCTCAAATTGACCACTTCTCGTCAAAGCATTTCTGATGCGGAAGCTACTGGACCAACCAGGGCAGGTATATTGTTGGAAATTATTGTGCTTAGTGAGTAGGTCGAGGACATGCAGTTTTACATTCCTTCGTGGTCCTTTCAGAAACTCAGTGAGGGGTTTTTATGCTGTGTTTCGTTTCTTGAAAGGCACCAAAAGAAGATGCATTTAAGATATATCAGTGGACTTTGGGCTCATATGTCAAAATAAAACTTGGGTTTGTAATACCGCTCATCTTTAAAGAAGTGCCAAGGGAATAAATACTAGAATTGACCTTTACCAATTGCTGCAGAATTGATTATTTTATGGTTAGTTTTGGAGTGGCAAATGGAGTTATGATCCCTGAAGAACCCAATTGCCATAATAATTTTGGTTGCTCCATAAAAAAATTTGAGTTGGATTTTTATGTGAGCCACATGAAGGTTGATGGGTTTATTTGTGCTTTACAATAAGTTCCATAAACCCAAAGAGGACTAAAATAGGACCATTCAATGGGTTTTGGAATAAAGAGTCTATACATAATGTAGCTAAGTTGGATCTTATTATATTTGATGGAAGAGAAGAAGAAACGAGGATATACAATTGCTTGATCATTTGGCCTATATTCATGGACAAAATGCACAAAGGGTAAATAAGTTTGATATTTTAACTGACACCTATCACATAAATGAAGTGCCCATGTGATAATTAAATATATGAAGTAAAAAAAAAGAGAAGAAGTCATGTCAAAATTAAGCTAATGATATTACAATAATGAAACATGGATTAATTATTGTCATCATGCCAATATATCGAAGAATCAACTTTTAATTGTTAACATATTTATAAGGCACAATCTTGTTTTGATATGTGGCATGATATACCATTGCTAATTATTTGGTGCAATGTTTGTGTCCATTTTCCCCTTGTTTTCTTTGAAATTCAATGGCGAATTCTCTCGTTCTCTAATGAGTACCAAACCCCTTTGTGGTTCATATCCTTTTGTTCTCTATTCCACAATCTGAATGGACACATTCCATCATACCCTACAATGTATGGGACCACTTCATATTCCTCGGAGAAATCATGGGTTTTAAGCTTAATTATTATGTTATATCTAAACCTCCCAAATGCAAGTAGGTTTAATCTTGACCCATTGCTTAGCAACTTTTTTCAAGTCTGTAAGCCATACTCAATCCACCATTTTGTTACCTCTTGTAACTAACTTACTCCTTGGATGGGTAGCAACCCTTGGAACCTGTAAACATTTTAGTATCTGTAAAGAGGTTGAGTGTTTTATTGTAGTTAAAAGAGATATCCCATTATCTAATGTAGAAATATATTATAATTTAAATCGGTCTTGTCTGGAAAAATGTGGAATGTCCAGGACTGGTACCATTAGTCTCTACGATAAGTTTTGATGCAAGTGAAAATTAGAAAACCATAAGAAGCTGGTAAAACTAATTTAAGCGATTCATCCAAGGTCTCTCTATTCAAGGGAGCTTTACTGACATTAACTTTTTCATTTTTAGCTACTCAGGTAGAGATACTGTTTACTGTCTAATTTGCTGTGAGAATCTTCATTCTAGGTTTCAAGTTTCAGTTTATGATAATCTTTAGTTTGTAATAGTGTATTCTACCCAGATCTTTAGAAAGACGGTATATTCTATTGATACCAGAAGAAAAAATTGTTTACTGGTAGTTAAGAGTTGGCATATCTTTTTATTGGTGGTGGATGTCATTAACATATCTATTTTGTACTTAATTTTTGACTTTTTTTGATTATACTCTAATTCATTAATAAAAGTCGGCCGCTTTCTTCAGGTAAAATTCCTGTTCGATTATACATAAGGACTATTGATGAAGATATTGGTGACATAGAAGAAGCCCCTATTGTTGATAGCTGGGAAAAAATCTCTTACATAAATCGTCCAGTTGAGGTTCATGGTGAAGGTAAGACTAAAAGCATATTCTCACTTAATTGACTTGGGCTCTGACTTTTGAATGTTTCTTTCTTGAACTTTGTTACATTTTGAGTCAGTAATGAGTGCTATGTCGAAACCATGCAGTGATTGAGAAAATAAATATCAAATTATTCTTCTCCACATATTGATTGACCTTTTCCTTTACCACCTCTGGTATATAGTCATGTTGTTTCTGTACAATTCCTTTGATGTGTATTGTGTACCGCACATTGTCTATAAGCTGCTTTACGGAAGAATCTATATTCGTTTCCTAATGCTTATTCTGGACGTTAGGTAGTTTTGACTAGTCTGGATTTGAGATTTGATAGCATTTAGATAGTCTGGATTCGGAAATCTTATGTTTGTATTGAAATTTTGTAGAGTAAGATTACAATTAATATGTCATTTTCATGTTGTGAATTGTAGAAAAAGTAGGGTAGAGATATAGGATTTTGTAAGTCCCAAAACAAATATGATCTGGACTGAGCCCATCCAAAATCGGATGGGCCAAGTCCAGTCCAAACATCCCCTTAGTTCTGGTCATGCTGACGATGAATCTAGGACTAGTTTTGAGCAGGTGTTCATTGCACGTGTCTGATCTGATTTCGTATCATCATCAAGCTGCAGGGAAACACTTCACTCTGCATGATGCAATCAAATGTCTATTACCTGAACTATTTACAGATGAAACCTTGGTAGTTACGAATCCATGCGGTCCAGAATCTGACGGATCAGATGAAAGCAGCAGCAAAAAATCCACAGAGGCGTTGAGTGGAGGGACAGGGATACTATCAGATGGTGCTGAAATAAAGCTTGTTCGTATTCAGGGAATCGAGCCACAACTGGAAATTCCATTGGGTTGGGTAGTGAAGAACTTGATGAACCCTGAGCAATACCTTCATATCTGTATATATGTCAAAGTTCTCCAACCATTCACAATTTGTTAAAATAGGTCTGCTTAATGCAGCACACCTAGTCTATATACTTCTGCCTGCAGACAAGATATGTTTTTTTACTTGATAAGTGTACAGAGTAAAAGTGATTGTGGTTGGTATGATTGTCCATTTATGTACAGGCTCCGTTGTTGAGATTGATTTTTAAGTAAAATCTCACTGTGGATGGTTTATTGAATTGTCTTGTGGGTCTGAAATTTTAAGATAACTCGTAAGATGATTTGGTGCATAGGGATACGAGTGTAATCGAGTTGGGTTGATACATCATCGAACTTGAAGATGGAAACTTGTTTATCTGTCTCAAGTATGACTTGGTTACGAACTTGATGAACTTGAGCTCGACTTGATTGTTTATGAATATTTGGCACTCGTCAGTTAGAAGGGCCAATTGTAATGTAAAACCATTTTATGTTTACAATATTGCCATCTGTAACACTTGTTGGTAACTTTACTGCATAAGCCATGACGTATTTACAATAAAACTTGGCTGCATTCCCATGAAACATCTCTTGGATTTAATAAACACTATCTAGCTGGCCATTGTCCAATTTACTAACAAATCAAACAACGTTGAAACCAAAGCTCTTATTGTACTAAGCAACCAACAATCTTGCATTAGAATCTTGAGAATGAAGCCCTATAAAAGCAGGTTTATCTTTGCAACAGATAAACCAACAAGAAGAGAAAAACTAACAGAAAGCCAAAATCACAAACAAAAAGATGTCGAAAGATGAGCTGAAGTTGTTGGATTTCGGGGCGAGCCCGTTTTGCGCGAGGGTGAGAGTGGCGTTGGCAGAGAAAGGGTTGAGCTATGAGAATCAAGAAGAAGAGCTGTTTGGTGGCAAGAGTGAGCTGCTCTTGAAATCGAACCCTATTTATGAGAAAGTTCCTGTGCTTTTACACGATGGAAAACCAGTTGTTGAGTCTACCAACATTGTGTATTACATTGATGAGACTTGGCCTGAGCCACAGTTGCTTCCGGCATGTTCTTATGGCCGATCCAGGGCTCGTTTCTGGGCTGATTTCATTGACAAGAAGGTCCCTTTCTTACCTCTGTTATCACTATGTTTATGTCCTTTTTAGTTCAAGGTATGAATAACTTAAACGCGTTTGGGATGGTAACGGTCTTGAAATCGGATAGGTTTGGACCGGATCATGTCTTTCATTTGAGTCTTCGATTTATTTATTTTATTTTTATGTTTTATTGAGTCTGGTACCAAATATAATTCGATTCAGGGGCGGATACAAAGGGGGCAAGAGAGGCTGTTGTCCCCCAAGATTTTGAGAATTTTTTTTAGTAAATTGTTTTAAAATAATTATATACAATCGCCCCTTTAAAATTCAAATGAGATTTTATATTTTTACCTTAGTTCTTAGCTTCTTGTTTATAATTCCCACATCAATATATATATAAGTATTGTGTCATAGATAAGAGGTTTATATGATTAATAAAATTAGCAATTATTCATGGTACATACATATTTATATATTTTCCAGGTGTTTGATGCTGGAAGCAATATTTGGAAGAGCAAAGGAGAGGAACTAGAGTTAGCAAAGAAAGAATTCATTGACATTTTGAAGAAACTGGAGGGTACATTGGGGGACAAGGACTACTTCAATGGGGACAAATTCGGGTACGTGGACATCCTTCTCGTTGCGTTGTCATCCTGGTTTTACGCGTACGAGCAGTACGGAGGATTCAAGATCGAAGAGGAGAACCCTAAAATCGCAGAGTGGATGAAGAGGTGCAATGCAAGGCCAAGTGTGGCCAAAGGTTTGCCTGATTCTCTACAAGTTTATGAGATTGTGGGTATGCTCAGGAAGATGAATGGGATTGAATGATGAGAAAATCACACTATTCTCCGATTTACAATTAACGTGCGGGTCATTTATTTTCTACTGTGTTTTAATCTCATATTTTATCTCATATTGCACATCACAAACCAACGAATTAGTGGTCATCTACTCATCTTCTGGGTTTGTGTTTATGGTTTTATTAGGCTAAATAATCGTAGAAGAGGCAATGAGAATAATGTTCCTTCAACTCTTGGTTGGAGAGGCCTGCATTTTACTCTTTGTATTTTATGTCTCAATTTGATAGAAATAAAATGAATGGCTTGGGAATCTATATATATATATATATATACACACATGAAAAATATGCACCGTACGTATTTCTTTAAGATTTCTTTTTTTAATATTTAGTATTTTATATTATACACATGAAGAATACGCACCGTACGCATTTCTTTAAGATTTTTTTTTAATATTTAGTATTTTATATTATACACATACTTCTTTTTTCACGCTACCACTTTATATACGAATTTTATTTTCTTTGTTCACACTACCATTTTATATACAAATTTTCTTATCAATTCTCATCTCAAACACATAACCCCTCATCAACATCTTTATATACAGATTCTCTTATCAATTCTCATCTAAATATAGATCTAATCCCCCATCAATATACACATTTTTAATAATTCGCATCTTACACCAAATGTTAAATTAGGTTTTAGGATTTAAGATTTAAGATTTCTTGAGAATTTATTAATTGAATATTTTTCATTGTTTTATTTAATTGATTACTTCAATATTTTTCATGGTGTAACATTTGTATGGATGAAAATTGAGAAGAATGTGTATGTTTGATGTGTGAGATGCTAATTGTTAAAAAAATTGGGAAGAATGTGTATATTTGATGTGTGGGATACTGATTGTTAAAAAGGTTTATGTTGATGAGGGGTTAGATCTATATTTGAGATGCGAATTGATAATAGTCGTGTTGATGATGAGGGGTGGGTATCTGAGATGAGAATTAATAAAAAAATCTGTATGTGAAGTGGTAGCGTGAAAAACGAATTTTGTGTATAATATAAAATATTAAAAAAAAAAAATCTTAAAGAAGTGCGCACGGTGAGCATTCTTCGGGTACGTGCCTGATCAAAACTGTATATATATATATATATATATATATATCTATTATCGATGTAAAATGTGGATGTTTTTTACAAAATATGGATTGCCGAATATATCCCTATCAAAAATTAAGTTTGAAGATATTATCACTTGAATTCAATCAATTTTGGGGTAGTCTTCCTTTAAATATTGGGCTTTCACTTTTCAATCTTGAAGAGCTTCATTTGGCTGATAATATACTGAGCGAGCCGATTTCAATCTCTATCAACAATGTATCTAAACTTACTATATTGAACTTGAACAACAACTCATTCAGCAGCTCCATACCCAAATTTGGTAACTTAAGACTCTTACAGAAATTTACAATTTGGGACAATAATTTGATTGTTGGTGTGGAATTACCAACTTAAGAATTGGGATTTCTCACTTCATTGACTACTTGCCAACACTTGACCGACTTGGAAATATCAGACAATCCACTAATTAGTGGTGTTCTCCCAACCTCAATTGGTAATTTGTCATCTTCTCTTCAACTATTTAATGTAGCCGAATGTAACATTTAGGGTGTTATTCCTTCAGAGATTGGAAAGTTACGCAGTTTGATCGAATTAGACTTCAGCGAAAATCAAATTAAAGGCTTCATCCCCACAAGGATAGGACAACTAAGACAACTGGAAAGACTATATCTCCATGGTAATAGATTGCAAGACTCTATCCCTAATTTGGTGGATTTGTCCTTA
This sequence comes from Scutellaria barbata, assembly GCA_028654395.1. Classification (NCBI taxonomy): domain Eukaryota; kingdom Viridiplantae; phylum Streptophyta; class Magnoliopsida; order Lamiales; family Lamiaceae; genus Scutellaria; species Scutellaria barbata. Next base: position 15,194,510 of record CM053649.1, on the reverse strand, counting down.
AGTATAAATGGGCTTAAAGGTCAAATTTCTGAATGCGTTAGTGAACTTAAATCCCTAACAAACATCTACTTGAACTCTAACAAGTTGCAATCCACCATACCTTCAACCTTCTGGAGTTTTAGTGACCTCTTGATAGTAAACTTGGCCTCAAACTATTTGAGTGGACAACTTTCATCAAATTTCAAATTTGAAGACAATATATGCGATAGACTTGTCCCACAATCAGTTTTCTGGTGATATTCCTACCTTAATTGGCAGTTGTCAATCACTACAATATCTGAACTTGTCGAATAATCAATTCAGAGGATTTATCCCTCAATCGTTTAAAGGTATCATAAGCTTGATTCTGTTTTATTTATCAAACAATAATCTTTTTGGACGGGTTCCTAATCTTGTTTAAATAAATAAGACCCAAATCAGACACGAGCCTAGGGCGAGGATCAAAATGAATTTTTCCCATTATTATATCCAAAAATTACATTGTGCCATTGCTAATCTATGATCTACATATTTTTCAGGTTCCATCCCATGCTCTTTATTTAATATATGAAGTCTAAAAATAGTAGTACTTCAATTAAATCAGTTTACGGGTAGTCTTCCTTAAACATTGGGCTTCACTTTTCAATTTTAAAGAGTTTTATTTGACTTTAAACATTGGGCTTCACTTTTCAATTTTAAAGAGCTTTATTTGAATCTTAACAGACTGAGTGGGCCAATTCCAAGCTCTATAGCCAATGCATCAAGACTTAGTAATTTGCTCTTGAACAATAACTCATTTAGTGGCCCCATGCCCAAATTTGGTAATTTAAGACTCTTATAAACACTTTGGATTTGGGATAATAATTTGGTTGGTGTTGAATCCTCAACTCAAGAATTGAGATTTCTCTCTTCATTAACTAATTGGACTCAAACAAGCTGAATTCTTCTATACCTTCCAACTTCTGGAACTAAGAGACCTATTGGATGTAAACTTATCCTCAAAACTATTTGAGTGGACAACTTTCTTCTCAAATTGCAAATTTGAAGGCAATCCATCAAATAGATTTGTCATCTAATCAGTTTTCAGGATATGTTCTAAGCCTAATTTTCGGTTGCCAATCACTCGAACAATTAAATTTGTCAAATAATTAATTCAGAGGATCTATCCCTCTATCATTGGGAAGTATCAAAGGCATGATACAATTGGAATTATCTAACAACAATATTTCTGGACAAATACCAAAGTTTTTGGAAGATCAGCGTTATCTTGATTATTTTAATGTATCTTACAACAAATTGGAAGGAAAGATTCCAAATGGGGTTGTTTTGTTAACTACACTGCTTAATGTTTCTTCACAACTCTGCTCTATATGGTGCAAAGAAATTTGAAGTGCCACCTTGCCCAGAAAGTCATAGAGGTTCATGATTAAAAAGTGATGTCCGATTAATCAAGTATATTTTTCCCTCCTTCATTTCGATTGTTAATCTGCTGATTTTCAGACTCATGCTCATCAGAAAATGTAAACAGAGAAGAATATTATCATCCGAAGACACTTCACTAGCACTTGGTATTAATTGGAGATAATTTCATACATAGAACTAGTTCTTTCAGTGAAACAAGTCTACTTGGAAGAGGGAGTTTTGATTCGGTATTCAGAGGAACACTTTCCGATGAATTGACTATCGCAATAAAAGATTTCAGCTTACTTCTATTCGCTATAGCTTCAATGCCGGGCTAGCATAGCGGTTTCGGGGAACCTCACCAACATACGGTGCCCTCATTTGGTACTACTCTTATTTTACATAATTCAGGAACTTCCATAATGTTGGCGTGATTCGGTTTGGGAAGAGCTGCTTCCTTCTTGCTTGATAGGGGGTCTTCTATTCGCCATCAGAACTCTATTCGCCATCAAAACTTAGTCCCAATAATTGATTGTTGTACTAACATCGAATTCAAAGCCTTGATTCTTAAATACATGCCAAATGGATGTTTGGAGAAATGACTATATTCTGACAGTTATTGTTTGGATTTGATACAAAGATTGAAAATAGTAGCAGATGTGGCATTAGCATTGGAATATCTTCATCATGGTCATACATTTCCTATTGTTCATTGTGATATAAAGCCAATCAATGTTTTGATTGACGAAGATATGACTGCCCATGTTGCTGATTTTGGTATTTCCATGCTTTTTGATGATGAAGAGCTATGATTCAAACTAACACCTTGGCAACTATAGGTTATGCAGTACCAGGTAACATACAATATTCATGATATCTTGATTTTCAATTTCTCTCTATTTATTTATCTCCTAATATTCTCTAACTTAAATTATATGTATTGATCCTTCCTGCACGATAATGAACATGTCATACAGAGTATGGATCAGAAGGAAAAATATCAACGAATGACGATGTATACAATTTTGGAATGTTGTTGTTAGAGATGTTTACAGGAAAGAAACCGACATATGATATGTTTGTTAGTATGTATATTATAAGTCTAGCTTTTGTATGAACATCTATTCATGATATGAGAATCTTTTATGGTCAAATGTTTGCATTTTATATCTGTTATATATGTTATTGCAATTGTCCAATTAATTTATATTGTAGATAACATGGTGTGTAGTGCCACACAGAAGATCATGTTATCAGTTCCTTATAAATAATAAATAGTGGCTTACGACTGAGATGAATTTAGACAAATCATCAGAATGGTTGTAGTGTAATTTGGTATTAGTCTATCTTGACTATAAAATTACACTAATACATTTTGTGTGTATTAAGTAGGACCAATTGAGGTTGTTCGATTTATACTGACTACATAAATAGAACAAGACCTCTGTTATTATGGATGTGCGCCCTCTTATTCATTATATGATAACGAACATGTATACTCAATATATGTTTCTTTAATTTACCAATGAGTGAGATTTATTTATTAAATCAATAAGCTCGGTAAATTGGGATATAATGTTGTTATATGGTGTGTTGTTGATTAGATAATGAAACCGTATCCCAATTATTTAGGATGATGATATCTCCTTGAGGAGCACATAAGGATTATCATGTAAACACCGCAGGTGGATTTATACCGACATGATAATAAAGTTGAGTGGTACTACTCTTGGAATTAGATGTTAATTAATTGAATTGTCAGTAATTCATTTAATTAACGGACATTCGATATCTTAAACACGGGGAGATAAACACGCACATAATAAATAGAAGCTCATATTTAATATGGATTTGAGACGGTAGTTCAATAATATCTCTTTAGTGGATCGAGTTATTATTGATAGGATTAAGAAGTGTGTTCAGGCCGAATTAGGACTCCTAATCCTATCAGGAGACCGATTCATAATCCTTCTCAAGGTCCCTATTGTAGCCTATAAATAAGTCTTAAGTCAGCCGCTTCTAAACACACGAAAATCTTAGATACGATTTAGTAGAAGGTGGCTGAAAATCTTGAAAGCTCGTTGCCCATACAATGTTCGAGAAAATGCGAAGGAATATAACAGAAGATCGAGAGATCGAGGCTTCATCGATTGCTCTGTCTACAGTTCTGACGTTAGAACTAATTCGTTTTTCGCTGCAAAAGATATGACTTGTTTTCTGTTGCGCGTTGTCATATTTTGCATGAACCTCGAATTGGATAATTGTATAGGATTGACGATCCCTCGATTCCAACAATGTTCAGCCAAGAAAAGAGCTTGAAGGAGTGGGTGAGTGATGCATTACAATAAAATGCAATCAGTTAAGTTGTTGTCCCTGGTTACTTGCAAGCAAGGACGAAAAAATTGGTATTGGTGAAAATATTGGTACCTTAATTTTACGGATATATCGGTATCGATGGAAATATCGGACATTTTAAAAAAAAAAATTAAAACTTTCTAAAAAATTGAAAAATTATATCTACTAGTTCATAGATTATTATAACTGACATTAATACATATATTGAACTTATAATTTTAAAAAAAATGATATATTTACAACTAATATATAGATAAAATATTATATTATGCAGCCAAGGGAAAAAAAATATTCAAAAAATCTCGACCACCGATATTTTGAAGGAGCCGATATATCGGCGATATGGCACGAGATTTACATTGGAGTCCATCGATATTGATATTAAAACGATATTTATCGATATATCGCCGATATATCAGTGATATTTTAACGAAAAAAAAACTGCGTAGGATATTTATATCGGTAATCAAATTCTCACGATATTTCGGCGTATCACGATTTTTTATTTCTTACTTGCAAGATCAGAAGATTAGGAACAATATGTCTCGTACATTTTTGACTTGGCTATAAAATGCTTCGCGTTTTTAGTAGAGGAAAGAATGAAGATGGTAAAAGTGGTAGCTGCTCTCCAAAAGATGGTAGCTAAAGTTACAGCGATAGAGTCCAACAATAGGTGGCAGCCTGGTTTTAATTAAGATGCTAATTAATACATATGATCAAGTTGTCTGTATATTCCCATTTTAACTAATATATATATATATATATATATTAGTTGCACTTGCACAACAGAATTATAAGATAAAATTTAGTTTTTAGTATGTAAATATTGTAAAATCTAAATTTATTTTCCAACCAAAGGGGAAGTCCCATATGTATCAGAGTAACCAACAAGCTTACCAACTCCTTTCAAATAGATTCAACCTTACTATTTTATTTTTCAATTTCTCATTCGCCCATTAATTATTTTAGGTAAATAATATATCGTTTCGAACCTTTCTTAAAGAAAAATACGATCCAACTTTTAGTTTTCTCCTTTGGATAATGAACCCACCATAATCTTTTCCCAAAAGTGGGCAAAATAAACATTATTTTCCAACATAACCAACTATATAGAAATCAATTAATAAATGTGTAAATGCCTCTCATTACCCATTTTCATAGTACAAGGAACTTTTGTACCCCTTTTTTATCAAAATAACTTTTTTACCCATTTTATGTGCAAAAAGTCCAAGTTGCTCTCAACTTCACTTACAATGTATTTTATGTCTTTGTATTAAAAATTTAAATCTAAATACACTATATTATATTTTATATCCATTTTTTCTACAAATGTCTTTGATAGACAAGTTTCTAACAATCACTCTTCAAATACAACATGTAATTTTTTTTTTAAAGATCTGTTTATTTAGGAAAAAGATTTCAAAAATTTGTTTATCCGAAAATATGTTTATCTGGGAAAAAAGATTTTGAAAATCTGAACACCACACTCCAACCAAAACCCTGTATTTGGGAAAATCATCTGAAATTTGTTTATCTGTAGAAGATATGTTTATTTGGGAAAAAAGATTTTGAAGATCTGATGCGCTTCAACATGTACACGATTATAATTTGGGATTTGTTTATACGATATGTTTATTTGTGTATTGCGCTTCAATCAAACCCATTTGAGATTTTTATTTTTTTTGGGAAAATCTAGAAAAATCATCTGAGATTTGTTTATATAATATGTTTATCTGTGTATTGCGCTTCCACCAAATCCATCTGGAATTTTTATTTTTTTGGAAAAATTTGGGAAAATCATCTGAGATTTGTTTATACGATATGGAATTTTTATTTTTTTGGGAAAATTTGGAAAAATCATTTGAAATTTATTTATACGATATATTTATCTGTGTATTGCGCTTCAATCAGACCCATCTGAGATTTTTATTTTTTTGTACACGAGTATATTTTATGAAGTACACGATTATCTCGTGTACACAATGTACGTATCGTGTACACGATTCATAACGTGTACACGATTATAACATGGATTAAAATTATCGAGTACATGTTGTAAAATACATATCGTGTACACGTATATCGTATATATATTATAATCGTGTACACGTATTAAGATACATATCTTGTATCGTGTACACGTATATCGTATACATATTATAATCATGTACACGTATTAAGATATATATTTTGTACACGAATATCGTGTACACGCATATCGTATACATAGTATAATCATATACACGTATTAAGATACATATTGTGTACACGTATATATCGTGTACACGTATATATCTTACAACGTGTACACGATATTATCGTGTACACGTATATCAGAATATTTAATAGATATGATTTATCGTGTACAATAAGATACATATCGTGTACACATATCAAAATATTAAATGTCGCATAATTTTGACGATTTTCTCCTACTCGTGTATGTACATACTCGATTATAATGGTAATTATATACAAAATCAAAAAAATTAAAGATATTTCACAATTATTCACTGAACATTCAAATCATCAAAATCAAAAATGAAATAAATAAATAATAAAAAATTGTAACCAAAACTCTTGTCTCTCTCTTCGAACAGTTCGATGTTCCACCTCCAAGTTCAGATTATGCAAATCAACTCAAATCAACTCTCATTCACCTTCTCTAACCTTCTTAGCTTATCCCGATGATATCATCTCCGAGTGCGAATGATGTCGTGCTTCCACCATAGGCGCAAATCTGACATCTACCATATCCGACAAGAATCACCGTCATTTCTCCCATCTTCCTAACCCATTCTCATCTCTATTTCTCTCATCTCTCTATAACCTCATTCTCATCTCAAATTCGACCGTTGATGTTGAAGTGGTGGAGATTGAGTTTCGGTGGAGCTTGGGTTGGGGGGAATGAATTTTCAATTTTCAAAATTTTGGGTTATAGAATTTTATGTATTTTGAAATATTAAAATTTAAATATAGTTAAAGGATAGTATTGGAATGTATTTAACAAAATATCTTAAAAATGGGTAAAAAAGTTATTTTTATAAATAAAAGATGGAAAAATTCCTTGTATTATAAAAATGGGTAATTTTGGACTTGCCCCTTAATAAATCAACAGTAAAAGACATTGACTTGGAAGCTGTGAAATCTTCCTATTCGAACAGAGTAAAAGACAATGACTTGGAAGTGTAGTCTGAGTCTCCTACTCAAGCAAAGTAAATGACATTGATTTGGAAGTATAGTCTTCCTACTCAAACAAAAATACATTACTGTAAATTAAAGTTTCTTATTTTGTTCAAGAGTTTATTATCCATTTTATCCAATAAATTATAGGGTCTGATATTTTTGAATAGTAACTTTTTGAGTTGACAATTTAGGACAATAATTGTTTGAAATTTGAAAAATTTGTCCAATTTCAGCCCAAATGGTCAATTTGGGCTCAAATTACATGTGAAATGCACGTGAAATTCTACATTGGAGTTGTTTTGGCCCAATCCACTATTATACTTAAGGGTTAATTTCAATTTGCTACCTGAACTATCACACTTTTTTCCAGTAGGTGTATAAACTCAAATTTTTTTCCGATCACTAGCCAATCTCTTCAAAAATTTCCAGTTGCTACCCCAAACACATATTTTCTGGCCAAAATTCACCGGAAAACTCAAAAATTCATAATTTATATGCCAAAATGATCCTCTTTCGAAGTCAAATTATAACCCTAAATTAATTTAAAGATTTTTGTTTGATTTAAATTTGAATCGAATACAAAATGTTCAAAACCCTAAAATAATTTTTGTTCGATTCGTGATCGGATCGAGTGAGAATCATGAAATTGACATGAGATTATTTTATGGTTTCGAATAAGGGTCATTTTGACGTATGAATCATGTATTTTTGATTAATATTCAAGTTTTTCGGTGAATTTTGGCCGGAAAATATGTGTTTGGGGTAGCAACTAAAATTTTTTGAAGAGATTGGCTAGTGATCGGAAAAAAAATTGAGTTTATACACCTACTGAAAAAAAATGTTATAGTTCAGATAGCAAATTGAAATTAACTCTATACTTAAATGTGCTAGTAACATATTAATTGGAAATACATTGATCATCTTTAAAAGAAATAAAAATACATTGAAACCGCTAAAATGAATTCAAAAATACATTAATAAAAAAATGAGTTTTTACATATGAATTGAAGTTTACATTCAAATAAAATATAAATTAACTATTTTTTTAATTTAAAATAAATAAAGTATTCTGAATAATTTACTAAAAATGCAAAACTTATAATTTTGAAATCCACACTTAATTCAATTTGAAAATATGGTTAATAAATTTGTAAATATTCAAATAGAATCTGAAAAATGATTATTATAAAATAATAATAATATAAATAAAAACTAAAATATGAATTTGTCTTAAACTGAACTAAAATTTTTATCATAATTTATTTAAAAATTCAAATAAAAAATTAAAATTAAATTAAAAACTTAATATTAATTATTATAAAAATTTATTATTCAAATAAATAATTAAAATTAAAATTAAGTTAATACTAATTTATATTAAATTACCAGTCCTAAATAATTTCATTAATTTGATTATGAACTATTTATTGAATAATTTGAACATATTTGATATTTATTGATTTTAAATTATTAAATTTCCAATTTCTTCATGCACAATAATTCAATTTTTTTCCAGCTAACAATGGTAGAGAAGTTTATGGTGCTCCCAGCTTCAAAAATTTTGTGGGTAACCACCTATATAGCAATCAATTAGAAATTCAACAGTAAAAGACAATGACTTGGAAATGTAGTCTTCCTACTCAAACCAAGTAAAAGACATTGACTAGGAAGTATAGTCTTTCTACAAACAATTAATGCATAACTAAAGTTTCTCATTTTGGCTCAACGTATTGGATAAGGAAGGGTTAATAATGACACCAAACTAAAAGTATTATATCACACAAACTAAAATATTAAAAGTATTGTAGTGCATCACTTCTTATATATAAAAGTATTAACATTATTAGAATAAAAATATTATTGATCAAATTATAATATCTTAAATTAATCATAAATTAGAAATAAATTTCTTAATATATATACAAATATAAACCTCAAATATAAACCTCGTGTGTTACATAGGATTTATCAAAATAAATGTTTTAAAAAAATTAATATAACAATGTAATATATTTTGAGTAAAAAATATAATAATTTGGAAAATATAATAATAAAAATAGTAAATATTACATGATACATGTAATATGCACATCACATATTTAAATAAAAGTATTATATATTACAAATTGGGGTAGTGTTTGTGTGTACCAAGTGCATGGGTCATGATTCATGCAACTGGGCATACGGGTCGGGTCGGGTCCGGTTTAACTCGGATCCGCACCAATTTTTTTTTTAAATTTATGTAATAATCTTTATGTTGTAATAATATAACATTTATATTGTAATAGTATAACCTTTATGTACAAATTTTATAATCTTTTCAGTACATAACTTATACTTTTTTTTGCTATAAAAATTGATGTTGTAATAATATAACATTTATGTTGTAATAGTATAACTTTTATGTACACATTTCATAACCTTTTCAATAAATAACTTATGATTTTTTCACTATAAAAATTAAATATAGTCGAAAACCTTTATGTTGTAATGATATAACCTTTATGTTGTAATGATATAACCTTTATGTTGTAATAGTATAACCTTTATATACAAATTTCATAACCTTTTCAGTGAATAATTTATACTTTTTTCACTACTCAACACTGCAAAAGATTATATGCATATAACTAAAATGTTACAAGAATAAAACTAAAATGTTAAGTTTGTTAAACTAAAAGGTTATGTCAATATAACAGCAGAACTAGGGTTTGGGCGCGTAGGGTGCGTGTAGGCGCGTGAGACTTGCGTGGGATGCGTAAAATGCACTCTTGAGTCGGGTCAACCTAGCTGTACGGATTTAGAATCCGTATACTTAATGTATAAAAATAATTGTGTACAAATTGATATATATGTTAATTTATGCATTGACTTGACCTGAACCAAACATGGTGCCGGTATTTCCTGATAATCCGCCTAACAAATTAGAGTTGCTCTATTTTGACTAGACCTTGACGTAATGACAAGGTAAGCGTGTAGATTGGTTGGTTCATTGAGTGGTTTGCTAATTGATTTTGAGGGTCTCAATTTTTGGGATCCAAAAGTATATATAGATGTCTATATTTATATTTTTAAAAAAATAAACAAAAAAACTTCTCAAAAATCAAAATAAATATTTTATTTTCATAGTAGGCCTCCCAATAAAAGTCATAGTCGGCCTTGATGGTCATGATTGTAAGTATTTTATTATTTTGCTTGCAATGTAATAGCAAAAAACAAAAAAAAAAAAGTCTTTCAAAATAATTCATAAAAGATTTCATAATTGATTATGAGAGGATGTTTGGTATAAAGATGCTGCGACATTTTCTCAAGTAATTCGTTTAGAAGATTTTATGAGCTCATATATCTTTATGGTATATTTTTATGATAGGAAAAATTGTAATAGATTTTGATGAGACAAAATGTGTAATAATTTAGAACAATAGCTATCTGGATAGGTTTACATGTGTAAAATAGCTAAGACAAGGATGCTGGAAAGAGAAGAAGACTCTGCAAATGAACCTATACCAAGTCCCTGCTACCTACATGCTACCGCAAAGAATCAGTATTCAAGTATCGAAGGATGCTGTGAGGAAGCTGAAGATGCTCAAGTCAAGGAAGCTAACTCACTCGCTCAAAGAGGAAACTACCAGATACATCAAAGTCAGTGCATTCTGACTAGCCGGTAGAGTCACTCCAGTCTCAGCCAATCAGTGAATGCTATGTGTGAAAAAGCAGCAAGGACAGAGTACAGCAGACTGCAGGAGTAAGTCACGCAGTAAAAGGACAAGACAGTGACAAAACAGAATGAAGGCATTGCAGAGCAGGTGTTAGAAGATCAACAGAACCAATCAAAGCGAGACACTTCACCAGTGAAGAACTGTCTTCTCAACGGGCAGAATTTTCACTGATGGCTATAAATAGAAGATTGAGTGCACCTGAGAAAATAGGACTCGAATTGAAATATCCTATGCGAAGCAAACTCAAAAATTCTCAAGTATTAGTCACTCAAGTCTGAATCAGCAGCAAGCCAGCTACCCTGTAAAACTCAGAAGTTCAAGAGCTTGCTGCAACCAAATCATTGAAGTCTACTTTATCTATCAATCTAGACTGTTTAGGAGTCACTTAGGCAGGAGAATCCTGCTAAGTTGTTATTCTCTCTGAAGAAGAGAAAGGATCCTGTGTGGGTCAAGGAACCTGTGTGGAGATCCTGTGTGGGTCGCTAGTTTGGTCACTGTGCAGCTACCTGTGTGGATAGAGCTGACAGTTTTGTGTAGAGTAGAGTTTGTACTAGCCGAGTCTATTATAAATCAAACTTGCTTTAACAAAGTTCCTCCTTGAGAAGGAGTAGAGATGACGTAGAGGGATTACTCCACCCTCGAACCTCTATAAATTTGCTTGCACTTTTATTGTTTTACATATCTGTCTGATCTTATAAGCATCCTGCATTAAAGCCTATCTTTGAAAATCACATTATTTTCGCTGTGTATTCTTATCTCTGACTAAGTCTTGAAGTCACTGCCCGAGTAGCAACCTATCGTGCAACAAACTTTCTAGTTACCTGTTCATCAAGGACTTAATATTTTTTGGAGAAAAGTTGAAATTTGATAAGGTTAATTCACCCCCTCTTAACCTTATACCACTTGGGACCAACAAGTGGAATCAAAACAGGTTGGATTAAAAACCCAATTTTTCTGATCAATCCCCGATCCCTAATTTTCGAAAATTTGCATACATCATTTTTATCACATCATGGATACGCATAAGCTTCCTATGTTCTCTATTGAAGAATATGACGACTGGAAAATTAAAATGCAGGTACATCTCTCAGCCATGCACGATGAAATGTGGATGATCATTACTGATGGACCCCCGAGGATCACCAAGGCCAACCCTATAATTTGTTAGAGCTGCTGATACTGGTGATGGAGGAGCCATTCCCCATCAAGCTGTTATTGATAAGCCTAGAGAAAAATGGTCGGCTGATGACAGAAGGCGAGCCAATCTGGATAACGTAGCCAAGAACGCCCTATTTGTCACCCTTGACAAATGAACCTTCAGTAAGGTCAAGACATGCAAAACAACAATGGATATATGGAACAAGCTCGAACAAATCTGTGAAGGAACAGAGCTTACAAAGGAAAGCAAGGTGTCTACAGCAACTCAAAAATTCGAGTTGTTCGAGATGCTTCTTGAAGAAACATTGGAGCAGATGGATTTGAGGTTCACGAATATTGTTAATGAGCTGGAGTCCCTGGACAAATTCTATACCCAAAAGGAGAAAAATATGAAGGTGCTAAGAGTACTACCAGCGGAATGAGACAACAAGACTACCGCCATGAGGGTTTCCATGAATTTGAAATCAATGAGTACTTTTGACCTCTTTTCCGACCTAAAAGCCTTCGAGTACGATATCAACAGGAGAAAGAAAGAGGCAGAAGAATCAAGCACAAATGTAACTGCCCTGACAGCCAGAAGCACGAGGAAGACTGGAGCTACCTGCAGTAAGCAAGGAGAGCTATCTGTTGAAAACACTGATGAAGAAATGACCCTTCTTCTAAGAAACTTTAAGAAGTTCATCAGGTACAACAGGAGAGGTGACTTCAAGAAAAACCAGACACCTCCTCAACAGCCCAACTTCTAGCAACCAAATCAGGATACTTCAGATTTGTGCTATAACTGTCGAAAACTAGGACACTATGCCAGAGAATGTCCTCATCCTAAGGTCAATCGATATCCCGAAGGAGAGTCTTCCCAGAAGAGGGAGAAACGAAGAGAGGAAAAGAGAAGAATCAAAGCCTTCCTCAATGAGATGGAGAAAGAGAAGGAACCTTCTAAGGAAACCCAGCAGGATGCAGAATTTTTTGACGATGACAGCGACTCCTCTTCATCAGAAGACGAGACACTCATCTGCCTGATGGCACAGGAGACAGAAGACAGCGAGGATGATGAGGTAATGTACCCAATCCAACCCTTGCAGGAGAAGAAAAAGTTAAACAAAAGCCTCTCCCTAAAACAAATTATGAGCGATTTCGAACAGATAAACTCAATTCATGAGGAGCTGAAACTTGAAAATGAGATGCTCAGGAGAGAAAACAAACAATTAGCTGAAAAGCTATCTGTATATGAGCTTAGTAGCTCAAAGTGCAGTGACCTCCAGGAACAGACATCTAAGCTCAATCTGAGAATCGCCAAACTTGAGAGTCAGAAAAATGATCTTCAAGCAATCATAGGAACTTTTAGCAAATCCGCTAAAGAGGCCAAATAGTGTCTTATGTCGGCCAGAAGTCCCCTTGATAGGACAGGTCTAGGATACTGTGCTGGAACATCTCAAGAAATAGCAAGCACATCTAAAGCTGTCGTTTTCATTCAAGCAGAAACCTCTATGGCAAAAGAGTTAACTAACAACTCAAAGGAAAGCTTGGAGAAAGCAATGGACACGGGAAAGAAACCCATGTACCCATCCACAGGGAGTAAGCCTGTTTTCAAAAGCTGGCTACAACGGAATCAATCTGTTGGGAGCAACAAAAGAAAACAGCAACCTACAAGGATGCTGCATAGAAACTTCTACTCCACACATACTAAGACCATAATGTCTAAACCTAAAAGAGCTCATGCTCAAGGGAAGTATGGTGGTGGACCTCATTTCAAAAGTGATGGCTATACACGGTTTGCACAAACAAAACAGTATCATAAGGATACCGCTTATAGACGAAGCCACCAAGTCTACAACAAAGCAATTATTGTGAGACAAGTTTGGATTCCAAAAGGTACTAACAAGGAAGAACCCGTACATGTATGGGTACCTAAGAATCAGTAATCTTCATTTTACAGGTACCTACAACAAGAGACAACAAGGAAGTATGGTACATCGACAGTGGCTGTTCAAGACACATGACTGGAAACAAAGAAGTTCTTAGCGACCTATAACTGTGCAAAGGACCCAAAGTAATCTTCGGAGATAACTCATAACTCTAAGGGTAGCACTAGATGAATTGGAAATATCATCAAAGGAAACACACACATAAAAGAAGTATCATATGTGAAAGGCTTAAAGTACAACTTGCTCAACATAAGCCAATTTTGTGACAAAGGTTACTCAGTGAAATTCAATCACAACAAGTGCCTGATAAGAGATAGTGAAACCAAGGAGGTAAAGCTATCAGGTACCAGAAAAGAAAACATTTACATAGCCGACTGGAGCTCAGTAACCACAGTTACATGTTTCATTGTAAAAGGATCATCGGAAGCTAGCTGGTTTTGACACAAAAGGATGAGCCACCTAAACTTCAAAACGATCAACAAGTTAGCCAGAAAAGGACTGGTCAGAGGTCTACCTGATCTGGTGTACAAGAAAGAGAGTTTATGTGAAGCATGCCAAAAGGGAAAACAGACTAAAAGCTCCTTCAAAAACAAAGTTCGAAGGTCAACCGAAAGGGTGCTTGATCTACTCCACATGGATCTATTCGGACCAGTGGAACTAGTAAGCATGAGTGGAAGAAAATATACTCTTGTAGTGGTGGACGACTACTCAAGATTCACATAGACCCTATTCTTAACAAAGAAGTCTGATACTCAGCGGAGGTTATTGGAGTTACTAAAGAAGCTGCAGACCGAAATGAGTCTGAACATTATAAAGATTCAAACAGAGGCACCGAGTTCATAAACAAATTCATCGAAGAATACTGCTCCGTCAATGGAATCAAACATGAATACTCAGCAGCTAGGACACCACAACAAAATGGTGTTGCAGAGAGGAAAAACAGGACCCTCAAGGAAGCCGCAAGGACCATGCTAGCTGAAGCCCAGTTACCTAAGAGATTTTGGGTAGAAACAATCAATACAACATGCTACACCCAGAACAGATGCATCATCAATAAGGATCTAAATAAAACTCCTTATGAACTATGGTTTGGTTACACTCAAAATATTGAACATTTCCATATTTTTGGTTGCAGGTGCTATGTACTCAACAATGGGAAGTACTACCTGAAGGCATTTGACTCAAAATCAGATGAAAGAGTATTCTTAGGATACTCTTTGGTAAGCAAAGCCTTCAGAATCTTCAACAAGAGAACACTTGTTGTAGAAGAAACAGTACATGTGGATTTTGATGAACCACATTGCACTAAGGCTGATATAGATGAACTCAATGAAGACTTTAGGAAAACTCGCATCACCAACACTCATGTTGAATATATTGATGCGGAGTTACCAAGTCTCCAAAGTATTGAATCAAATCAAAATCAGCAACTTGTACCTACACAGCAACCTGAAGAACAAGAACCAACCCAAAACCAGCAAGTACCAGTTATTCAAGAAGAGATACATCATCCTGAAGGAATTCAACTGGAAGTCCGGTTAGACATTCAACCTGATCCTAATCAGCAAGCCAGACAGGATGATCAAGAACAACTTGCTGAAGAACCAAATAAACAACAAGCTAAAGAAGCAAGAAGAAAGTGGCTAAGGAATCATCCAAGAAATCAGATCATAGGAGATTCTACCTCTGGAGTAAGAACAAGAAGAAGCAACCCTCATGAAGCAATGTTTGCTTGCTTTATCTCTCAAACAGAACCAAGCTGCATAGAGGATGCTCTAGCAGACACCAATTGGATCCAAGCTATGCAGGAAGAACTAAATGGATTTGAAAGAAACCAAGTGTGGCACCTAGTCCCCAGACCTACTCACCAAGGAGTAATCGGTAAAAAATGGTTATTTAAGAACAAGCTTGATGAAGAAGGCCAAGTTGTAAGAAACAAAGCAAGGTTAGTGACAAAAGACTACTGTTAGGAAGAGGGAATAGACTTTGAAGAGACCTTTGCACCAGTGGCCAGATTGGAGGCAATCAGAATCTTTCTAGCTTACGCGGCTCACAATAACCTCACTGTATATCAAATGGACGTGAAGAATGTTTTTCTCAATGGGCTCCTAGCCGAAGAAGTCTATGTAGAGCAACCTCCAGGTTTTAAAGATAATCCATAAAGCATGGTATTCAGATTAAAGAAAGCTCTCTATGGACTCAAACAGGCACCTAGAGCCTGGTTTGACACTCTCTCAAAGTATCTTCTTGACAATGGTTTCAAGAAAGGGAAAATAGACAAGACACTTTTCAGAATCCAAGATGGAGAAAACATTCTGCTTGTCTAAATCTATGTTGATGATATCATATTTGGTTCAACAAACAAGGATCTGTGCCAAAAGTTCTCAAATCTTATGCAGTCCAAGTTTGAAATGAGCATGATGGGAGAACTAAGCTTCTTTCTCGGTCTTCAAGTCAAACAACTGAGCAATGGAACCTTCATCAATCAAGTGAAGTACACTAAATAATTGATAAAAAGATTCGGATTAGAAAATGCAAGCACAGTGAGCATTCCTATGATAACCTCAGGGAGCCTAGATAAGGACAGTGATGGTAAATCAGTGGATGTTACTAAGTACAGAAGACTCATTGGGTCACTGCTCTACCTAACAGCTAGCAGACCAGATATCATGTTTTCAGTAGGAATGTGTGCTAGATACCAAGCAGCACCAAATGAATCACACCTGACTGCAGCCAAACGGATCATTAGATACCTCAAAGGAACCTAGGAAGTTGGCTTATGATACCCAACAGAAGGAGAAATTAAACTTATTGGCTATACTGACTCTGATTTTGCAGGTTGCAAAATTGACAGGAAAAACACTAGTGGTACCTGCCAGCTACTAGGAAACAAGCTAGTATCCTGGTTTTGCAGAAAGAAAACTTTAATAACAACCTCAACAGCTGAGGCCGAATATGTTGTTGTAGGAAGCTGCTGTGCACAAATTATATGGATTCAACAGCAACTGAAGGATTATGGAATTGAAGAAAAAGGCACACCCATCTTATGTGACAATACAAGCGCAATAGCAATCACATATAATCCAGTTCTTCATTCAAGAACAAAACACATAGATATCAGACACCACTTCATAAGGGATCATGTTGAGAAGAAAGATATATCTCTAGAGAAAGTGCATACTGATCTACAGCTAGCTGACATTTTCACGAAGCCTCTTTGTGAATCAAGATTCTCTTCTCTCAGAAACGAGCTAGGCATAATTAATCTGAGCTAAATATCTCTATACAATCCTAATCTTTTCTGCTTAAATGGTTATACAGCTTAGGGGGAACTTCAGGTAGGACAAAGCTAAAATGGTAAAACAGCGACCTAAAGGTCACTACTCGAGGTCCCTGAATAGTCCCTGATGCTACGATACTGGTCACCAAGCTACCTGCAGGAACCAGAAACCGAAGCGGGTGAAAAGAGGAACAGTTACCGCGTGTCAAACAGCTGTTTTTGCAGAAAACTCCTTGATGTCCACAAAATATCACATCAAGTACTTCAGCGCACGAACACCGCACCAAAAATCTCAGCCAATAGATCAAAAGTCTTTTCAAATTCAAAACAAATCTAGACTGCTCGATCAAGCTCCTCCAAATTCAAATATAAGGAAGTTTCTCTTTAACTTTCTTTCTCACTTAGCATTTCTCGCACTCTGAAAATCCTAACTCCTTACTCTCTTTCTAAGTTTCTCGCTACCAGACTTCATCTCTCTCTCACAAATGGCACCCAAGCAAACTCTTGTTGTCGACGGTAGGCTGGTGGACAGAGACATCTTGCTCAACATGGTAGAGGAGGAAGGAAACACCAAAGATTTGATGAAAGACATTCTGCGATGTCTACGCATCTCAGGGCTTCTGAGACTCTGCTCTTTCCACAAAGCTCCATATACAGAAGATCAGGTGGAAAGATTCTACAGATGGGCCAGGGTCTTTGAGGATCGGTCAGAGATCTGATCAAAAGTAGGTGGGATGACAATCTCTGTGGACACCGGGTTGTTGGAAGAGGTGTTCTCTCTCTCCACTGATGGCATGGACGTCAGTGACCTCTCCACGTATGGAGAAGATGAACTGGAGGCCTACTGGACGATCTTCACCGGCAGGGAGGACGCGGAGGGGATGTCCAGGAGCTGCAGCAAGAAATACTTCCTTCTGGAGTACGAGATGCTGCATGACATCTGCTGCCACATCATAGAGAACCGCTCTGCTTCCTTTGATAAATGTACCAACTGCAGGTACAGAATGATGATGGCCATTCTGAAGAAGGAGAAGGTGGATTGGGCCAGCTACCTGCTCTCCAGGCTGGTGGAGGAGGTGGAGAAGAAGGTGGGTAATCCTACCTATGGGCTTATCGTGAACACCCTTCTAGAACACTTGAAGGTAGATCTGTCCCAAGGGAAGCCCATCTAGAAAGGAAAGTTCATCGGTGCGGGTAGGGTCTTTGCCAAAAAGACTAATGCTCGACCATCCCCAATAACCAGAGAGGTCTTTGAGGATCCCAAGGACGCTTCCAGGACAAGAAAGACATTTCACCGGACCAACAGCGACTTATCTTTGTCGGAAAGTAGCTCGAGGATGGAAGAACCCTCACCAGCTCCTGTAGTGCCAAAGAAGATCAAGCACAAGAAAGATGTGCAGAGGAGACTGGTCATTTCTGATGATGAATCAGAAGACACTACTACTCAGGCAGTTAAGAAGCCTGCAGTGGAAGTGGATATTGATGAGCGGGCAGGGGATGCTGCCGCTCATGATGAAGAATTAGAGGAAGTTGAGGAGGATGAGGAAGACGTGTTGGAGTATGTTGTAAGCATACCAAAGCTGGAGGAGGAATTTGTAAAGCAGATGGACAGATTTTCCACCTGGTGGCAGTACAGGCACCTATCCAGAGAGGAACTAGTTCAGTGGTCTGACTGGGAAAAGGAGGAGGAATGGGCTCTGAATTGGGCAGCCATGGATGACTTGGAGGAGGTCCTTCAAAAGAAATTTCTAAAGGATCTTAGGAAGAAAAAGTGGCCAGAGTTTCTGGAGAATGCTGAAGTTGCTGCTGAAATTCAGGCTAGGAAGCAGAAGGAAGCTGCCAAACAGCTACCTGGTCCCAGGAGCCTGAAAGGAAAAGCACCCATCGAGCAACCAGACTTCTACATGAAGGAGGTGGATGCTGCCGCTGACCAGGTCAGGACAGGTGATGACGTGGGCTTTGCCGCAGCCCAGGTAGAAAAGTTTGGAGAAGAAGAAGTCTTGGAGAGGATGCTGAAGCAGGCTGCTGACATAAGCCTGACAGAGACAAGGATGAGAAGACCAGTAAGGGTGCCCCAGATAGGTGAAGGATCCTCCTGCAGAACTCTCATGGTCGAACCCATCAGCAGGAGGTTGCCATCACCGACGGAGAAAAATGGTGAGGAATTTTCCTACCTTACTTATCTAATCATTCTGCCTGAAGTCCTTGTGCAAACACCGATGAACGAAAGGAGCTCTACACCAACTGACTTTCCCAAGGCAAAGGAGTTGGAAACCCTCGCTGCTGTGGCATCTCTGGACGCTGTCCTTGAGCTCTCTGACTCAACCGCAGCAGCAGCCGCCGATGAAACCACACTCGCATCAATTCCGACACCAATGAAGGTAGAGGCTGAGGGAGAACAAGTGCAGGAGATGGAGGGACTTGCTTCTACAGAACAAGCCCAAGTAGTGGAGGAACCTGCCCCTGTGGAGAAGGAACAAGTTGCAATAGTTGTTCCTATGGAGTTGGAAGAAGCAACACCTACCAAGCCAGTGGATCATGACGAGATGATCACTGAGGAAGTAGTCTCTGCAGACAAGGAGGTGGTTGCTGAACATGAGGCTGGGGATGCAATTGAGGTTGAAAAGGAAGGAGAAAAGGAGCCGAAGGAGACAGAGAATGCGGGAGAAGAACAGGAGGCTGAGAAGGATAAGGAGGCTGATAAGGAACAGGAGGCTGAAAAGGAAGGAGATAGAGAGGAGACTGGAGAAGGAGCCCCCACAAAAGAAGCTGGATCAGGAGATAGAGGATCCAGCAGCGATGATGGGTCACCCAGTGAACAGGGTGATACCGGAGCCGAAAAATCCAAAGCTCTAACATCTGTATCTTCTCTACAGGTACCTGTAGCTGACTCTGTTGAAGGCCAACAAGCTGCCAGATCTAATGACGAAGTGCTGACCACCATTGAACAGATGGGGAAATCACTGGTGAAAGCGAGCAGGAAGCTCCGCAAGAAAACTCGCTCGAGCTCCATCAAAATGCAGACTTTCATTGACTCCCTCAACATAACTCTGACAAAGCTTCGTCAGGCGATCGATGCTCACCGACCCCTAAGGAGGACGCTACTGTGGAAGTGGTCAAAAATGTAATGGACAAGTTGAACAGACAAGAGGAGCGGATGATCTCTCTTGAAACAGACCAGAAAGCTCTTGTCGCCGCAGTAGGTCGCATGGATGAAGAACAGTTCAACCAATCGCAGATCCTGAGGGAACACTCTGGCACCTTGTCAGAGATTCACTCGATGGTCAGCTTTGCCGTTGGAAGAGCTGATGATGACAAAAAGGGGGAAGGAAGGATAGAAGGCACGTAGAAAAGTAGACATGATCCTACTACCTGCAGACAGATGGTAGTGAGCAGGAGGAAAGATGATGCTGGAGATGGTGGAAATAGGGGAGCTGGATCGAAGGGCCTTCCAAACAGCAGCTTAAAGAGGAAATCAGAAGCTGTCTCAGGGTTAGTTCATCCAGGCTTTAGAAAATGTGCTGAGATGAGAGAAAATAAGAGGAGGAGAATAGAGGCTGAACTTAAGAGCAATCTGGATGCTGTATTTGCAAAAGGGCCGCAGGAAGTTCTCTCCAAAGTTTTCCCACCGCACAAGCTGCCTGACATGGCTGAATTAGAAAAGAACATGCAGAATCCTGCCAGTGCAGCAAGTGCATCTCTCAGGACCTTTCTGAAAGCAAGCCCGAATTCTAGGAATGATAAGTTTGTCATCCCAAAGATCCCGGAGGTCACTCTCCCTACTGATGCCAACCCCTCATTTTTCCAGATAGAAGGATATAAGAGAATGAAGCTGATGATGTACTTCACAACACTCTGCAAGGAATATGCTCTTTTTAGAGGATTCCGAACCAATAAGGAGGTCTTACAGAGGTTCCTGGAGCTTGCCAAGAAAGGTGGACTGCCAATCCAAGTCAAGCTGAAGCAGAAACTAGGAAAGGAGTTCATACCCTTTTGTGAAGATTTCTGGCTCAGATTTGAGGAAAATGAAAATGTAAGGAAGTTGCTGGAGCCAAGCTATCAAGAGTCTTTAGCTAACTGGTGGAAAGGCACAAAGTTTGAAAGAAAGAAGAAAACCAGCTGGATGAAGACTTAGTATTATGCTCCCCATCTTTGTTTATCTTTTTGTTTTGATGCTATCTGTTATGACTTTGTCTTATTTTTGCTCTCTGTATCTGAAACTGATCAATGGATATTATGATGATTCTGATTTATGAAAGCTCACATCTTGTGAACTTAATGCATGATTATGGATGTTTATGTTTTTCTGCATTTTGTTCCAAGTTAAATGAAATATAAGGATTTGATCTGTTAAGGAGTTTTGTCATCGTCAAAAAGGGGGAAATTGATAGGAAAAATTATAATTGATTTTGATGAGATAAAAAATGTAATAGTTTAGAACAATAGCTATCTGGATAGATTTACATATGTAAAATAGCTAAGGCAAGGATGCTGGAAAGAGAAGAAGACTCTGCAAATGAACCTATACCAAGTCTCTGCTATCTACATACTACCGCAAAGAATCAGTATTCAAGTATCGAAGGATGCTGTGAGGAAGCTGAAGATGCTCAAGTCATGAAAGCTGACTCACTCGCTCAAAGAGAAAACTACCAGATACATCAAAGTCAGTGCATCCTGACTAGCCGGTAGAGTCAATCCAGTCTCAGTCAATCAGTGAATGTCATGTGTGAAAAAGCAGTAAGGACAGAGTACAGCAGACTGCAGAAGTAAGTCGGGCAGTAAAAGGACAAGACAGTGGCAGAACAGAATGAAGGCATTGCAGAGCAGGTGTCAGAAGATCAACAGAACCAATTAAAACGAGACACCTCACCAGTGAAGAACTGTCTTCTCAACGGGCAGAATTTTCACCGATGGCTATAAATAGAAGATTGAGTGCACCTGAGAAAATAGGACTCGAATTGAAATATCCTACGCGAAGCAAACTCAAAAATTCTCAAGTATTAGTCACTCAAGTCTGAATCAGCAGCAAGCCAGCTACCCTGTAAAACTCAGAAGTTCAAGAGCTTGCTGCAACCAAATCGTTGAAGTCTACTTTATCTATCAATCTAGACTGTTTAGGAGTCACTTAGGCAGGAGAATCCTGCTAAGTTGTTATTCTCTCTGAAGAAGAGAAAAGATCTTGTGTGGGTTAAGGAACCTGTGTGGAGATCCTGTGTGGGTCGCTAGTTTGGTCACTGTGCAGCTACCTGTGTGGATATAGCTGACAGTTTTGTGTATAGTAGAGTTTGTATTAGCCGAGTCTATTGTAAATCAAACTTGCTTTAACAAAGTTCCTCCTTGAGAAGGAGTAGAGAGGACGTAGAGGGATTACTCCACCATCGAACCTCTATAAATTTGCTTGCACTTTTATTGCTTTACATATCTATCTGATCTTATAAGCATCCTGCATTAAAGCCTATCTTCAAAAATCACATTATTTTCGTTGTGCATTCTTATCTTTGACTAAGTTCTGAGGTCACTGCCCGAGCAGCAACCTATCGTGCAACAAACTTTCTAGCTTCCTGTTCATCAAAGACTTAATATTTTTTGGAGAAAAGTTAAAATTTGATAAGGTTAATTCACCTTCTCTTAACCTTATATCACTTGGGACCAACATTTTACTTTTAAAAAAAACTAATAACCTTTAAAAAAAATAAAGAAAAAGAAAAAAGCTAATGATGGTTTTGAATCAAAATATGATCATGCTCTTACATGATTATAATTAGCTCATCCTTTGAAATGTCAAGTAACAACAATCTTATCTTATATTAAGATAATTAGAGTGCTAGCCCCGGGGCCATAGCCAAGTTTGTTAAGTTTATGGTAACGTGGGAAGAAATCTACCAATGTTGCAGGTTTTTTTTAGGCTTGTATTTTGTTTGGCTCTCTCCCACAGATATTTATCACTTAGATACATTCCTCATTTTACATTCTTGTTCTATTGAGAGGTCTATAGTTGGATGGGGGAGTTATATTCATCTCTCCCTAATAAAAGGAAATTAGAATACTAGAAGAATTCTCTAATATTGGATTTTTTTTTATCCTATAAACATTTTAGAAAAATAACTTATAACATTGTAAAATCTAATTTGTGGAGCATATAAATTGTTTTAGAAGAGCTTAAAATCCACCAAACTACATAACACTTTAAAAATAATAATAGGTCCTAACTCCTAACTGAATTTTAAAAATGATACTATATTCAATGCATAAATAAAAATAAAAAATGATTAAAGAAGTAAACTAAAACAAAATTTTATCTCAGGAAGTACTTTGTAATTTTTTATTTGAAAGTGAGGAAAAAAAAAGACTTTCTTAATCAAAAAACATTTTCTTTTTTCAAAATCTCCATAAATCCAAACAAAGTGTTGGGAGGAAAAAGAAATAAACAATGCTACTTTGTTGGGTTATGGAATTTTTTTTTTCTTTGAAAGCAGCATTCGAGATGAATTGACTTCTAGGGATACAGTCCAATTTTGAATATAAATAAATCTTTGATTTATTATATTTATTGACGCACAAAATTTAATATATCTCCTACCTCGATAGTGCCCCATAGTCATTCTCAACAAATTGAGTTAGCAAATCGTTATTCATTATTTTTCGTTCATATCAAATTGCAATTGCACTTAAAATTCTAACATACTTATGAGTAACATATATAATAATTTTATTTAATACATATTGACGCTAGTTAATATATTTGATTATGACAGTTTTAGTCATATGTTGGGTGATGACACTAGTAAAAATTTCAGTGTGTCTTCATCTCTTCATTTTGTAGTATATATATTATAGCATCACTCCATAGCAACACACAGCAAGTTGAAGTAAAGATTATTAATTATCATTGTAATGGAATCTCTTTTTTCTTTTGGTATTCATGTGCTCTTCATATTTATAAACACCCTTAGACTCACCTCTTCCCACCCTTTTTCCAATTCCAGCACCGACGAATATGCATTACTTGCCTTCAAAAACTCCATCACTTCTGATCCTTATGGTGTTTTGACCAACAATTGGTCTTCTGCTACTGGTAATACATCCTTCTGTTACTGGATTGGTGTCTCTTGCGGCATCAAACATCGTAGGGTTACAGCCTTAGATGTTTCCAAATTCAAGCTCAAAGGAACCATTCCGCCACATCTTGGAAATTTAACATTTCTTCGATCTTTAGACATTAGCTCCAACAATTTCGGTGGTTCAATTCCTTCTGAACTATCAAAACTACGTCGTTTAAAGGAGTTAAACGTCGGAATCAACAACTTCTCCGGAGAAATACCATTATGGCTTGGAGCCTTATCCCAACTTCAACATGTGCGTATGAATAACAACAGCTTCTCAGGAGGGTTCCCACTTGCTCTGCTCAATATTTCAAAGTTGCAAACTTTAGTTATGGAGAATAATTCACTTGATGGAAATATTCCAGAGGAGATTGGAAATTTTTCTTACTTGGAAATATTGAATTTAAGGAGTAACCAGTTTAGGGGGTCTATACCATATAGCATCTTCAACATCTCTTATTTGATAGCAATTAATCTAATACGAAATGAGCTATCAGGAAAGCTTCCAGATGAAATATGTCATAATACTCCAAGACTTAAAGTTATGTATCTGGCGAGGAATAAAGTTGAGGGGGAAATTCCAGCAAATATATACAAATGCAGAGAGATGGAGGACCTTCGCTTGCAATACAACAATTTCAATGGAAAGATACCAAATGAAATTGGGAAGTTGAGTAAGCTTAGGCTTTTAGGTCTACAGTCAAACCATTTCACAGGTATGCTTTCACTCATGAACATTTAAATTCATTCCATATGGATTTTTAATTTATAACATGTCTCAAAAAATAAATATGAGAATATATTTATTATATTAAAATCAGTTAACCACAAAATATCAAAACAGTCATACATATATAATTCATCGAAATGTTTAAAATTTAAACTTTCTAAAACATCTTTGTACATTAAATATATAAACTCCAAGTTTCATATATAAGTAAAAAATTAATACCTATGTTTCAAAGAATGAAGTAGCAGTTTCCGGGTCTATCCATCCAAATCTAGATAGAATGGGTACAAATAATTTTATATGGGTTTATGATAGGTTTGGGAAGAGAAAAAAAAAAAAAAATCTTATTAAGGTTGGGATAGGATTCGGGTTTATACCTTTGAATACCCATTATTCATGCTCGTTATATTATAGGATTTGGATATGATGATTAATTAGTGGTGATATTAATTTATAGAAGTTTGTGATATGTATGAGTTTTATTTATGGATGTTCAACAGTATTATTTTTCATGATCAGTGAATTCTTTATTTGTGTCAGTGAATTCTGTAGTTAGATTATGTATGTATATTAAGGAATTCTTGATTGCATATTCTTTTATCTATATTATTATTGTTTGATTTCATTTAATTTTAAAATTGTTAGGGTACCCGCTTAAAATATCAATTTAAAATACCTACTTAGATTCACATAAAAAAAAAAGTGTAGTAATTGGGTAGTGGGAGGGAATTGGTAGTGCTGAGTAAATTATATATATAGGTAGTGGTGATCGGATTCTTGGAACGGGAATTGATAGTGCAAGTAAATTTTAAATGAGAATGAGATAACTACTGATATAGTATAATATCTATGGAGTTAATATATGGATGTTCCTAATGGAAAGGTACCTATCCGTTGACATTTCTACCGAGTTGATTTCGACCTATAAGATACTGATATCAAAGGTATAAACATATAATTGCATCACTAACTGATAATGTTGTATTTTGAAGCATTTTATCGGAATATAAGATTTTTTATTACATTTCATACTACATTTTTTATTTTAAAATAATCACTACATATAACGTGCACCACATAATAATATTACTAATTAATATGTGATGCATATTAAATGTTACGAAACATTTAACATCAAATTTACTAGAAAATCTGGATTGTCTCATTTAAACTCTTTTCACAATTTTACGGAGCTCGCGTTATTGTATGTTGTAAATTAAAAAATCATTTGCTAATCTTATTGTACGATATAGGACGAATAGAAAATCAAGTTGGAAATCTCAGTTCCCTCAAAGAATTATACCTTCACTCTAATTATGTATCATGTACGTTTAACACGTACTTTCATTTTTCATTTTTCATATTTATTGACAATGACAAAAGGAAAAAAAAAAAAACTTTAGCATGATTAATTATCGAGTTATACTTTGAATTAGTATGATCTAGCTACAAATAAATTTCATGACCAACGTTTTAGATTATTTTTATTTGGATTTTTCCTCAAACGTATTATAGGAATTTGTGCGTGTGCTGGTAGAAGTGGAAACTCATTCTAAATAGGAAAAGATCATATTGAAAAAAATATGAAAAATATTAAACATATGAAAAAAGAATTTTATTTTGTAACAAATTCAATTTCAACAATTAGGTAATATATTAATAATCAAATTATATTATATTCTACTACTAAATTACTTAAAATGATAAAGCAAACCAAAACTCTAAAATAAATTTCAAAATATAAATAATATTTTAATTTTATTAAACTTATTAATAATTTTTTATATCAATGTATTACGCAGGCATATATATGCAACTACAAACTTCTCCTTTTTTCTATATTGGGCATCTTCTTATGATTAATTAAGGATGAAATGGGTGCAACGCTTTTGTTGTCAAACCAAATTTATTGATTGTTCAAACAATTTCAGGAGAACTTCCTGCAGAAATAGGAAATCTTTCACACTTAGAGATATTAGACATCTCAAAAGCGTCTCTAACAGGTAATATTACGCCTTCTATCTTCAAATATTAAAACTTCTTTAATAATCCTCTCCACATAATAGTTTTCTTGTAATTATATATATAACATATATAACTATAAATGCTCAAGCAATCCTTAAAACCACTAATTTTTTCAATGTATAGTATGTCATTGCATGAAAATTTGGAATTCAAAAGAATCAATACTTTTATATAATTCAAAATGGATAAAATTATTACCATAAGTTTCGAGAAGAGGTAATATTATGCTAATTGGGGTCCATAACTCTTGACTAATCAAATATATATATATATATATATATATATATATATATATATATATATATATTGTTGTTGAATTGCCTTTTGTAAATCTAAAATTCATTTGCTTATCTTACCACGAGTCTTGTAGCTTAAGTGGTATCTCACCTTTATAAAAGTACAGATTGTGATGATTAGGGTTTGAACCCAGATCACATAAGTTTTCTTGTTGTTATTGTTCCCCTTCCTTCTACTCCCCAAAGTCATTTAAAATCTTACCGTGTGATATAGGTCGAGTACCTGATGAAGTTGGTAAACTCACTTCCCTCACAGGACTAAACTTTGCCCGTAACTACTTATTAGGTATGTTTCTCAAAAATAATAATTTTTAGCATTAGCACGGTCAAATAATACTCTACTCAACCTTATTTCATAATATCTGATTCATTTTTCTTACATTTTTGCATGGCTTACAAAGTAAATATGAACTATATCTTATTTTTAAAATATTCAAATTTAATCATTTTAACTATAAAATATTAGTCTCCTTACTAATATATCAAATATTTCCATCATCTTATAAAATTATACAATACTTCATAACTTTTTTTCAAATATATATCAAGTACTTAAATATATTATAAAAAATTTAACAATATTTATTGTTTGATAAAATATAAATTCTACAATGATAATCGTACAAACTAATTTTATCTTTTTTAATATTAATGAACATTTTAAAATATTTTTTCACAATCAGAAATATGAGTAGATTTGGTGTGCACCAGGTGCGCATACAATCCGAGTCGACCCGGATTGACTCGGATCCACGAGTTTTTTTTTTTTTTGCCTTTTTTTTTTTCTGGTGATTTATGTGTTACGTACATTTATGTTATATTATTGTAGCTTTTATGTTATATTAGTGTGACCTTTATGTACATATCCTTAACTTCATGTATTATAACTTGGGGAAAAAAATAGAATTTCAACACAATTTGTACATATATATACCTTGATGTGATATTCATGTCACCTTTATATATAAATATCCTTACTTTTATGTAATAAATAAAGGTGCAACTAACATAGCTAAAAGGTATGTTTATCCAAGAAAGCGTCGAAATTCTTCCTTTTTTCTAATATAACATAAATATCACACATTTATAATATAAAGGTTAACACATAAAATTAAAAAAAAAACTCGTGGATTCGAGTCTGGTCGACCCAAATTACAAGAATCTTAGATTCGTGCACCTGGTGCATAAATTTTTTTGCCTAGAAATTATTAATTGAACTTTTCAATAAAATAATATCATATAATTATTAAATAGTGAGTTGTACATTCTAGCTTATTTTTGAAATAATACTTCACATCGTATTTCTAGAGTATTAATATTATACAATTGCATAATATATATTACTTCTTCGAGCTTTATATATAAAACACTGACAGATTAATATTTAAAATACACTTGTAAAATAAAATGATTAATCCAATCTTCTTAAAACACACACCTAGTTTTTTTTTTCTCTAAGTATAATCCAATATACTTATTTTAATTTGAAACATTATCTGATTTATTTTTTTACTTTTTATATTTTTTTAACTATTACTATCTATTAAGCACACAACTCTCAAATACGTTTATCTTTTTAATTACTCCGCTGATTCTAATCTATTTCTTATGTATTTTTTAGGTTCCATTCCATATTCTTTATTTAATATATCAAGTTTGCAGATATTAGAGCTTGGCTTCAATAAGTTTTCGGGTAGTCTTCCTTTAAATATTGGGCTTTCACTTTTCAATCTTGAAGAGCTTTATTTGGCCGATAATATACTGAGCGGGCCGATTCCAATATCTATCAACAATGCATCTAAACTTTCCGAGTTGATCTTGAACACCAACTCATTCAGTGGCTCCATACCCGACTTTGGTAATTTAAGGCTCTTAAAGGATCTTGAAATTGTGGACAATAATTTGACTGCTGGTGTGGAATCACCAACTCAAGAATTGAGATTTCTTTCTTCATTGACTACCTGCCAACACTTGATCAAATTGGCAATAGAAAGAAATCCACTAATTAGTGGTCTTCTTCCTACCTCAATTGGTAATTTGTCTTCTCTTCAACAATTCGGTCTAGGTGGGTGCAACATTCAAGGTGTTATTCCTTCCGAGATTGGAAATTTAAGCAGTTTGATCAAATTAAGTTTCATTGAAAATCAATTTAGAGGTTTCATCCCCGCAAGGATAGGACAACTAAGACAACTGCAGGGACTATTTCTCGATGGTAATAGACTGCAAGGCTCTATCCCTAATGAAGTTTGTGAGATGAGTAATTTGGTGGATTTGTCCTTGAGTAGAAATGGGCTTATAGGTCAAATTCCTGAATGCATTAGTGAAATGAAATCCCTAAGAAGCATCTACTTAGACTCAAACAAGTTGCAATCCACTGTACCTTCCACCTTCTGGAGTCTTACAGACCTCTTAGTAGTAAACTTGACCTCAAACTATTTGAGTGGACAACTTTCATCTCAAATTTCAAATTTGAAGGCAATATATGCGATATACTTGTCCCATAATCAGTTTTCTGGTGATATTCCAACCTTATTTGGCCGTTGTCAATCACTAGAATATCTCTTCTTGTCGAATAATCAATTCAAAGGATTTATCCCTCAATCTTTTGAAGATATCAAAGGCTTGATTCAGATGGATTTATCAAACAATAATCTTTCCGGACAAATACCAAAGCATTTAGAAGACCTCCGCTATCTTGAATATTTTAATGTGTCTTACAACAAATTGGAAGGAGAGATTCCAAATGGGGGTTGTTTTATTAACTTCAATGCTCAATCGTTTGTTCACAACTCTGCTCTATGTGGTGCAAAGAGATTTGAAGTGCCATCTTGCCCAAAAAATCATAGAGGTTCAATCGGATCAAAAGGCGTTGTCCATTTCATCAAGTATATTTTGCCCTCTTTCATTTCGGTTGTTGTCCTATTGGTTCTCATACTCATGCTCATCAAAAAATATAATCAGAAAAGCTTACCATCATCAGGACATATTACTGTAGCACTAGGTATTAATTGGAGAATAATTTCATACATAGAACTTGTGCGAGCAACAAGTTCTTTTAGTGAAACTAATTTACTTGGAAGAGGAAGTTTTGGTTCAGTATTCAAGGGAATACTTGCCGACGGACTTAATATTGCAGTAAAAGTCTTCAACTTACAGTTAGAAGGAGCTACCAAGAGCTTTGACACTGAAAGTGAAATATTGAGCTCTATTCGCCATCGTAACTTAGTCCCAATAATTGGTTGTTGTACTAACACTGAGTTCAAAGCCTTGATTCTTAAATACATGCCGAATGGAAGTTTGTTGAAGTGGTTATATTCCGACACCTATCATTTGGATTTGGTGCAAAGATTGAAAATAGCAAAAGATGTTGCATTAGCCCTGGAATATCTTCACCATGGTCTTACATTTCCTGTTGTTCATTGTGATGTAAAGCCAAGCAATATTTTGTTGGACGAAGATATGACTGCTCATGTTGCTGATTTTGGTATTTCCAAGCTTTTTGATGAAGGAGAGGCTATGATTCAAACTAAAACTTTGGCAACTATAGGTTATGCAGCACCAGGTAACTTACAATATTCATGAAAATCTTAAATGTCAATTTCTCTCTTTATATTTATTTCTAATATCCTCAAAATTACAATGTATATATCAGAATATGGATTGGAAGGAAAAGTATCAACAAATGGCGATGTATATAGTTTTGGGATATTATTGTTGGAGATGTTTACAGGAAAGAAACCGACAAATGATATGTTTAACGAGGAAAAGAGCTTGAAGGAGTGGGTGAGTGATGCATTACAAGAAAATGCATTAAGTGAAGTCGTTGCCCCTGGTTTACTTGCAAGAGAAGATCAACATTTCTCTAGGCAGGAACAATGTGTCTCATTCATTTTTGACTTAGCTATGAAATGTTTAGCGTTTTCACCTGAGGCAAGAATCAACATGATAGAAACAACAGCCACCATACATAAGATCATCAAAGCAGCGGGAATATGTGCGTGAGTTTATTTTCTAATAATTTATATATATATATATATATATATATATATATATATATTTACTTTCATGTCTTTTATGCTCTGGATTAATAAATTTCATCTTTCAGACTTTGCATTGAATGTTGATCTATTTTTCGAAGCCTGAATTAATAAAATCTATTAAATAAACGAATTGTACGTCAGAAATGGCTACTTAATTTGGTAGTGTTAAACGGGGAATATGTGGTTTGTTTGTATATACTCGATAGTTTTTTGGGGATTTTTTGTTTTGAGTGGGGAAAATTAAGCCCACTGATTAACTTGTGTTTCTTTGTATAATAACTTGGAAAGATGATTGATTGATAAATAATTATGATTTTATGCATCAGAATTTCTGCAGAATAGGTTGAATATTGGTACTACTTTTTCTTGATTGCAATCTGTGGTTGGTATGGCGGCTCTCTATGGTTGTAAATATCATATCATCCATGTTAATACATTCTGTTAATACTATATATATGGTTGGTTTTTTTTTGGCCATTGGATTTCGTCGTAAGGATAAGAGGACTAATAAGAAAACAGAGATTGACCAAGAAAACAGAGTATCAACAAGTAGACAAGCTAAATGAATAAACATTTAATCACTTTAATGATTTGTAATATGACAATAAAAAGTTCCAAGAGCTAATTCACTTTTCTTTCTGATGCAGCTTAATTCCATTTCTGGCAGATTATCATGAAAAACTAATGATTTGAGTTACATTAAAAGGGAAGTAGCTGTTGTATTTAGAATTTGAATTGCACTCTTCAAAAAAAGGTAATTATCATGAACTTTAGCAGTAGAGGTGATGCTTTTGTATGAGCTTGTTTTTCTAGTAAGGTTTGTTGTTATCATATCGAAATTGTCAATTATTAGTGGTATTTGATAATATGACTGTATGTGCCAATGTTGCAAGATAATGCGATTGCAAATATTTACTGGATTGTAGAAATGATCGAATAAGGTTTTGCAGGACTGAAACATGCTAAGAAAGGTTGAACCGTGCGATATCAGTTCATTTAGTGTAACCTTTTAATGAAGTAGCTTTTTTGGCCTGAACACAGATTAAGCCATATCAATGGCCACCTTTTGTTTTAGTAATTAGTATATTCAATTTGGTATCTTGCTGTACCACCAACTACAATACCATGTGCTATTTTTAAATAATAGGAATCTGCAATAACTAGAAGATAAATTAAGAACACAATCAGAAAAGAAGATTCTGAATCTTTTTGATCCAGTTGGTATATCTCTATTGATATTAAACAGCCAGATTCTTTTAACCATTGACAAAGACAGAGCTCTAGAGTTGAGATGACTTGAAACTATTTTATAGATATGATTTTGAAAAAAAAAACATATAACACAATTTTATATAATACCATGTCTTAGTGAAAAATTGTAACTATTTAATATGATTTTCTTCATACTTATAATATACATCATTGAACAACTCTTTAAATCTATATTAATATGAAACTAATTTTAGCCAAAGATTCAAAGTATTCAAGAGTTTAGAAAAAGAAGAATTAAAACATGTAAAAAAAATTATGAAAAATTTCGAATGTAGAAGAATTCTTACATTTATTATTGAAATACAGAAATATAAATAATAAATTATGCTATATTAGATTTGAGAACTACTGATCGATTTTAAATTCTTAAATTCCAAATCTATCGGTATATAAGAAAAACTCAAAAACAAAATTCGGCTAACAGTGGTAAGAGGAGCTTTTGGTGCTCCCAGTTTCAATATTTGAGTAGGTCTTACGTCTTACGTGGGATCTTATGTAAGAACGAAGTTCATATGGATCAACAATGCCTATTCAATATAGTTAACTTTGGTCTCACGTAAAATTATAAAAAGTTCCGTCTCACGTACAACCTTACATAAGAGTTTTCATCAAAGTTTTTGTCAACAATCATAAAAGATTAGGGGTGGAGATTGGAACGGAAATTTCTGATATCCGCCGAATCTGATCCGAAATTTTTCAATTTTGGAACGAATATTTTTAATCCGAAATCCGAAAATCCGAATTTCGATTTTTTTGAAAATTTTCGGATGGAAATCGGAATTAGTTTTGAAATTTTTGGAAATTCCAAAATCCGATTCGAAATATTTCTGAAATTCAATTTTCAGAAATTTCGATTTCCGATCCGATCCGAAATTCTGATTGCTATAGCAAATAGTATATAGTATAAAATGTTTGAATTATATTATATAATATAATATATTTTATATACATTTACTATATGTAAATATAAATATACATATTATAGTATACTTTATAATACTATATAGTATATAATATATTTTATATGCTTTATACTATGTGTAAATATAAATATACATATTATAATATACTTTATAATACTATATAATATATTTTATATACTTTATACTATATGATAGTATATAAATATATTATATACTATATGTATATAGTATAGTTTATACTATAGTTTTATTTTATACTATATACTATAGTCTATAGTTTATATTGTAGTTTTTTAGTATTATTTTATAATATATACTATATACTATAGTTTATACTGTAGTATCTTGTTTAGTATTATTTTATAATATATACTATATATTATAGTTTATACTGTAGTATTGTATTGTCTATCATGTGTTTTATATGAATATTGTACATCAGCAGAATAATTAATCTTTCATGTCTTTGGTAGATATTATATTGATGATAAATATATAAATATCAGATTCGAGGTCATATTATTTCTTAAGATATTAGAAAAGGCTATATAGCTAATAAACCAACTAATTAATTTTGAAAATTTCTGAATTTCTGAATTTTTTAATTTCTGAAAATTTCGAAAATTCCGAAATTTCCGAAATCGGATTGGATTTCACATTTCCGAAAATTTTTGGATGGAAATTGGAATTGGTTTTTCATTTTCGAAATTTTTTAAAATTTTTCCGAAACATCCTATTTCCGATTCGATCCGTCTGATCTCCACCCATATAAAAGATATATATATATATTGACTTGGAGGCGTAGTCTTCCTACTCAAATAAACAATGCATTAAATAAGTTAGGTAGTGTATACAGTACATCATTGATTATCCTAATTGAGATTTTTATCGCATATAGGTAATTTATGTTTTTTTCTTTCTATTTTGCCTTTGTTCTTTTAGGGATACAGGAGTTCATATTGATTTCAATCTCTTAGTAACTAAAGTTATTGTTTGAATTTGATATAGAGATTGAAAATAGCAATAGATGTTGCATTAGCATTAGAATATCTTTATCATGACCATATATTTTCTATTGTTCATTGTGATATAAAGCCAAACAATGTTTTAACTGACAATTATATGACTGCTCATGTTGATGATTTTGGCATTTCAAAGCTTTTTGATGAAGGGGAGACTGTTTACAGGTTATGCAGCACCAGGTAACATACAATGTTCATAAAAATCTTAAATTCTTGTTTTTCTCTATATACTTATATCATATACTTCTCTACACAGTTAGAGCACGGATCAGAAGGAAAAGTATCGACAAATGACGATGTATATAGTTTTGGAATATTGTTGTTGGAGATGTTTACAGAAAAGAAGTCGACATATGTGTTCAGTGATGAGATGAGCTTAAAGGAGTGGGTGAGTGATGCATCACAAAAAAGTGCAATAAGCAAAGTTGTTGCCTCTGGTTTACTATCAATAGAAGATTAACATTTCTCTACCAATGAGTATTGTGTCGCATCGATCTGATTTGACAATGAAATGTTTAGCCATTTCACTCAATGAAAGAATCAACATGACTCAGGTACCCTGCAGAAAAGTAGAGACACAATTGCAACTGCAGTAACGATGACCAGAAGGGGTCATGTCTTCAACCATTCGACATTAGCACCCTAACTCATTTTCTTTATTAGTGGAGGGCACGTGGGATGCACGGGATCTATTTATAATTTTCATGTAATTTCTCATTACTTATCTTTTAACTTATATATGGTTATATTGATGATGAATAAATAGTTTCATTTGGCAGAGAGCATAATCAACCTATAGTGATCCAATTGCGAGAACATTGTTGCTGACTCAAATAATTAGAACATATTTTTGGAAATACCACTCACGCATTTGATAAGTTGAACAACTGATTGTTGCATCAATGATTTCCCTCCTTATTTTTTAAAGTGAAAGAATTAGGTTCAAATGATAAAGTAGAGTTAGATTAGAATGCTAAGCATTTCATTTCTTAACAAACAACTTCTTTGGAAGCATACTCAATGGAGATATTTTGAGAAGAACTAACATCTACAATGAAGTGTGATTTAAAGGAAAATATCGAATCAGTGAGTAATAATCAATGTCACACGGTTGCTGAGCGAAGATTGGTATGCTTCTGAATACGAAAACCAAAACAACTTGATGTCGTCTCAACAACTGATATTATTTGATCAATGATAAATAGCTTATTAGGTAAATAATATACTAAATTTTAAAAGATAAATAGCTTATTAGAGATCCTATATGAACAATATAAATATTATACAAATACTGATAAATCATAAGTAGCTTACTAATTAGTTTAATCTACAGTAAAATAATATATATGATAAAAATATTAAAATAAATGAAATAAAATTGCAATTAATTGAATTAAAATGTTGTATCTATTTTCTCAACGGAATGAACTGATTTAGTTGGTTAAGTTCATTTTTTTTCTATTAGGATTGAGGCTTTTTATAAAAAAGTTAAAAAATATTACAAAGAAAACATTTATATAATTTAGTAGCTGGCCTTCTCGATGGGAAATTTTTTTGTATGGTTTAAAAATAAGAAATAAGAAAGCACAAGTTGACATCTTCATACTAACCAATATGATCTATATATTAATGATAGATGAATTATATTTATCACCCTTTTTTTATTTGGTTAAATAATATTGACCTTCAACTATGTGAAAGTTACAATCAGGTCATTTGCATATGATAGACATGTTCCGCCGGTTCCGGTTTCGATTTCAGTTCCGATTTGTCGGTTCGGAATTGGCAGTCTTTGAAATCGGAGGGGGCAAACCGGAACCGAACCGTGAGGGTCCGGTTCCGATTTGGAAACTGGCGGTTAACATGAACCGATGGTTCAAACCGCCGGTTTCCCCTTTTTTTCTTTTAAATCAAGTCTGCCAAATGGGACACGGTCGGGCACGACCGTGCCGTGTAGCACGACCGTACCCCATTGGCCAGACATGATTTTCCTTAATGGGGCACGGTCGGAACACGACCGTGCTGTGTAGCACGACCGTGCCCCATTGGCCAAATTTGATTTTCCTTAAAAAATGACACTTATACGGTTATACTATTTACAATTGAATATATTACAATTATAATGATAAATGAAAAAATAAATTACAAGTTATAACTTTCAATATATTACAATCATACATCAATATTGAAGTTAAAAAAAAAATTACAAGTTACAAGTTACAACTTACAACTAAGTATAAATAAATGAAAAAGAGAAAAAAAAAATTGAAAGAGCTTGATTTTCATTTTAAGTTTGAAAGTGAAATGAAAATTACACTTCCAAATTTTGAATGAAATTGCCTACGTATCCTTAGTAAAATTAAGGAATCAAAGCTCACGTAATTCTCTTACCTAAACTTACCTTCATTCGTCAATGTTGGTTCCGGTGGAGGAGGAGGTGTTTGAATCGTAGCCATAGGTGTCATCGGAATCTTCATCTAGATGTGAGAAATCTAGATGTTGTTGCTGGTTTTTGGCTCTCACCCAATCTTCAAGAAGAGTAATGTTTTGTACATTCTCTTTAGTCAATTTCGATCTTCTTGGATTTAACATATGACCTCCCTTGGAAAATGCTTGTTCAACGGAGATGGTTGAGGCGGGACTTGCAAAAATTTTCTTAGCAATAATTGTTAGAATATGATAAATGGTGGTCCTTTTTGACCACCACTTCAAAAGATCCGATAGATGTGCAAAATCAATTAATTCAAAAGTAGCACTTAAATATGAATCTAATTCATGATTTGCTCTAGGTCGTTTATGTGTTCGATTATCATAAAAATTATAAAATTGACTAAGACTACCACCAAAACTAGAAGAACTACTACCTCCTACATTTTGTGCACTTACATCTACATCATCACTAGAACAATCACCAAAAGCAATTTTATATTCTTTAAATAGTTCGATTAATGATTGTTTAGCTCTACCAACAACTTCCATATAATTAGGCACATAATCAGCTTCATCATATTCTCCTAAAATAAAGTTTGGAAACAATGCATAATAATACATTTTTAATAATTCTTCTAAGCCATCTTCTCTAATCCTAGGATCTAATAATTTAGCACATAAAAATACATCGGGTATTTCATAAAAATATTTTAACCATTTTGATCTCATAACTATAATTGTATCTCCTAAAATAGGACATGTAGAATATTCATTGAAAATAAGAGCAATTTTCACACAATGATCTAAATCTAGTGGAGAAGTAGGATAATAACAACCGAATAATTCTCTACTTGCCTCTTCAAATTTTTTTAAAAGTTGCATCAAATTAATACATGTTTCCCATGCATTGTTTATTAACATTATGTCATCATGTGGATTTTCCATAAAAAAGTTGACAAAACAAATTTTTATATGCAAAAGAATCGTTAATCATATTATAAGTTGAATTCCAACGATGTTTAACATCAACTATAAATTTCTTAACTTCCATCCATTATTCTTACAAAATCTAGCCCATTTCTTATGCCATAACGTTGATTTTGCAATTTCATGAACGGCGGATCTAATAGGTGCAATATATTCATCTAATTGTTTTAAACCATCTTGAACACATAAATTTAATGTATGACACATACAACGAGTATGAACAAATTTACCATCTAATGGAGGTTTACAATATTCAATTAAAAATGGTACACTAGCCGTATTAGCACTTGCATTATCAAATCCAATCGTAAATTTTTTTTGTACTATACCATAATCATTTAAAACACCAATTATTTTACGTGCAATATTCATAGCCGAGTGTCTATCATTAAAGTAGATATATGCAATTAAACGTTTTTGTACATTCCATGCATCATCTATCCAATGACACCGTAATTCTCATATAATTATTTATTTGATAAGGATCATTCCAAATATCACTACAAATAGAAATTTTTTGTTGAGACATTTTAAACTCCTCAATTAATTTATATTTATATTCTCCTACTATTTTCTCTATATCTCTAGTTACGGTATTTCTAAATATTTTTCTACTAGAAGGTTGTAAATAATTTTTAGTATATTATTCAAAATCATCATCACATGGAAATCCTAAGGGTAGATGTTTTTTAACAACAAATTCGGCTACTCCTTTCCTATGTGATAATTGACTAAATTTAAAGAGTAAAGAATCCATACCTTCGACTCCGGTTGAAGAGTCGGTATTTCCACGAAGTTGGGTTTGCGATCGATCCATACCCAACTTGTCCGGATGCTTCTTCAAGACGTGGTTGTTGAATGTCCCGTAGCCTCCTCCATGCTTGAATTTGTAGGCCTTCCCACAATAGTTGCACGTCACTACAAAATCCACGTCGCTATTCGATACTTTCTCCTTTCTAAAATGAACAGAGAAAATATCACTTCGAAGAGTTGAAGGTGTTCGAGAAGTGGTACGTCTAGTATTACCACTTTCTTGAGTATGTCTCGCCACCTCCTCCTCTTCTTGCTCGGTATTGAAGGCGGCGGCGGTATTAGGGCCTAGACATTCCTCCAAATTCTCACATTCTTGACTCCA
The DNA here is from genome assembly GCA_028654395.1 of Scutellaria barbata. NCBI lineage: Eukaryota > Viridiplantae > Streptophyta > Magnoliopsida > Lamiales > Lamiaceae > Scutellaria > Scutellaria barbata. Next base: position 15,155,544 of record CM053649.1, on the reverse strand, counting down.
ATGAGGAGAGTAAGAATCGATGAGATCATCTAGAGGCATATCTTGTGGTGGTGGCATAGGCGATTTTCCTTTTCTACGGGATGATCCGGTGGAAGAAGAACCAACTTTTCGAGACATTTTTTTGAAGAAGAAGAAGAAAGAAAAATTGAAACTAGAATTGAATGAAATTGAAGTAGAAGAGTAGTAGCTAACTAGAATTGAAAAAGAGATTGAAGCTTGAGAATTGAATGAAGAATGGTGCTTGAAAATGAAAATATGAAATTGAAACAATTAACACAAATTGAGAGAGAGATTGTAGTTTGCAATTGAGAGAGAATATTGAGGAATTGTGTGGTTTGAAGTGAAATGGAATGAGGTATTTATAGAGCTTAATACTCAAAATTTGCAAAAAAAAAAAAATTGGGGCGGTTTGGAACCGCCGGTTTTCGGGGCGGTTTCCGACGGTTTAACCGCCGATTTGCAACGGTAACATGATCTTGGCCGTTGATCATCAACGGTTAAGCGATCCGAAGCGTACACGTGGCATGAATTAAAAAAAAAAAGATTCCCCGGTTCGAACCGCCGGTTTGCAACAGTAACATGATCTTGGCCGTTGATCATCAACGGTCAAGCGATCCGGAGCGTACACGTGTCTCTTTTGAAAATTCAAAAAAAAAAATGCACAAACCGACGGTTACCGGTTTTCGGAGAGGCCGAACCGAAACCGAACCTTATTTCGACGGTTTACGATTCCGGTTTGGAACCGGAACCGTGGTACCGTTGACCGGCGGTTCGAACAGTCCCGGTTCCGATTTTTCGAACCGTTTGGACACGTCTAGCTTATGAAATAAATTAATAAATTTATGTAATATTTCAATTACATATTGATTCGAATTTTTTTTTTCCATGACCCAAAATAAGATGTCTCTTTATGGCCCAAGAGGCTTTCTATAGCAAAGCCCAAATGGAGATGGAAATTCTTCTTCCTTTGAGACTAATGGGCCGAGAAATTTGGGCTTTTAGAAATTAATTGGGCCGGCTTTTCTTGAATTCGAATTGAGTAATCTGAAAAATAATCCAAATTCAAATTGAAAAATCCACATTTAGATTCAAACAAGATGGTGAATGACGAGTTCAATGCATTATTGTTCAAAATTAGATGATTTTTGTCAAATATATCCCAACTTGGTATACTTTTTTATTCACTTTAAAGTTTGAACTAGCTTTGCAAAGAGATTGATAGTGGATTGCTGGCGATTTGCTTATCACTGCAATCCATTTATACTTGATTTCAAATTTATTGTAGTTAAATTATTTTACTAGCTGAATTTCATATCTCATAACAATTTGTTTTAATATGTGTATAAAAGTTAAATTGAGCTAAAATAAATTTTTAGTAATTATGTCAAAGTTGATTGTGAAACATTTTGATTCCTTTTTTTCACTTGAATTAAATTTGAATTATCCATGCTTGATATCTTGGCTTTCTAATAATAGTGCTCTTGGGCGAAGTTTGGTTGAATGGCTACAGAAGTTGGTTATGATCAAAGAACTGTGAACTTTAAATAGTTTTTTTTATCAACTGCAGATTTCCACATGCAAATTAATATTACAATTTCTAAAGGCTAAAAGGAAAAAGTGAAATTATTTATTAAAATAAACGTCAATAAAAGAAAATAAAAAAAGTGGCAAATATTGCACAGATTCTTGATATTAATAGTCCCTTTCAACTTTTCAGTTTAGAACATATTATACTTCTGTCAGGCCCAAGTTGGATTTGGACACAATAAATACTTGTTCAAATGAGTCGGATCTTTTCAATCTAGGGCCCATGTGCTCTGATAATATCTCAATTTCATAAAAAAATTATTGAATTTCAAGAAAGAATTTTTTGTTTTTAGAAAATAAAAAAATTGTCGTCTATATTCACAAGTTCCATACAACTCGTCCATTGAAAAGTTAGATTAATTGTGTTGTTATGTGGAAAAAAAAAGTTAATTAATTATTATTTTCTGCTTAGTTTAATATTTAAACATACACATGCTTAGTTGTAGGGATGAGAATATTTCAGCACACTCCATAGGGTTTATAGCTTAATCTATTATTAGCTTACCTCAACCAGTCTATTTAGTAAATGAGTATTAACTGTTCTAACATTCTTGAAGGCTTTGTTGATGCAGATTTTGTAGGTAACTTGGACTCTAGAAAATCCATAATCGGCTACATCTATAAACTTTTTGGTACTGCAATCAGCTGGAAAGTCATTCAGCAAACAGTGGTGGCCTTATCAACAACTTAAGCTGAATTCATTGTTATAGCTGAAGCTGGTAAAAGAATCAGTATGGTAAAGGGAATTCTGAAAGAATTAGGAATAAAGCAAGGAAGAATGACCATTATCTATGACAATCAAAATGTCTTACACCTATCCAAACATCAAATATTTCATGAAAGGTGCAAGCATATAGACATCAAGTTACACTTTGTTGGGGACATGATTGAGAAAGGGGAGATAGAGGCAAGCAAGGTTGGTACAGAGGATAACCCAGCTGATATGTTGATTAAGGTGCTTTTTGGAACCAAGTTCAACTATTGCAGGAGCTTAATCAATATGAAAAGCTGGGAAGATCATGGATAACATACATGAAACCAAAGAGAACAAGGTCAGTGCATTTTCAAAGTTGAGGTGGAGATTTGTAGAAACAACTTAAAAATGAATCACTGATCATGGAACTGGGTCAAAAGAGCTTAGAACCGATCGAAAAAGGGTCTAAGCGGATGTTTCAAGATCAGTGTTCGAACGGAGTCTTGACAGTTTTTCTAATTATGCTCAATTGAGCAATCTAGGGTTTCAGCGCCAATCCGTCAATCGATTCTTGAAATTAACTTGGGGCTTTGGTTCTATATATAGTGATGTATGCTCAGTCGTAATCTAACAATTAGTTCTTGAGAAATTAGAAAGATATGAGAGATTAGAGTATCAAGTGTAGCTAGTGAAAACCCTAACTGCGCCACCTTTTTTGTAGATTGATTTCTCCCCCGATTCTTAGTGAAATACATTGATTCTTGTTCTTAGTGGATGTAGGCTTCTCATAGAAGTTGAACCATTTAAATCCTTGCATATTGATTTACGTTTTATCCTTTGTTTTGATTCATTTTTTGAGTTATTCATCACAGATTCATAGTTGGTTTTCTTGGTGTGTATTTGGTGGATTTTGGTGATTAAATACTAACATGCACATTTAAAATATTACATATTTACCTTTATGATATCTATATATCTATATATATATATAATAACAGAAGTCACTCTATAACTGTTTCTTTTTTTAAAACAAATTTTAAAACAAAAAAACTGTAATTCAAATACGATAAAAGAAACAGTATTACAATTTACATCTACCATCAACTTCCTTTAATTATTTTTTAATTGGAATTATATCTATAATATAGACCTTCAAATTCTAATTACATCTACCATCAACTTCTTTCGATTATTTTTCAATTTGAATAATATTTATAATATAGACCTTCAATTTCGTTTTTAATTTAAAAGTCTTATTTTTCAATTGGAATAATATCTATAATATAGACCTTCAAATTCACTTTTAATTTAAAGACTTTTAATTTTTTTAAAGTGATTATAATAACAGAAGTCGCTTTATAACAGTTTCTTTTTTTAAAATAAATTTTAAAACAAAAAACATTGTAATTCAAATACGCTAAAAGAAATTGTATTACAATTTACATCTACCATCAACTTCCTTTGATTATTTTTTAATTGAATAATATCTATAATATAGACCTTCAAATTCTAATTACATCTACCATCAACTTCCTTCGATTATTTTTCAATTGGAATAATATGTGTAATATAGACCTTCAAATTCGCTTTTAATTTAAATAATTTTAATTTTTTTTTAAGTGATTATATTAATGTATTGATTGATGCAAAATTTAGTTTTCTTAGAAAACTGTTTTATGATTATTTTAATATTTTTTATTAGTAATGAAAATAATGTATATCGAACAAAATTTCAAGTGCTACTATAATTATTGAGGATATTATTGATTATTGATTGAATATTTGAATATTTATTAAATTAACAAAATGTCAAGTGCTACTATAATTATTGAGGATATTATTGATTATTGATTGCATATTTATTAAATCAACAAAATTTATTGAGGATATTTATTAAATCAAAAAGCACGATACGCACAATACATATATAACAGAAGTCACCCAATAATCGTTTCTTTTTTTAAATAAATCTTTAAAAAAATATAATTAAAATACGCAAAAAAATAACTGCTAATTACATCTCTTACCAACTTCCTTCAACCACTATTGAAAAAAAGTAACTGCTAATCACATCTAATATCAAAATTCTTCCAAAAATATTCAATAAAATTACAGATATTAGTATACATCAACGTACAACAGCTAAATATAATTGCTCAATACATAAATTAACATAAAAAAAACTACTCACATCCACTATCATCAACTACCTATACAATATAACAGTTGAATATAATATCAATGTATAAAAGTACAAAACAATTATACACAAAATCATATCCATATTATTTGTTTCTAGGTTGGTGTAATTGAAATCACCTACTTATTTTCTTCTCTTATTCCTTATTAATTTTGATTAATACTATTTTACGTTTGTATTTATAGGTTGGTAAAGAAGCAACACCATAATGAGACTCTTCAGTTTAATCAAGGACATCAACCCTTCGAAAACAATGAAACTGGTGAGACTGTACAAGGTACTTGTCATTGGAAAAAAAATAACAAATTGGTAACAATGAGATTGGTGAGATTGTATAAGGTACCTATCATTAGAAAAAAAGAATAAATTAAATTTTTAGATTAGATGTTGTTTTTCATGACTTTTTCATGCAACATGTAGATATGATCGAAAGAATAGTGGATTCAAATACCAATGTCTTACCACTAAGGATTGATATTCAACTTGAGAACTTAGAGTAAGATCTCAAATTTATAATTTTCAACATTACCTATCATATCATATGTACTAACCACTATGAATTAAAATTTGAAAGGAAGACGTATATGGTGCACTTTGTGGGAAGAGTACGTTGATGAAATACTATCAAGGATATCTCAAAAGGAGAGACAGATGTTGATGGAATACTACCAACGATATCTCAAAAGAAGAGACAGATGTGATTATACAAATGTGCAAGACCAAAAAATTGGAATGTAATGTTTTATTTTATGTATATATTTATACATATAATATTTCTACTGATTGATTGTAACAATGCAGATTTCACTAATAATATTATATAATTTTACATAATGCGGATTTCAATAATAATCTAATTTATTGATTTATTATGTAATGTAATATTTTTATCTATATCATATCAATATATTTTTTATGCAGATGAGGTGAAGGTTTCAAACACGCAACAAAATTGATTGTAAATGAAGAGGATTCTGATTTTGCTGAATTTAGAAAAAGGTATTTAGAAATACATTTATTGTCTATTACATTTTACAATACAATAATTAATTCATAAAGTTAATCTTATAATCTATACATATTTGTTAGGATGAATGAACATTTTGTTGGTCTTATAACAGGCACACGATCTTATTCTGCAAATTCCATCTTTGATGAGTTCTCCAACGGAAATGCAAATGTGAAAAAAAATTAAACAACTAAATGAATTGAGAGAGGTAAGGATTATATAATTTTTTATTCAGCATTATCTTTTTTATTAATTGTCTTAAATAATATTTGTAGCCACTAATTAAATTATTTTCTTTTACTATTGGGTGTATTGCACAATTGCATACATCGACATATCGACACAGAAGGAGAGTGTTGCTACTTAGGATGTAAATTTTTTTCTAAGAAATTAGATGTTGATGGAGATAAGTTCATCTGTTCAAAATGTCAGAAGCATGATGTCACAGAAAAATGTAAGTAAATAATTTTTACAAATGATTTAGCTGAAGTTATGTAGTCTGTTTAAATTTTAAGTTAATGTATTGTTTGTCATTAAGGTACAAGATTCGAATTCCTATCCTTCATTCGACTGGAAATGCAAGATTCTCCCTATGTGATAGGGAATGCACTGAACTTATTGGAAAAACTAAAGATGAATTCAATTCATTTTCCTTATTGAAGATGGTGATATGGCTGGTTAACTGAGAAAAATCCCAGGAGTAAGGAACTGGGACTAAGTCATGGAGAACCGGAGTTGTGCGTTGAGAACCGGAGCTTTGAACGCTGGCTTCCGAACCGGATCAAATCAGTTATGGTAGTTAGGGTTCTGAAATTGGGAATTAGGTCTGCGCAATTTAGTTGGAGAAATTGACAGCTACTTTGTAACCATTTTTCAAAATTAGTTTGGGGCTATTATTCATTATATATTGGGGTGGTTATATCTGTAATCGAAGATAACAATCATCAAGTAGAGAGAGCAATTAAGTGAGTGATTAGGGTTCTTGAAAAGGGGGAAAAACCCTAAACTGCGCCATTGCTTGTAATCTCGATTTTCTTCTTCTTTTCTGAGTGGAATACATTGTTTCTTGTTCGAAAGTGGATGTAGGTCGTTCTTAGACCGAACCACTATAAATCTCTGAGTCATCTTTGCGTTTTTTCATTCAGTTTCAGCTTGGTTTGTTGGATGTGTTCTTGCTGAGTTCTTGCTGTCATTGTTGAGTGTTTTCTCGGAATTTTGGATTCGAAACTTACATGCGGCGCCGTCTGTGAGAACGTCATTCCAGTCAATAATGAGCACGATGAAATTAGACATGGAAAATTTTGCCGAAGAAGAAGACTTCACTCTTTGGAAGGTGAAGATGGAGGCTGTCTTGGTTCAAAACGGGTGGGAAGATGCAATTCAACCTCTTGCAGAAGCACCCTCTTCTTCATCTTCTGCAGAAAAGGAAAAGATTGAGAAGGAAACTCTTGAAAGAAAGAAAGTGGACAAGAAGGCTAGAAGCATCATCATTCTTTGCCTAGCGGGGAAAGCATTACGAGAAGTATACCAAGAACCTACTGCTTAGGAGATGTGGAAAACGCTGGAATCTATCTACTAGACAAAATCGCTTGCAAACCGTTTGTTCTTGAAGCAAAAACTCATCTCGTTCAAGATTTTAGATGAGCGAAAGATCCTCGAAAAGTTGGATGAAGTCAACAAATTACTGAATGACTTGGAAAGTGTTGATGAAAAATAAAAAGACGAAGACAAGGCTCTCTTGCTGTTAAATGCGTTGTCTAAGTCATTGTTGTCCTTCAAAGATGCATTAGTTTATGGTAGGGTGAATCCACTAACGTTGGAAGAGGTTCAGATGGTGATCAAGTCTAGATTTCTCTCAGGAGTCAGTGAAATGAAGACCCAAACTCCAGGTGAAAGCCCGAATGTGAAGTTCAAGAAGAAATTGCAGCAATTCAGAAATGGTCTAGGAAAAGAAGTGTCCAACAATAACTCTAAAGGACCTGGAGATGTAGCTGAGATAAGGAAATGCTATCATTGCCACAAACCTGGCCATCTAAAGAAAAATTGCCCTGAGAGGAAGCCCAAAACAAACCCTCAACCACAGCAAGCTACAGTGGCGCAAGAAGATTATGCTTCAGCTGACATGCTTTGTATCACTGATTCAGCCATAGATAACGTTTGGATACTGGACTCCGGGTGCTCATTTCATATGTGCCCAACCAAGGAGTGGTTTACTAATCTGAAACTTGAAGAAGGAGGCATGGTACTGCTGGGTAATGACCATTCTTGCAAGGTAAAGGGAGTTGGAGATATTAGCCTAAAGCTTCATGATGGCAGAACTAAAACACTATAACAAGTCAGGTATATCCCCGAGCTTAAGAGGAACCTAATATCTCTTGGTTGGTTAAATGCAAAGAGATATGAATTTTGCACAAGGTAAGGTCAGATTCTGGTTTCCAAGGGAGCTGACCTGGTGCTGAGAGGAAGGAAGAATAATGGTCTCTACATATTGGAAGGATCAACGTTAGCTGGTCAAGTTTCAGTTGCAACTAAAGCTCCTCAGTCAAATATTTAGCACAGAAGGCTCGACCATATCAGCCAAAAGGGACTCAATGAACTGATCAAACAACAATCCATTCCGGGAGTTGGTGATCAGCAGCAAGACAGCTGTGAGATTTGCATACTAGAAAAGACCACAAGACAAAGTTTCCAGTCGGGTATACATACATCTTCTCACCCTCTTGATTATGTGCACTCAAATGTTTGGGGTCCATCTAAAACTGAAACTCATGGAGGTGGAAGATATTTTGTGTCCTTTATTGATGATTTTTCAAGAAAGGTTTGGGTTTATGTGATGAAACACAAGTCAGAGACCTTTGCAAAGTTTCAGGAATGGCTTAATCTACAAGAAAACCAAACTGGCAGATCACTCAAGGTGTTGAGAACGGATAATGGCTTGGAGTTCTTATCTGAGGAGTTCCAAGAGTTTTGTAAATCAAAAGGGATTATGAGGCACAGGACAGCAGTGGCCACTCCACAACAAAATGGAGTGGCTGAAAAAATGAATAGGACCCTATTAGAGAAGGTTAGATGTTTGTTGTTGGATGCAGGTTTACCAAAATTCATTTGGGGTGAAGCAGTCTCAACAGTAGCTTTTCTGGTTAATATAAGTCCAAATTCAACTGTAGGGTTCAAAGCACCTAATGAGAGATGGTTTGGAAAGCCAATAAACTACAACTTCCTCAAGGTATTCGGCTGTCTTGCATATGCACATGTGAGTTAGGATAAGTTAGAAGCTCGGGCTGTGAAGTGTGTGTTCATAGGGTATCCCTATGGTGTGAAGGGTTACAAAATATGGAGCTTGGAGAATGGAAACCAAAGGTGCTTCATAAGTAGGAATGTAATCTTCAAGGAGGAAGTGATGGCTTATAAGGAAAAGTATGGTACATCTCCAGGACAGCAGAATCAGGAACTGGAAATCACAGCTGATGATGCAAGGTTTCAGGTGGAGCCTCAAATAGATCAAATTGAGAATCAGATGCAAACTCAAGAATTGGATGAGGGAAATACTGATCACTCAAGTACTGATGAGGAATAAGAAAATCAGCTACTGGGAAACTACAACTTAGCAAGGGATCGACCTAGAAGGAAAATAACTCCACCAGCAAGATATGGCCATGCTGACACAGCCTGTTATGCGCTGAGTGTAGCACAAGAACTGGAGTATGAAGAGCCTAATTCTTACAAAGCAACCATAAGATCAAATGACAAAGAAAGGTGGCTAGAAGCTATGAATAAGGAGCTGCTCTCTCTGGAAAAGAATCATGGCTAGAAGCTATGAATAAGGAGCTGCTCTCTCTGGAAAAGAATCATACATGGGAGTTAGTCAACAAGCCTCTAAATCAGAAAATTATAGGAAGTAAGTGGATCTTCAAAAGAAAGGTTGAAGTGTTTGGCTCAGAGCAGGTGAGATATAAAGCAAGGCTTGTGGCAAAGGGGTTCACACAAAGGGAAGAAATCGACTATAATGAGGTGTTCTTCCCGGTTGTATTTCAATAAGGATATTGTTGGCCTTGGTTGTTTAGGAAGATATAGAACTCCACCAGCTTGATGTTAAGACAACTTTTCTACATGGGAACTTGAATGAAACAATATATATGCAGCAGCCCGAAGGTTTCATCCAACCAGGAAATGAGGAAAAAGTTTGCTTACTTAAGAGGTCGTTGTATGGACTCAAGCAAAGTCCATGACAATGGTACAAGAGATTCGATAGTTTTATGCAAATTATTGGCTTGAAAAAGTGCAATTATGACTGTTGCGTTTACATGGAGAAAGGGGGAAGGAAAGTTCTTAACTTTACTTCTTTTATATGTAGATGATATGTTAGTGGCAAGCCGAAGTCTGGTCAGGGTAAATACACTCAAGGAGAAGCTGTCAACCTAATTTGAAATGAAAGACTTGGGGTGTGCTAAAAGAATGTTGGGTATGGACATTATTAGAGATAGAGAAAAGAACAGACTACATCTATGTCAATCAGATTATATATCCAAGGTATTGAAAAGATTCTTTATGCATGAGTCCAGACCAGTCTCCACATCTCTTGGGGTTCAATTCCAGCTTAGTGAAATACAGAAGCCAGAGACAAGGGAAGACAAGGAGTACATGGATAAGGTGCCCTATGCTAATGCTATTGGAAGCATAATGTACCTGATGATCTGTAGCAGGCCTGATATTGCATTCTTAGTTAGTAAAGTCAGTAGATTTATGTCTAATCCAGGAAGAATACACTGGGAAGCTTTGAAATGATTACTGAGGTATCTTCAAGGTTCATCCAAGGTTGGTTTAAAGTTCAAGAAACAGCAGGATTCACAGGAGATACTAGCGGCTTAATGGCATTCTTAAGGAGATGGATGTGAAGCAAAAGAGAGTGACTATATTCTGTGATAATCAAAGCACGTTGCATCTCACTAAACATCAGACTTTTCACAATCGCTGCAAGCATATAGATGTGAAGTTTCACTTTGTAAGAGATCTCATTGATAAAGGGGAAATTGAAGTGAGAAAAATAAGTATTGAGGACAATCCGTCTGACATGCTTACCAAAGAATTGCCTGGATCGAAGTTTAGCCATTGCAAGAAACTGATCAATCTGATCAGTTGGGAGAAATAAGCTAAAGTGTGAAGGTATAACTTGAACAAGAACAGTGATGTTTTCTCAGTGAAGGTGGAGATTTGAAGATGGTGATATGGCTGGTTAATTGAGAAAAATCCCAAGAGTAAGGAACCTGGACTAAGTCATGGAGAACCGGAGTTGTGCGCTGAGAACTGGAGCTTTGAACGCTGGCTTCCGAACCGGATCAAATCAGTTATGGTAGTTAGGGTTCTGAAATGGGAATTAGGTCTGCACGAATTAGTTGGCGAAATTGACAGCTAATTTGTAACCGTTTTTCAAAATTAGTTTGGGACTATTATTCCTTATATATTGGGGTGGTTATATCTGTAATCGAAGATAACAATCATCAAGTAGAGAGAGCAATTAAGTGAGTGATTAGGGTTCTTGAAAAGGGGGAAAACCCTAAACTGCGCCATTGTTTGTAATCTCGATTTTCTTCTTCTTTTCTGAGTGGAATACATTGTTTCTTGTTTGAGAGTGGATGTAGGTCGTTGTTAGACCGAACCACTATATATCTCTGTGTCATCTTTGCGTTTTTCATTCAGTTTCAGCTTGGTTTGTTGGTTGTGTTCTTGCTGAGTTCTTGTTGTCATTGTTGAGTGTTTTCTGGGAATTTTAGATTCGAAACTTACACTTATTTTTTAAATATCTTAATAATTTACAAATAATTGTCAAGTACTTAAAATATAAGAAATTGATGCATTGACAGAACGCAATGTTCTTAACTATTTAAGATCATGGTTTAACTTGAGAGGATGACTAATGAATAAGATGGGTACACAGTGATCAAACTTAGTCTTCATCAAAATATAACAAACAAGTATTTTGATGAAAATATCGAAAGTCGGGCTTAAAACTATTTTATGTTGAAGACTTAAAGAAAAAAAAAGACTTTCTAAATGTAGGAATCAGACATGTTGTCCAAATTAGGAAATTCCGAAAATGAAGTTCACAATGTGTGTTTCGAATAGTAAAGCTCATACTTAATTAACTTCAAAATAATTATTTTTTTTTCGACTTTTACTAAGTTATGTTTCTGTCATTTAGGTTGAAGAATCTGATGATGGAGTTAGCACGCAAAAAAATGGAAAGATGATTACTGACTCTGTGTATATGGCAGAAGATAAAAAGAGCAAAAGATTAATAATGGATGAATTTTCAAGTTCTGAACCTGGGAAAAAGCTTAAAATGTGTGATTAACAAGGAAAAAAAAGATGATTACTGACTCTGTGTATATGACATAAGATAGAAAGAGTAAAAGATCAATAATGGATGAATTTTCAAGTTTTGAACCTGAGAAAAACTTAAAAATGTGTTATTAAGAAGGAAAAAAAATGAAAAATGTATAAGCATGATGATACATGATGAATTATAGATTTAATAATATGTATGCTAGGATATAATAATATTTAATGTCTTTTTAATATTTGTGTTTCTATGTTAAAAGATTGTTATTAACATTTGTGATACATGTCTTTTTAACATATTATAGCTAATGTTTGAGTGTAAACATGTCATAATTTAATATGTTAAATATTATTATAATGATATTCTAAATTACTAACATAATTTATTACGAAGTCAAACATATAATGAACATAATTTTTTAATAACTAAATATCCAAATTGATTTATATAAGATTTATTAAATATCCTAGATACTTGATATACAAATTTAATAAATACTGTAAATTAATTTATATAAGATCTTATCAAATATTGTTATGTGGATCAGTATCTTAAAAAATCGGTATTCAGTCATGGACAATTATATGTCGCAATCTCTAGAGTTACCAACCGTACGTGATTCAAGATTTTGATATGTGATATAGATATGGACAAAAAAATAGAGTTACGAATGTAGTTTAGAAAGAAATATTTCAAAATTTATAAACAATGTGAAAATTACATTCAATTGATTGTATTATGCACATGACCAGTAACTTTATTTTGATAATTTAATTATTTTTTTAATTGTGAATTCAATCGAAATAATAACTTTAAATAATATAAAATTAATTTAAACTTAATATTAATTTAGTATTCATTTTTTATATTTATTCCCGTGCATCGCACGGGTGCACCGCTAGTTAATTCTTATAGTCTAAAGTATTACATATGCACCTTTATATGGAGAGCTGTAGCTTCTCATTTTGTTTTTGCTGAACCTTCCAGATTATTTTCCATTAGTCTAATGAAGTTGTTTCTATCTATGTCCAACATTGACGAAGCCACCTTTAAGGCATCCATTCATCGATCAATTTTTTCATATTTTTAAAATCGATGATATTAGTGGTAAGTATTAACCCATATAGATGTGTAGGCTCCAATATGATTTTTGTCCGTAGACTGTTTGGTTTCTTCCTGGTTGTTTCCTTGGCTGAGTTCCAGAAATTCCTGGGTCGAACTCGAAATTGGCTTCTCCCCATATTTGTTCAGGGACGGGTGTGTTTGAACTCGTACTTCCTTTTGGATTAGGATTTGAGAGTTGGATTAGGATTTGAGAGTTCATCTTGATGTAAACCAGATTTACAATCCCAAAGTTTAAGAGTGATTTGGTTACCTCTGAGATATTAACTCGTGATTGTTCCATCTCAGATCTTTGTAATGATTTCACACATTAGTTCTTCTTGACTTTTGGACTTAAGGATTTTTGTAACCTTTCCTTTGGGAATAATTAGTCTATTCCCGAACGCATTTTTAAAGTATTCATTTTTTAATCTATTAGATCGTATTAGTAACTTCTTTTTTAGATCTATTATTTCTTTTCTCAGATTTGAAATTTTTTGTTTAATTTCTGATAGAGATCTGAGTATATTTTCCAACTAATTAACCACCATGTTGGGATTTCAGTGTATAGATTTTGATGAGACAAACCATATATGTAATAGGAAGTTTGAGTATCCCATTTTTCACAATGTTTAAGTGAAAACATTGACTAAGATTGAGTTTAGGTATAGCTGCTGAAAGATGGAGGAACTCTATTGGATCGTGTTGCATCGAGAATTTGAGAAAATAAAGATGCTGCAAGAATAAGATACAGCAATGCGAGGAAGGATAAATACAGTACGAGGAACGAAGATCCAAGCAAAAATAAATAGAGCCGTTCCAGAGAAGATCAAAATTTCAGACACGGAGCCAATACCAAGACGACACGTGGATTGACGGGCTGTAGAAAGTTGCGAGCCGCAACCACCGCATTAAATATTTTGAAAGGAGAAGTCAAGTTGCATGAAATGTGAGCCATACCTTTGATCAAGTACGCTTAATTTCAAATAAGAGATATTTCCTTTATGAATATCTTTCTATAAGTATAAATAGAGGAGGAGTAACCCTGAAGCTGACTACTGAAACATTTACGCTAAAAAGACCAAGCATTCAAAGTTATATTCTCTCAAGCATCACTACAGTTTCAATCACTCGACCTCAGTAAAGTGAACAAAGTTCAAGCTGAAAGATTCATCGAAGGATTCAGAAGCTCACTTCACCGCACTAGTTGAAGAAATCATTTATATACTTTAACCTTGTTGTTGTGTGCTTATGTTGTTTTAGGTATCGAACAGTTGATAGGATTTATCTTTACTGTTTGTATAAGTTGTCTAGTTGATAGACAATTTCCTGTGTGGGAGTGTGAAACCCTGTGTGGGTTTGTCTTTAGAACTTGCAGTTACTGTGTGTACGCTGGGTTCTAGTAGGTGTTAGCTTGTTGAGTTGATAGATTGTTAAGAGTGTCCTGTAATTCAATCTTACTCAACAAAGTTCCTGCTCGATGTAGCAGTAGAATAGACGTAAAATGATTACACCACCTTCGAACCACTATAAACCATAAGTGTTTTACCGCTTTTATATCTGTGCTTTATTTTATATATCTATCTGCGATAAGTATAAAACATCTTCAAAAGGAGCATATTTGAGAAAACCAGCCTTATGTTAAAAATATATTTTTCGCTGCGTATAAAAACTCTAAGTTACAGCACACAGCACTGTATACTAGTGTTGTAAGCAGTAACTGACTGGCGCTGCAAGTTCAAGTAACTTGCAGAACAGTAAGTTTGTAAAGAATTTCGAAAAACGACCAAGATTCATTCATCCCCCTCTGAACCTCGGACACCACTTGGGACTAACACACCATAATACTGAATAGTCTTCTAGATATTTCTCTATGATCTTGTGAGATCTTAGAAGTATTTGGAACAATTTTGTTCCAATCTTTGTTGGACGTCATTGAATTGATAGTTTTGAAACTTGTTTTATCTCGAAAATATTTCCAAACACATAATTCTTGATTTTTTCCTCCGTTAGGCATAAAAATTAATATTGTAAATATAAATTAAATTTATCTCTTAAATAAATCTAGTCTCTGATACCATTTTGAGATTCCAATCTAATAATATTATGGATTGGAATTGTTAATAAAACTTAGAAAAATATATATATTGAAAATAGTAAAATTGATTTCGAAGAAGTATTTTTCAATGATTACACATGTGAGATCAATGTAAGGGTTTTTTTTGGTCTTTTTTTTTATTGATTTTGATAAATTGAAGCAAATCGAAAATAAAAATGGATGCCAAAAATGTTTATATTTGGCAGAAATGTTAACAGAAAATGGGTCAAACCAATGTGTTATTTATTCAAAATCTTTGCAAAACATACCTCAAAATCAAGCAGAGAATCAGGCGAGCAACAAAATAACAAATAAGAAAAAAACAATCAAATACAGAGAGAGATAATGGTTGGCAGATCTGTAACGATTTTCTCTATCTTTTGAATCTTTCTCTTCACCACCGTCGACTCATAATTCTGTTTACAGAATTCCATCGGACCATGCATATTTTTGTTTCTCACTGCAGACTTGGTGAGAGAAGTAGAGTTGCGTAGTGAAATTGTATCACAACAAATTATTTCCGTAAAATAGATGTCATTTAAATTTTTGTATGATTAGTTTATACTCTTACTCGCAAATTCTAAATGTTTAATTCTAGTTAGAAATTATAAGTTGTTAGAAGTGTTTGGATAAATAAGATGATGGAACTTATAAGATGTTAATAATGACTAATGATAATTGTGTAATTTCAAAATCAAAATTTTATTTTAGAAATAAGTAATTAAGATTTTCTTATTTTTCAAAAAAGAGTTTATAAACTTCTAACATCTTATTTTTTAATCAAATAAGATCTTATTTTTAAAATTAGGCAAATACTTTTGAGAAACTTATAAACTCTCAATTATGAGATGTTTTAAAGGAGCTTATAAGCTCACCCAAACATTATTTTTATTTTTTAAATAAGATCTTATTTTTTATATATATCATAAAATTTGATTATTGAAATTACATAATTGTTATTACTAATATCATATAAACTCCATCATCTTATTTATCTGTACATTTCAACAACTTATTTTAAACCAAAATTAAATATTTTATAAACTCTAAAAATATTTTAAAAGACTCAAGAGCTTATAAGCTCTAAAAATAAGCTTAATAAATAATTATCTCATTTAATAATTCAATAATTGATTCTATGATCATATCTAATTAAGTGCAAAGAAAAGTACCCTTTAATTTCATTATCATATTAAAAATTAATTTATGATTATTTATTTATCAATAGATATGAAGAACTTAAGCAAGTTTTAATCAAGTCATTCATAAATATCTTGATATTTTTATACATATTTATCTTTCTATATCACATTTTTGTGTATTGGTCTTAATATCTAGAGCTAGAGCTAGAGCTAGAAGCGGCCGTTAAAGTATAAATCATTGTCTTTTAGTTTTAATTTTTTTTATATAAATAATAAATGGGTAGTTAATTTCATTTTTATCCCTTCAACCTACCTACATGGGCCAATTGGGCCCCTCAAATTTTAATTTTTTTTAGGAATTTTAATTTTTTTTAGGAGTATAATGGTAAATTTATATATATATATATATATATATATATATATATATATATTAATTTTAAAAAAATATATCAATTAAAAATATGTTTAATCAAATTCATTCATCCTTTACTACTTACTCAAATTTAATAAATATATCAAAAATATATTTAAATCTATCTCATCCACTCTCTAATATCCAAGGACGAAAATATCGGTGTCGGTGTAAATATCGGTACCCTGATTTTACGGAAATATCGATGTCGGTATCGGTTTCGGATGAAATATCGGACATTTTTAAAAAAATATGAAAACTTTCTAAAAAAATTGAAAAATTATATCTATTAGTTTATAAATTATTATAACTGACATTAATACATATATTGAACTTATAATTTTAAATAAAATGATATATTTTCAACAAATATATAGATAAAATACTATATAAACGTTGTCTATTATGATAATAAGACAAATTTTGTATAAAGTTAATATATGGACTAGTAGTAACTTGAACTCCTATGAGATTCAAATGAATAAGATGACAAGTCATCTAAATTTATACAAATCAACTCAACTCATGTTATTAGACCAATTTAGAGTATAATCATGAAGATGCAATTCATATGTACTTACAAAAAATTGTATTATATAAAATTAATATAATATTCATCTATCTCATAAAAACAGTATAATATATATTTCTATCTATCCAATATTATAGTTATTTTATTTATTTGTAAAATTAATTTCTCTAAAATATCTTTAATTAATATTTGAAACATGTGTAATGATATATAAATGTTGGTTGTTATTTTTCTTAACATTTTCTTCAATAAAATCTCTTAATTATTTACACATTCTATGTACTATAAAATAAATAAATAAACATAATATCAATGAAGGATAATTGATTAGATACAAACTCCAAAATATTGCAAGTAACAAAAAGATGCAAAAAAATAAAAAAAAAATAGAAAAAATCACATTTTCACCGATTTTTTTCCAATACCGACATCGACACCGATATTTCCGATATTTCATCGACAATTCGACGATACGCTACGACATTTGCCCATTTTTTACCGACAACGACATTGATATCGACATTACCGATATTTCGCCGACATTTTACCGATAGTTTGACGAAAAAAAACTACACCCGTATATAATATCGAGACTCCAAAAATACAGATATTTCAGCGACAATATCGGCAATGTCGGCGATTTTTTCATCTATGCTAATATCTACTCAAATTCAATAAATATATTAGAATAAATCTCATTCACAATCCCCCAATCTCATTCATCTATATCAGAATAAATCTCTATATGAAAATAAATCTCAGTTTCACAACCTCATTCACCTATATCAGAATAAATCTCATTCACAGTCTCATAATCTCATTTACCTATATCAGAATAAATCTCATTCACAATCTCACAATCTCATTCACCCTTCACTATCTACACAAATTAACATACGCACATTACCACATCTCATTCAATCTCTGTCACGTACTCAAATTCCTAATCAAATTGAATAAATAATCTCATTTATCCTCTAATACCTACTCAACTTCTATTAATATATCAAAATTTTCCATATCATAGAGAAATATTACCTACAAGTTTGAGGTAAATCTTTATAGTTTAAGCTTTATAGTGTTTTTTTTTTTTGGTAAAATGGCCCAAAATACCCATTTTTTTAAACTTTGATCCTATTTTACCCATTAATATAGTAATACACCCCTAAATGACCCTAAATATAGTTTTTAATCCCAAAATACTCATTTTCCCCCAAGTCAATTGATAATTGTGGGCCCATGTCAGACTGAGCACATTGACCTTGTCATTTGGTGACTTTAATGTTCGAATACACTGTTTTTAATTAATTACTTAATTTTGTCATTTGGTCACTGTTTTGAAATACAGTATTTTTAATTAATTATTAATTTATTCATACTTTGTTATTAATTTTCGAAGATTATGTGTTATAGTAATCTTCGAAAACTGTTCACATAATGTTCGAAAATTTGGACATGTACTTTTAATAATATTTTATTCATTGACACCTATTATTAATTAATTAATTATTTATTAATTAATTAGGCATAATTTATTTTTGAAAATTAATGCACTTGAATTAATCTTCGAAAACTTTAATTTGTTAATGTTTGAAAATTTGGTCATGCACTTTTAATAATATTTTATTCATTGACACCTATTATTAATTATTTATTAATTAATTTAGGCATGATTTATTTTCAAAAATTAGTGCACTTGACTTAATCTTCGAAAACTTTAATTTGTTAATGTTCGAAAACTATGTCATGAACTTTTAATAATATTTTATTCATTGACACCTATTATTAATTAATTATTTATTTATTAATTAATTTAGGCGTGATTTATTTTTGAAAATTAGTGCACTTGACTTAATTTTCGAAAACTCTATTTTGTTAATGTTCGAAAACTATGTCATGCATTCATTGACACCTATTATTAATTAATTATTTATTTATTAAGTAATTTAGGCATGAAATTGCATGACTTATTTTCGAAAATTAGTGGAATTGAGTTAATCTTCGAAAATTCTACTTTTGCATTGTTCGAAAATTTTAATTTGTTAATTTTTGAAAATTAGTGTTTAGCCATTAATGTTTAGCCATTTCGAAAAATACCATTACTGTTTAGCCATTTCGAACATTAAAGAATGGAAAACATTAATTTTCGAAAACATTTTCGCCAATTTCGAACATTAAAGAATGACATTAATTAAAATTTAATTTAAAGAATGACATTAAAGAATCAGTAAAATTTAATTAAAGATGGAAAACATTTTCGAACATTAAAGAATGACATTAATTTTCGCCAATTAAAGACGGAATAGTAATTAGTGGAATTTCGCCAATTATTAATAATATATCAAATTTCGCCCATTTTCTTTTAGCATATGTTATAAAGAAAGTTTTCGCCAATTTCCAATGGCGTAGGATTAACATATGGACCATTTCCAATTTTCGCCCATTTCTCACCTTTCCTTTTAGCATCAATTAGTTATAAAATATTTTACTAATGTTCGAAAATAATATATTATATTGCATTGTCTATATTATTTTCGAAACACTTTAGTTTAATATAGATAATGTTCGAAACTTTAGTTCGAAAGTACTAATTACTAAAGTTTTCGAAAATAATATATTATTGTTATATTATCGAAAATACAATATAATTTTAAATGCAATATAATATATTATTGTTATATTATCGAAAATATAATATATTTTCGAAGATGCATTAAAAATGCAATCATTGTTATATTATCGAAAATGCAATATAATTTTAAATGCATATTATTATTAATGTTTTCCAACATTATTGTTAAAGTTCAAAAATTTTAATCTTCCAACTTTATTAATAATGTTTTCGACAATTTATTATTAATGTTTTCGAAAATTAATAATACAATTTTTAAAAATAAATAACAAAGTATGCCTAAATTAATTAATAATTAATAATAGTGTAACTTGACATGAATAAAATATTATTAAAAAGTGTTAGTCCAAATTTTCGAACATTACAAAAGTTTTCGAAGATTATTCTGACACCAATTTTCGAAAATAAATTATGCAATTTTTGCCTAAATTAATTAATAATTAATAATATGTGTCACTTTAACATGAATAAAATATTATTAAAAGTGTTAGTCCAAACTTTCAAACATTACCAAAGTTTTCAAAAATTTTATACTCATTTACTACTATTTTTGAAAATTAGTATACCCATTTACTACTAATTTTCGAAAATTTGTAATTATTACTAATTTTCGAAAGTTTGTGAATATTTTCGAAAATTTTATACCCATTTACTACTATTTTCGAAAATTAGTATACCCACTTACTACTAATTTTCGAAAATTTGTGAATATTACTAATTTTTGAAAGTTTATGAATATTTTCGAAAATTTTATACCCATTTACTACTATATAATTAATAATATGCAACACTATTAAAAACGGCATTTTTCGAAATGGTATTTTTCGAACTTTTACTATTAAAATTACCATTACTGTTTAGCTCATTTTCTAACATTTTCGCATTCTGGAAAAATAAATAATTAATAATATGCAACACTATTAAATTTTTCGAAAATGAGCAACACTATTAACAGTAATAATAAATTAATTAATAAATTTTCGAAAAATGCTAAACACTATTTTCGAAATGGCTAAACACTATTAATAAATTGGCGAAAGTCCACTATTTTTCGAAACTAATATTATTAATAATTGGCGAAAGTCCATTAATTACTATTCCATCTTTAATTGGCGAAAATTAATGTCATTCTTTAATGTTCGAAAATTGGACATTAAAGATGAAAATTAATGTCATTCTTTAATGTTCGAAAATGTTTTCCATCTTCAATTAAATTTTACTGATTCTTTAATGTCATTCTTTAAATTAAATTTTAATTAATGTCATTCTTTAATGTTCGAAATTGGCGAAAATGTTTTCGAAAATTAATGTTTTCCATTTTTTAATGTTCGAAATGGCTAAACAGTAATGGTATTTTCCGAAATGGCTAAACAATAATGGCTAAACACTAATTTTTGAAAATTAACAAATTAAAGTTTTCGAACAATGCAAAAGTAGAATTTTTGAAGATTAACTCAATTCCACTAATTTTCGAAAATAAGTCATGCAATTTCATGTCTAAATTAATTAATAATTAATTAATTAATTAATAATAGGTGTCAATGAATAAAATATTATTAAAAATGCATGACATAGTTTTCGAACATTAAAAAAATAGAATTTTCGAACATTAAGTCAAGTGCACTAATTTTCGAAAATAAATCACGCCTAAATTAATTAATTAATAAATAATTAATTAATAATAGGTGTCAATGAATAAAATATTATTAAAAGTGCATGACATAGTTTTCAAACATTAACAAAATAGAGTTTTCGAACATTAAGTCAAGTGCACTAATTTTCGAAAATAAATCATGCCTAAAGTAATTAATAAATAAATAATTAATTAATAATATGTGTCAATGAATAAAATATTATTAAAAGTGCATGGCATAGTTTTCGAACATTAACAAAATAGAGTTTTCGAAGATTAAGTCAAGTGCACTAACTTTCGAAAATAAATCATGCCTAAATTAATTAATAAATAATTAATAATAGGTGTCAATGAATAAAATATTATTAAAGTGAATGACCAAATTTTCGAACATTAACAAATTAAAGTTTTCGAAGATTAAGTCAAGTGCATTAATTTTCAAAAATAAATCATGTCTAAATAAATAAATAAATAAATAATAATAGGTGTCAATGAATAAAATATTATTAAAAGTGCATGTCCAAATTTTCGAACATTACGAGTACAGTTTTCGAAGATTACTATAACACATAATCTTCGAAAATTAATAACAAAGTATGAATAAATTAATAATTAATTAAAAATATTGTATTTCAAAACAGTGATCAAATGACAAAATTAAGTAATTAATTAAAAACAGTGTATTCGAACATTAAAGTCACCAAATGACAAAGTCAATGTGCTCAGTCTGACATGGACCCACAATTATCAATTGACTTGGGGAAAAATGGGTATTTTGGGATAAAAAATTATATTTAGGGTCATTTAGGGGTGTATTACTATATCAATGGGTAAAATGGGATCAAAGTTTAAAAAAATAGGTATTTTGGGCCATTTTTCCTTTTTTTTTAATGTTCGGTTTGATTTGAGTTTTAATTTTCAATTGTTATGTTATATATTATATGAATAATAAATGAGTAATTTTTTGTTGTTTTGAAAAATAGGACTGATAATTATTTATTTTAATTTCTTTATATTATTAATTATTATTTGATTATTCATTGTAATTATAATCAATAATAATTTGATTGTTGTTTATGAATGCATGTTAGTTTAAGTTTATTTTAAGTTTATAATTCTAATTAGGTTAATTTCTTAGATAAGTGAACGATTTTATAAGAAAATATCAACATGGTAGAGATACCAATTATTTTGTTTTATAATATGGGATAAGGGCTCAAAATGCCCATTTTTATAAAACCTAAACCCAAAATACCCACAAATATAACATATAAGCCCAAAATGCCCATTTTTGGTAAAAAGACCAAAAAACCCTTTGACATCCCATAAAAAATGAAATTTTTATTATTGAAATCTATTTTGCCACTCCAAAATTAAGATTACCAAACCAATTTGCTATAGCCACATTTGTGAAAACCCGGATATAATTATCTTGGTATATCGGTTGGAAACCTTTCCCGTGCCCCAAAAAACATTAGTATTTATACTAGTGATCTGGTCAGAAAGGTATAACAAAGCCATGTACTAAGGAATTATTATTTGGATAAAAAATATGTAGATATTTTCACTATTTATAGTTATTGAGATCCGATGCGTAGAATGGTATCAGAGCCTGGTTTTATTGAAGAAATAAATTAAATTATGTTATACAATATTATTTTCTTGTGCCTAACGGAGGAGAAAATCAAGAAAATGTATCCGAAAATATTTCGAGATAACACAAGTGCAGGATATCAGTAATGACATCCAGCTCAGATTGGAACACAATTGTTCCAGACACATCTAAGGTAACACAAGACCTTAGGGAGATCCAGAAGACCATCATTTATTATGGTGGACAGATAGAGAAGATAGTCCGATCTCTAGCCGAGATCCAAAAAGAAGTTTCAGATCTGAAACAAGAAATTGTAGATCTGAAGAAAAGACAAACCAAAGGAACTGGAAGATCAATGAACGAACGTATGAAAAATTCGTTCGGAGATATTCCAATCATTTCCAAAGGAAAGGCTACGGAAGTTTCGAAGCCTAAAAGCAATGACGAACTCCTACTTGATATCATAAGACAAGTTGGATGGAAGTCTCAAGAGTAGATCTTGCAGAATTAACCGAATCCCTTTCCAATCTCGGAATTGTGGATCTGGTAAATCTCAGGATGAATGAGCCGATTCCGCCGATTCCGAAGAAGGAAGAGGAAAGTACAAGTACACCAGTACCTGAAGCACCAGTACCAGAAGTACCGGTTCCTCCCGAACCAAGGTGGTGGCAGGACGGGGTTGAATATGAAGAGTACATAGCTCGACAAGCCAAAACCCGACCGGGAAGGTTTAAAGGAGTATCCAAAAGCCCTTGGGCAAAAACGATGCTTGAACCAACCCATCCGTTTGGAGTGATGCTCACAACGGACATCATCGATTTCAGAAATATGGAAGTTTTGATCGATGAATGGATGTCATCCATGAAAGTTGCTTCATCAACACTGGATGTTGATAACGATCATTTTTGCCAGATACTGGTAAATAGTTTGCAAGGTTCAGCCAAGAAGGCATGGGAGATGACCGAAGCCTCTCTCCAAAAAGAGATCCTATCCAACGAGAATGTTATAACAATTGTCGAAAGGATGGGTCACCTTCTCAAAATATGTTTCCTCGGGGACGGATATTTTGAGGAAAGAAAAGACGAGAAGAAAAGAGAGTACACGCAAGCTCTGTTTGCTCTCGAATTGAGAAATATATGTTATGCGGATGAATATATATATTGGTTCCGCAAATATTATTTCCAAGCAGATGTACCATGGAATGTGGCAACAGATTTATTCTTTGCAAAAATATGCAGTCCATGGAGGGAGATGCTAATGCAAACCTACAAGGTACCTACAGGCCGAGTCGATTCAGTGGCCAGGAGGATGTCCTTTTTTAAGGACAGTATACGAGAATGGTGTCAACAGGCGACACTACAAAGGAACAAGAAGAAACTAAGAGGAATGGTAAAGAAGACCCCTCTTTGTTGCGACAACAATGATTTTCCGAGTATAATCGGAGAACCACAACGCGAAAGACACGGAAAGAGAAAGAAACACTTCAAGGGAAGGTTTCAATCTAAGTCCGGAGGATCATACAGGAGACCTTCCAAACAAGGAAGATCATGGTAGTCCAAATCAAAGGCTAGATCTTACAAATCTGGTCAAAAGGTTGGTCCTTCCAGGTTTTCTTCACAGGGATCTAGATCCACAGGAAAGCCAGCAGGAGGAACAACCCGGAAAAGAACTTTCAAACGAGCTCACACTCGTGCAAATGAAAGCTTCAAGGATTGCAACTGTTGGACGTGCGGCGCGAGAGGCCATATTTCGCCCGATTGCCCAAAAAAGCAAAAAGATGTGCGCCAGTTCGAGTACACAGACGATATCAGAGATGCTGTCTTCTATGGTGATTTGGTGCCAGTTTACAAGTTCGAGGACATCTCTTCAGATGAAAGCATCTATGAAGAAGAATTAGAATCTGTTTCAGAAGGATCCGATGGATCATCTACAGAATCAGACGAGTAGCTCCGGCAAACCAGAAGATAGACTCCAGACGACGGACAGTCTATCAGGATTCTTTTCAAAAATGACCATCTCAAACAAGACGATGGAAAGAATCATGCAACAAGATTCAGCTTTAGGTCCGTACGACGGATTTAAGATTGGAAGTCTTAATCGATTTTGTGACAAAATCGGAATAAGACAGCGCAAGCATCACATCATCTACCGGGTGAACTCAGGTGAGTTCTCTATTCCAATAGGGTTAACCGGTAATAACATTGAGATGCAACTTATTCCAAAAGAAGAAATTCTTGAGGAATTGAGTCGTATCAAAGAAGAAGTAGCGGTCACAATGAAATGGATTCATATTGGAACCATTGAAGTAGTGATTAAAGCTACCTTCAAAGAAGGAATTGATTCTGAATTACACCTATCGGTGATGGATAAAAGAATCAATAATTTAAGCGAAAGTTGTCTTGGAACAATGGTAGGTAATTTATATGCTGGCAAACTTATGTTTGACATACATCCTAGGATTGCATATAACCTAGCAGACCAAGATTTTAGTAGAGTCTTAACCCTTCATCAGGATTTTAAAAGACCTGATCTCATGAAAGAAGGAAATAGACCATATTCTATCACGTATAGAATTGCATATGCTCTTTCTAATACACATCATTCGGATATGTTTCTTAGAAAGGAGTATATAGAAATTCCTAGAATTTTTAAGGAATTCGCCAAAGTTATGACACCTGACCCAATTAAAATACCAAGGTTAGGAGGTGTCAATTTGCTAATCAAAGATCAACCTATTCTAAACAGTAGATCATTAAGGTTTGATTCTGAAATTAGTAACAGGTTGTCCTTTTCCGAGGGTAGGATTTTAAGCCTAAAAGGAAAAGAACCAAGTGAGGATTTGTATCCACAAAAGATTAGGGTAAGAAATGTAAAAATCAAATGCCCTAATAATGAATGGAAAGAAATCCATATTGTTTTTGATATATCTAAAACTGATAATTTGTTTCCTTGTGAGGAGATATATCATTTACAACAACCAAGTATTAACAGATATGAAGGCATGTTAGAAATAGCAGGATATCATGTATCTGTTACAGGAAGTGCAGGCATAACTAAAGGAGTTATGACCCTAGGGTTAAGTTTCCTTGAGGAACATAAGCCCTGGAGAAGAGATGAGAAATGGATGGAGTTCGACCTTGATGGACATACAATCAGGGTAGAATAAAACCATTATGCCAGGAATCAAGTTAGATCAAGAGATCATTGATCTCACGATACAAAGAGACCAGGCGATAACTTTGTTAAGATCTTTGCGAGAGCAAAATCTACCAGAACAAAGAAGTATCCAAGACGTTATAAGGATACAGGAAGCTGTGTTAAAAATAAGTCAAATTAACGCACGAATAGACATGCTAGAACGCTGGAGGAGAAGGATTTATCCAAACAATCCAGATATGTTCTAAATTATGCCAGGAAGGTGTATTGATGAAGAGATCCAGGATCTCAGAAAAGAGAAAGATGAGTTGACAGAACGCATTAGAGAAATGCGGGATAATGGACAGACTCATCAAGTAAGGTTTCAAGAATTGATCCGTGAGCATAATGTTAGAAGCTCAAGGATAAACTTGTTAGAATCTTGGAAAAGAGGAATCTATCCAAACGATTCTGAATGACAAGTATTTTCTCGATATATATATCCGTAGGGATATTATATGACCAATATAAGACGGAATATTTTGCAGCTTATATTGACTCAGGTTCAGGCATTTGCACAGCAAAGCCAGGAGTTTTTCCCAGCGAAGCAATGGAAAAATTACCTCTTATTGCAGGAAGAGACTTCTCACAGAAGATCCTTATACTCAATAAAGGTATTCGAGAAACACGAATAATGATCGGAGGTGCATTCGATACCCCTTGGTATAAAGTAAGAATGCCACCAATCTATATTCATGATACAGGTGCTGATATTTTGCTTGGTAACAATTTTATCCAAACTTTTGCAAAATATGAGCAGGATAATCACAAGAACCTGTTAACCTTTACTACTAACTGTGGTAGTATGATACAGGTTTTGCGGCGAGAAAAGGCTTTTAATAGGATCATGCCTATTGATTTTCGCAGCAAACGTGGTGATAATGAAGCCAAGTTAACTCATCCAAAAATGCAGGATAAGAGAAAATTTGGTGAAGCTCTTTTGTCATACAGACAAGAGGGAATGGAAGAGGCACATGAAGAAACTATTAAGTTTCTGAAAAAGGCCTTACAAGAAGGACCACCCCAGATTGACATTAATGAGGAAAGTCTACTTTCTCTCGAAAATGTAAAAAGGCTAATTCAGAGGAACTACAATGAAAATCCTTTAGCCTGGTGGGACAAAAACCAGATCGAAGCAACGTTGAAGGTAAAAGAACAACACAGATATGAGTTGGTTCGATACAAGCCGATACAGATGAATCTTGAAGATCGAAAAGATATGCAAAAGATTATCAAAGAGCATATCGATCTCAAGCTGATCGAAGCAGGTATTTCTCCTTATAGTAGCCCAGGGTTTTTGGTAAGAAACCATGGAGAAATAAAGAGAGGAAAAGCAAGGTTAGTAATTAACTATCAAGGTATTAAT
The DNA here is from genome assembly GCA_028654395.1 of Scutellaria barbata. Classification (NCBI taxonomy): domain Eukaryota; kingdom Viridiplantae; phylum Streptophyta; class Magnoliopsida; order Lamiales; family Lamiaceae; genus Scutellaria; species Scutellaria barbata. The sequence continues at coordinate 15,128,009 of CM053649.1, read as the reverse complement.
AAGATTACCGAATTTGATGGTTATTACATTCCAAGTAGAGAACATTTAATTGATTGTATTAAAGGATCAAAAGTGTTTTCAAAGTTTGATTGCAAGTCTGGATTTTACCAGATTAAGTTAGAAAAAGAGTCTAAGAAATTAACTGCTTTTTCTACACCACAAGGTCAGTATATCTGGAACGTAATGCCTATGGGTCTGGCGAATGCACCTCAGATATACCAACGAAAGATGGATAATCTATTTAAAGATTATTTTGAGTTTATGTTTGTTTACATAGACGATATCTTAATTGCCTCTAAAAATATGAAAGATCATTTAAAGCATCTTGAAATATTTTCAGAAGCATGTCATAAAGAAGGATTAGTGCTCTCTGAAAAGAAGGCAATAATCGCGGTTAATAGAATCGAGTTTCTCGGTGTTATTATTGACCATGCAGGAATGGAACTACAGGAACATATTGTGGAGAAAATCTGCAATTTTCCAGATGTTCTTAGAGATAAGAAGCACCTTCAAAGCTTCTTAGGAGTGATTAATTTTGCAGGTTCATTCATTAAGGACTTGGCAAAATATAGAAAAAATTTCCGTCCTTTATTACAAAAGGATGAGAAGACCAAATGGAAATGGGAAGATATTCATTCCCAAAGAGTTCGTGAGCTAAAACAGGTTTGTAGTAACTTGCCAAAACTCGCGATTCCTCAAGATGAGGATCAGTTAGTAGTCTACACAGACGCTAATGATTTCAGATGGGCAGCAGTGCTCATGCGAAAGACATCTACGGGTGAAGAACCATGTAGATACACTGGGGGGTTGTTTACAGAACAACAGGCCAGAGTTTGGCATATTAACGAGAAAGAATTCTTTGCTGTTTGGAAGGCTTTTAAAAAATGGCCTTTATTTTTATTAGCTAAAGAATTTATATTAAAAGTTGATAATACTAACGTTACAGCTTTTTTGAAAAACAAGCTTGAATCCAAGATTGAAAAAGCACGTATTATCAGGTGGCAAGCAGAATGCCAATATTATCTTTTTAATATTGTCATTGTGAAATCTAATGAGAATGTTCTTGCAGATTTCTTAACAAGAGATGGATATCCTTGAAGCAGATTCCATCACAATACGAGCAAGACATCTTAGGGAAAACCTTGAGATGCATTACAAGGCCTTTGAGGAATTAAGGGTAAGAGCCGAAGCGGCATCTTATGTCCAGAAAGCTGATTTGGACAAAGTCCAAAAGACTCTACGTGCAACCATAACTTCAAATAATGATTTGTGGTATGCATTAGTAGATCCTGTAAACAAGGCCTGTTCACCATCGGTGATGCAGAAAGAAATATACGAGAGAAGTTCATCATCGATGAACAAACAGGGTACTTTTATACCCGAAGCAGGACATCCTGCTGATAAAAGTTTTTCATCGGATATCGGTGAAAAGGCTGATAAGGCCGAACCAAGTGTTTTATCGGATTCCGATAAAATTATTAATTCGGAAGGTCAGGAAGTAATTCCAGACAACCCGAGTCAACCCAGCATCTCTGGGGTAAAAGAGGGAGAGGTTAACCTAAGGCCCCAGACTGGCCCTAGACAGGTTAACACTAATCAAGCTATTTCTCCTCTGCAGGTTTACCAAAGAATGTGGGAGAAATTGATGACAAGAAATGGGATCAATCCAAACAAAATTACGGCTGATTGGTCTGGCAAGTATCCAAGACTTTGGATGCTCCCGGGGGTAAACCCTCATGATGTGCGGGAATGGTTCGATTTTGGAGCAATTGCTTCAATCTTTACTACCGCACCCAGCTTTCCGGAAATTTCCAAATTACCGGATTGGATTTCCACTGCTGTGCACGATTCATGGCAGAACAACCCATACTTGGGTCGAGGAGATATACTGGAGCTAAAATTTATCTCTGCTGCTCCAGAAATTACAGGAAAAGGGTCTCATCTAGTTTTTCAATTCATAAAACTACAGAGACCTGAGATGGGGGCGATTAACCGAGCCAAAACACCCCCAGAAAACAGCCCTTTGGTAGTCGCCTTGACTGAAAATGATATATCTACGAGGCGAGCTTGGGGTCTTTGGGTCTGTCTCACTGAGATGGACAAAGTGAAGTATCCATTCAAAATATTTCATAATTCTGTGAATGGATCATTCCTGTTAAATTCCATGACAGGAACAACTACCGGATTTGCTGAAAACCTTTTTGAAAATAAGAGGAAATTAATCTGGGAAAACAAGGTTCCAGCCACGGAACAAACAAGGAAGAAGATATGTAATATGATACATATCGGGAGATGGGGAGAGCGGATATGCTCTTACTGTCAAACACAAGAGAAACCGATGTTTGGACAGGGTTTCAAAATAAAAAAGGACAAACCCGACTACCCAAAGAAAAAGGGAAAAGGGAAGGGTTTTTAGAAAATAAAACCCAAAAATGTAATAAAAGGAAACGGGTCTAATTAGACTCGATTGTAAACAAGCTGTATTGTATTCTAAACAATGTAATAGGATACGGTATAAACAGCATAGGATGCTTATTAAAACATAAGATAGTGGTTGGTCCCGCCATCTTTGAAGAATCAGCATCTGGACTAAAGAGGACAAACGTGGAGGACCCCTCTACTCATCAAGAGATTCGTTGCCGACGCAAGAAAACAACGAAGGTGGTAGATGCACTTACCAAACGGTAGGTGAGAATTAAAGGAAGCTGGCCCATTACCCACTCATCTAATGGATTGCAAGCTGGCAAAGGCAATAATGGAACCTCAACAGGAATACATTAAGGCCTATAAAAGGAGGCATTCAGCCTCAGAAGAAGATCATCGAAAATACACAACACTTCTTTCTTCATAAGCTTTTCGAAATCTTCTCTCTAGTTTTGTAATAGTTTAGCTTTCAAGCTTTCCTGTTCATGGGGGTTTCCCCTTCACGAGTCTTAGCCATGATAGGCTAATTCAAGTTTCTCTTCCAATGGCGGAGAAAATTTATATTGTAAAATAGTTTAGTTTATTTTCTTCAATAAACAAGGCTTTTGCTTTCCGACATTCTGTCCAAAAATTTTATAATTCTGAGTAAAAAATTATCCAGTAGTGCGTCTCCCCGTGACCTCCTTAAAGGCAGGTGGCCGTTGAAAAGGAGTGTGATCAGGGTTCCCAAGAAAATCGGTTTCAGAACCATAGACTGCGGGCGAGTGGTTGGATCTTTGATCCATAAAACCTGAATCGAGGTCCAAGGGAACTTAAGAGACAAAGACGAGGTATGATTTAAACTCAGTTTTATTTTATTTACGGAAGCATGTTGGGCCTGATATTGATCAGTGGACTAATCCGGATCTAATAAATATAAGAGTGGAAATAGAAAATGGCTAATGGCAAATTTGGCATTTTGGTTAATAACTAAAGTCAAAAGGGGTAGCATAGTAATTTTCTATGAAAAATGGGCATAAAGGGATGTTTTATTATATTTATGGGTATATTGGGATGTGTTGTTATATTAATGGGTAGAAAGGGATGAAGGTTTATATAAATGGGTAACATGGGCAAGTATCCCTTTATAATATTATCAGGTAGCCCCTCACTAAAAGATGCTAGGTCTTTCACTGCCTTCAACTATTAGCAGTTTAGCATTGTAGAGTCCAATTCGATATTTTTCCCCACCCTTCTTGGCTCTAATTAGAAGATCAAATATTTCTTGAACAAAATAAAATCAATGAGAAGTAGTATAGTATAGTGTCGTAATCAGAATAAGAATCTTATAATTGATCAAGAAAGTATTCCCATTTAATTTAGAATACCGAAAGTGGCATTTTCATCATAATATCAATTGATTTAAATATTTTCCGGTCCCTTTTTATTTTCGTTACTATTTATCACAGAAATTGGAGAACTTGCCGAAAGGAAGCCAAATGCTTTCTTTGAATTTGTTTTCTTTCCTATTTGAAGATGCGAAAGTGCAATGGTACGTCACACGTTACATTAACTCCCAACATCAAATTAGGAATACATTAAAGAAAGAGCCAAATAGAAAATGGAAATTCGAAAATAAAAATATTAATTTGGTATAATTTTACAACAAAAAGAGTTTAATTTTACAACAAAAAGAGTTTAATTTTACAATCATTGTGCAAAATGTCACTCTAGAAAAGTTATCCTACTAAACTTTAAATGTTACAATTTTTTAATTATTGTTATTTTTATTACTTCCCTCGTGCAGTGCACGAACATATAAATTTCACTATGAAAAGAAGATGAAAATAATATTTTTTTAAAGAATACTTTCAATTTAATTTATTACCTGTAAGGATGAAAATTTCGATTCCTATTAAAGAAATTTTACTATCTTGATTTTATGTAAATTTCGGGGAAATTTTCGATTTCGATGCAAATTTAGTAAAATTTAGAAAAATGTCTGAAATTTTGTTAAAATTTGAGAATTTGGACATGATATTATACATAATATTATAATTAACATTAATATATATATATATATATGTATTTAACTTAAATGTTTTAAACAAAATAACATATTTACAACAAATATAGGAATTAACTATTATATAAATGTTGTTAGGTATAATGTTAGGAATATAAATGTTTAGATTTTGATGAGACAAACCAACCTTATAATAGGAAATTAGAGTAACCCATTTTTTACAAGTGTTTAGAGAAATTTAGACTACATTTGAGTCTGTAAGTATAAAGGTTGAAGAGTGGAGGACTTCAAAGGGAAACTCGTAGGCAGCACTCAAGAAAAAATTGAAGACTCTGTAAGAACAACGTGAAAAGATGAAGCTGTAAGAAAAATATACAGCGTAGCTGCAGTCAAGATGAAGTTACAGCAATGCTGTAAAATAAAGATACAACAAACAAAGATGTAGGATATAGAACTATACTAAAACCTACTGCATGCTGTGAAGAGATATTAAATATAGCGACAGAGTCAACTCAAGCTGCAATACGAGGAAGACTAAATACAGTACGAGAAACAATATCCTCAATGAATCGAAATGAAGTGGGTAGAGATAAATTAAAGTTGCAGACTCAGACCCAATCAGAGAAAGACACATGGTCTAACAGACTGCAGAAAGCTGCAACTGCCGCATTAATGAAAGTAAAAACAAGCAACATTTAATGCAAGCTATACCGAGATGGACATCGATTTCTAATGAAGAATGTCTTCTTCAACGAGCATTTTTCTACAGTTATAAATAAAGGAAGAGTTGCACTGAAATAGCTTACTGAAATATTTGCTCTCAAAAGATCAAGCAAGCATTGAAGCAAACTCTTAAGCATTCTACAACACAGTTTCAGTCACTCGACCTATGAAGTAATCAAGCTAAAGTAAAGAAGCTCAAGATACAAAAGATTACTTTACCGCACCAGTTGAAGAAAGAAAACATATATATACTTTTACATATGTGTTGTGTGTTAGGTTGTTTTATACATTATAAGAAAACTGCCCGATAGTGATGGAAAAATTTGTCACTAAAACCAAAAATTCTATCACTAACATGTAATTGTGACGGATTTGTAACAGAAAAATTCTGTCAAAATGAGCTTTGTCACTAAATTTTAGTGACGGATTTTATCCCGTCGCTAAATTTCTGACAGAATTTCCATCACTAAGATGAAATTTTCCATCACCAAATTTGGTAAACGATTTGACTTTTTGGTTGAGTAGTGACGAAATTAATGATGGAATATTGTGACGGAAATTATCCATCACTAATTTTGTGACGGAAAATTCCGTCATTAAAATCGTAGTATTGACATGTCATGATGACATGTCATCACACCACCAACACATCATCATGACACGTCATCTGACATGTCAGCATGACACATGTCACCACATCCCACCAACATGCATCATCATGACACGTCAGCATGACACATGTCACCACATCCCACCAACACGTTAACCACTAGACCATTTATGCTTTATGTTATAATATTCTACATGCATTTATTTTATAAGTATTTTTGATTTTTTCAATCTCTATTATCACATATTTTTAAAAGGGTAACAATACATATATATGTAATTGGAAGATTAATGACTAATTAATATGTTTAGTAATGGTTAATCTAATTTCATTTTAAGATAATTATAAAATATACTAGTGCATATTTTTAATATATTTTATAAAAATACTAGTTTTATAAAATTATGAGTTTGGTCATATAAGATAATATTAATGCAAATAATTATATAAGATAACATCATGAAATAATTAAATTTTTCAAATTTAATTTAATTAAAAAAATTAATTAATATTATCACATATTTTTAGAAATTCATGTAGTGACGGATTATTCCGTCAAAACGAAAAATAATCGAATTTATAATTTTTTTTAAAATTTGAATTCATGTAGTGATGAATTATTTCGTCACAACAGAAAAATATTCGAATTTATAATTTTTTTTTAATTTAATTCATGTAGTGACGGATTATTCCGTCACAAAATAGAGTGACGGATTTAAATCCATCACTATTTTGTGATGGAATAATCCGTCACTACATAATTTCAGAATTTATAAATTTTTTTAAAATTTAAATTCATGTAGTGACGGATTATAATTTTGACAGAATTTGTGACGGAAAAGTTTCTGTCAATAATTTTCGTCACAAGTCCGTCACAAAATCTTTTCTGTCACTATTCCGTAATAAATTTTTAACGGAATATTTCCGTTATTAAAATCCGTCACTATCGGGCAGTTTTCTTGTAGTGATAGATGTCAAGTAGTTGATAAGATTATATCATTGTTGTTTGTTGTAGTTGTCTAGGTCAAGTCAACTGCCCTGTGTGGGTTAGCCTTTGGAACTTGCAGCAGTTGTGTGTAAGTTGAGTTTCAATAAGTGCATAGTTTGTTAAGTTGTTAGTTTGTTGGTTATACTCTGTAAATCAAACTTATTTAATGAAGTTCCTGCTTGGGAAAGTAGTAGAGTGGATGTAGAAGGATTACACCACCTTCGAACCACTATAAGACTATAAGTGTTTTTACTGTATTATATTTGTTTATCTGCTGTATGTTTACTTCTTATCATTCTGCATAAACAATTTCTATAAGAAAGCATATTTGGAGAAAACATTTTACAACAAATCATTTGTCAAAAGTAAATTTTTGCTGCAAGAACTTTAGGATACAACAGACAGTACTACTTTATAATATTGTAAGTTAGTCCATTTGTTGTACTGTAAGTTCAAGTAACTTGCAATGTAATTTATTTAAAAGATTTTGTAAAACCGACAGAGGTTCATTCACCATCCTTTGAACCACCGAGACCACTTAGGACCAACATATAATAACATGATAAATTCAAAGTAATTGAATACATTGTTACTGATACCAAAATGAACTCCTATTAAGTTCAATTACTTGCATTCGTGAATCATTTGAGGTAATTACTTTATTTTGGAGTATTGTTTGCAAAAAATCATCTAAGGAAATTATTTAATTGTATTATACATGCAAATTATAATATTATTTGGGTACAAAATACATTTTTTTTTTACTAAGATTTCATAGAAACCAAAATCAAAATGATATTATATTTATGTAACACTTAGAAAATAATAATACAAAAATTTGCCTATAAAAGTTTGATTCCAGTATCATTATTCATTTTTTAGATTTATATAAAAATAAAAATATAAAAATTTAACAAAATATTACATAAAACGAAAATGATTTAAAATTTTAAAATATGATAAATAATAAGATTAAATTTAGAAAACTTCCTATAATTACAAAAATTTTGAAAAGGTGTCCTGGTAATTATAAGATTTCCTAAATTTATAATTATAAGATATGAATATTAGATTGGGAAAACTATCAATAATAATGCAATTTTTATAAGAAATCCCATTGTTTGTGGTTTTCTTGACTAAAATAGTAACATTATTTAGAAATATAAAATAAATAAAAATAATATATTAAAATATTAATAAAATATCTCTATTAATGACCTTCAGGCTCCAACCACCAAAGAACTTTCATTTGTCACCATTTCGAATGAGATAATAACAATCAAAATTACAAAGCATTATTCAAATTATAAAGTAAAAAATATAATAAAAATACATAGTATATTTAAATCATACTACCTCAGCCTGGGAACTACATTTGAATAATTAATTTATGATATTTTTAACTATCTTGCTAGATATAAATATAGGGTTGATAGGGTTGATAGGGTTGATAATTACATATCTTGCAGTGGTGGTAGTATAATTGATGTGATTACTGTCTCCATTATGTTATATTGCTTCTTCAAAAGATGGCATCCAAAATGCACCTTTAATAAGAAAAACGGACAACATATAGAACGTTTTCTTACTCCAACATGGATCTTCGGCTCCAAAGAGATACAAATATTCTGAAATGGAGAAAATAACCAATTCTTTCAAGGAAAAAGAGGATATGGTGGCGTGTACAAAGGTATGCTACCTAATGGTTGTCTCGCTGCTGCTAAGAATTTGATAGAGACAGATAGCAATGGAGAAGAATTTATCAATGTAGTTGCTAGCATCAGTAGAACCTCTCATGTCAAATTGTAAGCCTTTGGGGAGTAGCCGAAGGGGATTTCAACTTCGACAGTCTTGTGTTGTGATTAGCCAACTCTGTCACCAAATTTGTCACCAAATCTATTTGACCACACTAGAGGAAGTAGTTGAAGGGGATTTAAGCTTCGATGCGCTTATGTTGTGATCAATCAAAATTCTACCGCTAGATCTGCTTGACCACCACACCAAGATGAGTAGCTGAAAGGGATTTTAGTTCCGACGGACATGTGTTGTGATCAATCAACTCTGCCATTAGATTGGCCACCAGGTCTGCTTGACCACACCAGAGGGACGAGTTGTTGTGGATATATTCAAGATAGATTTGATTTTGGACTCAACATAGCTAGGCTCAAACAGTCCTAATACAATTAACATTTTCATATTAAGGAATATTGGTCTCTTTTATCCTTTTAAAAAATAGATATAAATAGAGAAAATAAGTTACTTCTTTCCAAGTCATTCATTTCCCAAGAAATTGATCATTTCTTTGACATATTTTCTCAAGCTCTCATTCCTCCCTCCAACTCATTAATTGATGGTGAGGAATTCCAAAGCTCAACAAAGATCAACGGTTGGGCTTTAGGTTAAATGTGTTGTGGGCAGTTGGGCCAATATTCCAACATTCACAGTTCAAACTGACTTAAGTAGTTATAAGTTATGAAATGATATATTTTACTAAATTAGATTCGCGACACAGTTTGTTAACAATGGTAACTAAGAAATGAATGTGAAATAGTAATAAAATAAGAAATGCAGAAAACCAAGAAAGGAGAAAAGCACAAAAAGATGGATTGATGAAAAGGTAAAATAGACAAGACTGGAACAAGTGATTCTGTCCTGCCATCTGCCACGTTGGAATTCTTTCTTTCACGTGGTAAAAGTAGGGCCCGCTTAAACCGTGGCTTTGATTTACTCTGTCCCCACACCAATTGACATGGGACCCATACACTTATCGTTTGGAAAGATATCATTATGATTAAAACAATATATTTGTTAAGGTGACTTCTTTATAACGATCCCCTGCCCAATTTGGCCCATAGGGCGATAATTTTAATGGTTTGAATATTAATTTTTTGTTTCTTTTTTTGGATTTTAATGTATAATACATATCTAAATATGTATTATACATTTTGAGATATTTGGTATTCTGAAAATTGCGAGTGCAAATTACTTTACAATGTTATTTAGAATTAATTTAATGATTATAATATTCAAATTATGAATTTTTTTTTATACTAGTATTCAACTTCATCTATGCATGTTTCCAGTGTTTGTTTGTCATATATATATATATATATATATATATATATATATATATATATATGTCATGCGATCAGTGAAAATGATTAAAGTGCCTATGAAATTCAAGATTAATATTCTGACTAAAAAACTGCCTGCTTGAATTGTAAAATGCAAAACATTAAAAATTCAGGCCACAAATGATTATAGTTCTAAGGAAATTGTAATGCACTGTTTTATTTAACTTCTTAACGTGAAGATAAATACGTTCTTTTTGTATTTGTGGTGGGTGTTGTTAGTTAATAAATTAATATTCATTTTAGTATTTGGTTTAAGTATGATTCATTACCATAAATTCATATGCATTAAGCTCAATAACATATATGATTCATGCAACTATATATACAGCAACAAATAAAGCTAAACAACCAAGGTTGTAAACTGTAACATTTTCTTATCCTATTTGTTGCAATATTTATTTGTTGCAATGTGTTTGACTCAGACATCATGTTTAATGAGCAATTTTCTAGAAGTTTGCATTAAAATATTAATTTAGCTGCAGCTTCAACAAAAAATTATGCTGATACGGTGATGGTTGCGTGAAGAATTACATATACGTACATGGATGTATTTGGGGATCATCGCTTGAACTTTTAAAAATATTATTTTATATATAATTTTTTTTATATTTTTTAGTTATATCATTAATTTATAAGAACATGTACATTTTACCCTATACGTAGAATTTAACCTAGTTGTTTTATGTATAATAATATAAAAAAATTGCCCATTTTAGAAAAAATTCTACATCCATATAATTAAAATATGAGTTAATTTAATTTTGGTTATGTATTTAAGACACTTTTAATTTGGTCCGTTAAAATTTAATTTTTTTTAAATTTCAATCCAATTTTAGTTGAAATTTTCAAAAGCATTGACGTGATTGTCAGAAATTCTAAAGTGGTAGCCAAATTCAACAGCCATGTATGTGATTTTAAAATTCTGATCAAAAGTAGACAAAAATTAGAGAAAAAAAATTAAAACACAAATGACTAAAATTAAAAAAAATACTTAATTGTTAAAAAATAAAAAATATTTTATAAATAAACGAGATCAAAATTGAAATTAACCCTCACTATATATATATATAATTTGGATGTGGGAGGATTGGGATGTGAAAGGAACAATGTATTTCTTCAGTTAATACAGTTAAGAAAGGCGGCAAATGGAATAGATTTTGTGTGAGCAGCAATGTTAGTTTGTTTGTGTATAAAAGATCCTTAACCAAACACAGCTCAGGTGGGTAATGTATCAAATAACACGCCACCACGTGGACAACGCAAGCTCTGATTCCAAGAAAGGACAACTACCAAGCATCGGATCATTTCTCATGCATTACAATTTTGCTATATCTATCCATCAATATCTTTCTCCAATTTTCCATCCTAATCTTCAATTATATATCTTACCTTAATTAAATTTATTGCACACTTTAATGTATTTCTAAAAACATTTCAAGATAAATCATATTTTTTAGAATTATTAATTTTTTGTAATAACAAATTAAATAAGTAATAATCAGACATGAACACATATTGATCGATCTTACATTCATTATCTTTTAATACACGGTCAAAAATAATATTATTTACGTATAATTAAATTTGACCTATTTTCTGTGAGATGGAATGTGGGTATATATAAAATTGTACAATCATACAGCATATAAATATATAATAGATATAGAAAAGAAGGGGGAGCTTGAGATGAAAGACTAGTGGAGAAAGCAATATTAAATGGGGAGGAAAATAGTATTATTTTGGGTAAAGATAAAGTGAAGGTGGTAGAGGGGTGGCAGCCTCCCAAGAATACTTTTTGATTAATTTAGCTTCTCCATTCCCTTTTTGTTCTCTATCAAAAACCCCCCACACAACTTCTCAAACCCCACCATCATCTTCTCCCTTTTCCAATTTCTCCTCTGCCTCTTTTGTTTCATTTCCTCCTTCCTTTGGATCTTCTCATCAAGGTCTCTCTCTCTCTCTCTCTCTCTCTCTCTCATAGAAAGGATTAGTTTTGTGGAAGAAGAAGTACTAATTTAGGGTTTTCTTTCATTTGTGCAGTTGTATAGTTCTTGATTAACAATATTAGAAACTAGTCTCTATTATTTTGGAATTGAGGCTAGCTCTATTGTTATTTTCAAGAATAGTATCAAATCAGAAGAAGTTCAAAGGAAGGAGATATATAGAGGCAAATGGCACCAGTTTCATTGCCCCCCGGCTTCCGGTTTCACCCCACCGATGAAGAGCTTGTGGCGTATTACCTAAAGAGAAAGATCAATGGCCGGAAAATCGACCTTGAGATCATTCCAGAAGTTGATCTCTACAAGTGTGAGCCATGGGATCTTCCAGGTAAATTAAAAAAAAAAACATATTTATTTATATGCATGAAGAATTTTCCATTGTTCACAAGAAAATGATCATATGCTTTGATTATTATGAAGGCCAAGAATAGCACAAGATTGAAATTTAATAAAGTAGCAATGAAGAAAGGTATATAACATTGAATCGCCACCGTTACGACAAATGAGTGAATTTCGGAAACCTTTCTGCATGATTGAATTTGATAATAACAATTGATAAAACACAGAAGATAGATGTCTCACAAAGTGGAAATTAATGGATGTATTTTTGGAGATTATGTGTTTGTATGTATATGTGTATACTTTTAATAACTTTCAAACGTCAGTCAAAATATACATGCAATTAATAAGCTTTATTGATTTGTTGAAATAGCATCTTCCTCTTACATGAACTGATTAAGCAAAAAAGGAAGTTTGTAAGTGGTCCCTACATCTTTTGATCACCTAGTTTCTATATGTAATTATGCAAGATTTTCTCTCTTAACTCATTAAGCAATGGAAAGAACACTGGATTGAAGCACAATCCATCTTGGACCCTTTTCGGCTACCTCTCTTTAATTTATTTAAAAATCACTAATGGAAGGAAATATATATAGTTTATAGGCATATATTTGAAATGTAAATAACATCTTTATGATTCTTATGACACTGTTTCACGGATCTAATTTTGTGAGATAGTCAAGACACAACCAATAAGCAACAAGATAGAGATTGATTTGTAAAAATGAGTTTTGGACGTTGTAATTTGCCTCTACAAAAGTTAAAAAGCATGATTTATTGTGTATTAACTTAAAAGAATAAAATTTTACTAGTGAAAGACAACAATGGATTAATTTCATCATAATTACAGGAAGCTGGATGCATAAAGTATGGCTTGCCATTTTAAGAACTAAGAGTCTACATTTTTTCTTTTAGTAATAGGAGGCTTTAATTTATAGGCATAAAATAAAGGGTAACTTTGAAAAAAAATCAAAAGTGACAGAGATTAGAGTGCAATTATTAATTTGGCATTTTATTATAAAGTAATTTATATATTAATTTTACACTCTCTCTATTTCATAAAGTAGTATGTTATATATGTATAGTCATGGAATAAAGTATGATGGATTGCAGGAAAGTCGTTATTGCCAAGCAAAGACCTTGAATGGTACTTCTTTAGCCCTCGGGACCGTAAATATCCAAACGGGTCAAGGACGAATCGGGCAACGAAAGCAGGATATTGGAAGGCGACGGGGAAGGATAGAAAGGTAAATTCACAGACGAGGGCAGTGGGAATGAAGAAAACCCTAGTTTATTACAGAGGAAGAGCACCTCATGGAGCTCGAACTGATTGGGTTATGCATGAATATCGGTTAGATGATCGTGAATGTGACACTCCCTCTTCAGGCTTGCAGGTCCTTTTTCTTTTTTTTAAATAAATTTAAATTATGCTCGTAGGGATAATTATGTGAGATTATGCTAAACTTTCACCTTGTAAGTTTATTATTTTTATTTTTTTTTAAATAAAATATAAAAAAATATGATCATGATTGGGTGGCTGTGGTATACGTATTGCTTTGAAGAGTAATAGAGATGGACCATGATTTTTTTTTTTAGAATATTATGTACAATTTTATATCAAATGATAACATTAAAACCATAATTACAAAGAATGGAATATTTGGTATATGAGTTAATTAGTTCATGGTTAGTTGAATGAATAGCATATGGTTTTCTAAATCTTTTATCCAAAGCACAAACATTTTACTAGTTTTGCAATTGACTTTGCTAAAACTTGGTTGAGTTGATTGGTTGTGCAGCACATAACATCTTTTAGTTCCTTGTATTTTAATTCCATAATTTTTGTTAACATTTCCTTCAATATTGGATCACTAACATGTTTTTTTCTTTTTTGGAAATCAGGATGCTTATGCCCTTTGTCGCGTATTTAAGAAGAGCTTGAATATCCCGAAAATTGGGGACAATTATGTAACTTCAGCCAGTGATCGATCCTCCAGCATCGACCTACATTGCGAAGGCAAGTACGAAGATCTTGATAGCTCCGATTATCCGATCATGCCATTATCCTCATCCACCACCATGAACATGGCTGGCTCATCAAGTAATGATGCAACATGGGCACAATACTTATCAGAAGATGCATTTACCTTCACCAATAATCCATACCCTAATTGTGCTCCTATGTCATATCCACCATCAAAGGTAATTTATTTAACCAATATTTAAACTATCTTGCTTTAGCATTCAATTAGACGAGAAAAAATTATGGACAATGGTTAATGTAATATTAATTAGCATTTGATTTTATTTATATATATAATTAATGATTGTTAATGTGCTGTGTTTAATAGGTTGACATAGCATTAGAATGTGCAAGGTTACAGCATAGGTTTTCATTACCACAATTAGAGGTCCAAGATTATTCACAGACTGCTTTCTCCAATGATCCGAGGATGACGTCACATTCAACTATTTTCCATGGAAATTCAAATCAACCTGATATTGTGCAGGAAATTCTCTCAGTTGCTCAAGCTTCTCATCATCTTCAAAACCAAGATTCAATGGCTGGGATTTATGCTCCGATCGATGATTTTTCCTTCTTTCTTCATAGTAGCCAGCAGGGGCCTGATTTGAACACCTCTAGATATTTAGACAACATAGGAGAAGAACAAAATCATAGGTCCATTGAAATTGGAGATCATAAAGATCATGGAGTTTTTCAAACAGAGAGAATGGTGGAGAACTTGAGATGGGTTGGCATGTCTAATAAAGAACTTGAAAAGGTAATTTCATATATCTCTCTCTAAGTGAAGTATTAAGGATTATAATCATTTTTCGTTGTATAAGTATGATGTCTTTCGATTTTGATCCCACAATTATCATGATTTTTAATTTAGTTCTACATTTTAAGAATCAGTCTGATTTCAGTATCCGATGACCTAAAATTGATGTGGCGATGCACTTCAAATTCTTATTGATTGACACATATTGCTGTCTCACTTCTAGGTCATGTTTTAGTAAAATTCGAATTTTTGGTCAAAATTGGACTGAAATCGAGTAGATTTTTAAATTGTGAGACTAAATTAAAAATCGAAATACTCATAAGACCAAAATTGGAAGACATCATAATCAAGGGATGAAAAAATGATTTTAATCACAAGTATTAATTTCAGAATGTAAGACACATTGGCTTCTTCATGATTTTTACAGGCATTTGCAGATGAATATAAGACAGTTCCAATAGAGAATGTTTCCAATATCCTACATGATTTTCAAGGTTTGTGATCAAGTTCTTTAATTTAATCAATTTCTTGATCCCACATTCTCTAGAATTAATAACTAACTAACTTAGTTTATGACAAAACATTTCTTGATTTACAGGAGAAACAAGCAACTTCAATGCCCTATTCACCAACACTACAAATCATGGCAATGGAAGTGGTGATGATCATCAAGACAACTTCTTGGATGATGGAGACATCGACGATTTCTCGAGCTCTCCAAACTTTGAGGTATACGAAAAAATCGAAATCAATCATGGATTGCTCGTCTCAACTCGACAAGCACCCAACACTTTTTATCACAAAGTTGTGCCATCCAAGACTCTTCAAGTCCACATAAACCCTACAATAGTGCACCATTTTCCGATATCGAAATCAGGGTCTCCTAAGATTGGATCATTCTCTGAAAAATTGGTGTCTGTTTCAAGAAATATGCTAGAAAGCATGAAGATTACAAAATCCCAGAATCAAGAAAATGGAAGTGCAAAAGAAGTTGAAGGAGGGAAATTGTGTGGGGAGGTCAACAATATGAAGTCTTACTTGACTTTTGCTTTGGCATTGTGTGCTATTTGGGTACAAATTGTAACACCTTTCTCTTGATTTCTTTAATTTTAGACTTATAAATAATTACTACTCTAACATGGAAAAGGTTATAATTAAGTTTAGTAGAAATTGTTTTTTTTTTTTTGATTAATTAATTGGATAGAAAGGTGGGAGTGTTGAAGGTCTATTGTAATTTTATTGAAATTGACATACTTTTCAGTTGATTATACTTGTAAACTTTAGAAGATCTTAGAGTCTATATACATGTATTAATCAATCAAATATTAATTTTAATATTCTTCTTTACTGCTTTCCTCCTCCCCCAATTTCCTTTTAATATTCATTATTAATTTATTAGGTAGAAATAGCCCATGATGTGGAAATGATCACCTAGGCCTACCATTGTAAATGACATAAATCTGGATACTATTCACATGTCAAAATCACATCAATAAATTTTATATAGAAATTATGATTTTTACACATAAGTTGGGAATTAATGTTTGGGCAGAAGATTATTCCCAATAAATCATGATCAACTTTATTTTTTTAATAATATACACAAACTTATATAAGATTGTTTTATAAATTAAATTTTATAAAACACCAACTTCACAACTCAAACTCACTTTTACAAATCAATTTTTAATTTATAAATTATAAATTGATGTGCAACATGCAATTTAATTCATCGATATAACAAAAATCCTACCAGAAAATGTATGACCAATAATAAAGTTTATGTCACTGTAAATTTTGTCCTTTTCCTTGGACCCACTTTTAGGAACAAAAGATTTGCTTCGGCCCAAAAGACCAACATGCTTTGATTAAAGAATATGAGACTATATTTGTTTTTGATTTAGGAATTAGGATAAGTAAATGTAAATTTGGATTTGAGATTTAAGGATTTTGTAAGTATGAATTTTGAAAATTTTGTATTTATTTGAAGATTTTGTAAAATAAAATTATAGTTAAGATGTCATTTTTATATTGAAAGCTGTAGAAAAAGTACATGTTTGTTTGGATTAAAAAAATTAGAGAAAATAAATGCTTTTATTGAAAATTGTAGAAAAATAGGAAATGTAGAGTATGATTGCAAGATTTTACAAATCTTTGTCCAAAGATAAATTGGACTGAACTCATCCAAAATTTGAATGGGTCAAGTGCAGTCCGAACATAGCCTAAGTTCCCATCCATTATTAATTCCAGGGTATGATTGTTAATTATTTACCGTTTGTTTGTTTGGAGATTATGTAGAATTGGAGGAATCTGACTTTGAAATTCGTGGATTTATAAATCAAGGTAAATAATTAAATTTTATGTTTGTTATGAAATTTTATAGGGTTGGATTATTATCGTAAATGTCAAATCAATGTTGAAAAAAGTTAGTAAGTGTAATATTATATTATTAGTTGATATAATACTGATGACTGAATGATTGTAATAATAGAAATTTATATATGAATTGAAATTTGTGTATTAATAAGTTAAAGTATATGATTGATTATAGTATTTATAATCGTAATTTAAATCTTCTAACAAATGATATTCGAAATTTTGAAATCTCAAATTCTGGCTAACGAGTCTCCTAACAACCATACCCTAGGTTTGATACACGTTTAATGCTGCTGCTAAGTTCAAATTGAGCTGCATTTGATCCACGCATGTCTTTGCATTCCAGGAGCCCATCCTAAAACGATTGTATTACCTTTAGTCATAAAGTTATTATATAGTAATCATCTTGAATAAGGCAAACCTATGTGGGACAAAAATTTACATACATGTGAAACTAAGATATACTATAATCTTAAAGTAAAAAAAAAAAAAGATTTACTATAATTGACAAGAACATTAATATAATCAAATAAAAAAAAAAACCAAATTCATAACCTTACCAAATCAGTTTCAAGTTCAATTTATACTTAGACGTGTATAGATGAAAAAAAAAAAAAAACAAGTAAATAGAGGTGTGTGTCCAAACCAAAAACGAATTTATTTGTTAAGCATGAGTTTCATCGTACTTTAATTCTATTAAATAAAGTAGACATTTAGATTCTCAGTGCAAGATGGTGTAGTTCAAAAAAAAAAAACAATTTAAGGAAAATAAATTAGAAAGAGAGAAAAAATATGTTGAAAAATGAGAAAAAATCCCATCCCACATTGGTTGAGTAGCAGAAGGTAGAGATAGTTAAAAATAGAAATGTAAGACAAGGGGAGCACTTGAGAGGGTGTGGGGCCGGGAGTTGCGCACGCTTTAACAAAACCCTAAACTGTCCCTGCAATAGTGGGCCCCTATTAATGTACAGAGGGTGGTGTTTCTCTGGGC
The DNA here is from genome assembly GCA_028654395.1 of Scutellaria barbata. NCBI lineage: Eukaryota > Viridiplantae > Streptophyta > Magnoliopsida > Lamiales > Lamiaceae > Scutellaria > Scutellaria barbata. The sequence goes on along the minus strand of CM053649.1, from coordinate 15,109,636 downwards.
TTTTCCCCCTTTAAAAAAAAAAAGAAAAAAAAGCCCAATGCCCCGCGTGGCAATTTCCGGAGTCGAAAATACCCCTGGGGTGGTTTGAAGGTAGTGCTGCTTGTACGTTGGATGCGTTTCTCGCGGTTGCATGTCCTCACCACTCCAATCACCTTCTCATTTTTTTCATTCTTTCTTTTCCAATTTATTTAGGGAAGGAAACTTATTTTATCATCTAAATTTATCTCATTTAAGTTTTCTCCTTTATTTTTAATCCTCTACATTTAATAAATATCATTTTTATTCTTTAATAGATAAATTTCTTTAAAATTTCAATTTAATTTTAACACTAGTTTTTAATTGTGAGATTACTAATTTTTTTCTTTTAAATCATTTTTTTTTATTTTCATCTAAAATGCCTAAATTAATATTAATAAATAAACAAACATTTTTTTTATTTGGACATTACAAACTTTTTTTTAATTGAGAGAATACAAATTTTTGAGTATAAATCAAAAAAATTGTATTCTTCGTCAAACGTGCCTAAATTAATATTAATAAATAAAATTATTTTTCATCCTGATACATGAATTAGAATTTTGTTTTTAATTGTTAATATCAATAATTTGGACATTTGACATATTAATAAAAAATAATATATTTTTAAATTATTAATATTAATTTAGTATTCTCTCAATTAAGTTTTTTTTTATATAAGAATAAATTTTAATTATTAACGTAAAGTTACCTATTGTAGTAGGTAAGAGGACTAAAAAGTGGTAAATCTTAAATATAGAGAACTAAAAATCAAAAGGTAAAAGATGAGGGATGAAAATTCCCATAAAGCAAATTTAGAGGATAAAAAACTTTTTTTCCCTTTTATTTATTCCACTTAAATTTTATATTTCTATATTTATTAAAAAAGAATGTGGAACTTATGGCACAAAAACTTTTATGCACATAGTGCATGTATCTCAGATCCAAGCACTCAGGTCGACCATGCCGCAATGCGTTTGGGTGTGCGCACAAATTCTCTCCCATATGTTATATTTTTTTATGTCATGTTAGTCATCCTTTTATGTTATGTTAGTCATATTTTTAGTAATGTTAGATGTGTACCTTAACATTTTTTTAGACATACATTAATTAATATTTTTCATACCTTTTAATTATTTTAAGTCATATCTTTTGGTTATGTTAGTTGTACATTTATATATTATATAATGGTATAACTATGTTGATATAAAGGTATAACTAATATTATATAAATGTATGAATAATATCACATAAAAGTATGTGTAAAAATTGTGTCGAAATTAGTTTTTTTTAATTTAAAGTATTACATGAAGTTTATGATATTTGTATATTAAAGTATAACTAATATAACATAAATATACAACTAACTAGTATAAAGGTAAGCGCAAAAAAAAAAAACCTAGATTCAGGTTAGATCCGGACTGGCTTTAGTGTACCATTCACCTGGTGCAAGAGAATTATTCAACTTATAAACTTTCAAATTTTAATACTTGATTGAGAAAATGTGTTAAAATTTTAATAATGCTATTATATACATCTCACACTATTTTATAATAATAATAATAATAATAATAATAATAATAAAAATAATAATAAAAATAATAATAATAATAATAATAATACATTAATTTATGGTTTGATAGTGTGGTTACAATTCATCTGAGTATGTTACGCAACAAATTATGGTATAAAGAAATTTGAAAATGAAAACACTACTTCTTTTCATAAACATATATCTCTAAATTAATATTATACCAATGAATTATTTCTTTAATATATATGGAATGCAAGTTATTTAGTAGATTATGATTTGTTTGGTAAATAATTTTTAATATTATATAGCTAGATAAATTATTAACATCTAGAAATCTAGATTAAATCTAAGATTAACACGTATAAAGTGTTCGAATAATGATTGTATTAAATAAAATATAAAGATTATTAAAAGCTTAGACTAAATTTATGACCTCTACTTCTTTCAACAATCGTGTATATACAATACGGACATAATATACATATAATTCAAATGACCTGAAATATCAAAATGTTCAGATACCGAAAATATCTCTTTGCAATCACAAAACCAAAACATTAATTTGAAGTATGTAACTAATAACTTTGCTATTTATAGGAAATAAAATAAGAAATATCCTTAAGATTTTTTTAATGTAGTTGGCAGATTTACAACTGGTGTGTGATGAAAGTGGAAATCCAGTTAAAGAAGTGAAAATCATGCTGCTGAAATTCAACTGCTTTTGGCCTTCCCCTTTGTACTACTTGTATTGTCGCATATATATGCAATCTTTTTCTTTATTAGAGTTCTGTCATTAGAAAATTCTCACACAAGATGATTGATCGATCTAGATGTCAAAAGATCACAAAATATTATATGAAACGGTCTTAAATATATAATTTCATGATATGAAATTCATTATATACAAATCAATATGATTTTTTATAAATTTATATATTGATCGTATGATGTGAATTGAAAATTGATCAGTCCCATGAAATTAGATTTAAAAAATGATCATATGACTGAAATATTATGTGGATGAATAAAGGTTGATAATATATTAGATTGTACTTTGTACTAATTGATTTAGTTATAATGACTTCCATTAGATAGGCCAATTGGGAAAGAATAATATGACACATGAAGGAAAGAATATTGTCATGTGGTATTTATTTTCTTTTTTTCTTTTTTTAATTTAGTAGTTGATTGCTTTTTTTATTGCTTAAGAATCCTGGTTGATTATTTGGTTATCCATATTATATCTTAGGAAAATTTTCACGATCTAATTAATAAATAGGTTACATTGTGCTACAACCAACCACTGATCGAGCTCCACTTTTTTGTTTTTTTTTTTTTTTGGTTTTAATCATAGCTGCCTATAAGATTCTAATTGCTTCTTTGGTTTTTTTTTTTTAATATATAATCGCTGAATTGCAATTAGTATGCTAAATTCCATTTTCTCATAATATCCAAACTGTTAGACGGTAAGAATTTATAATATGTTTTAACCATGAGCCTTGTAGCTCAAATGGTATCCCACCTTTATAAAGATGTAGATTGTATTTATAAAGATGTAGATTGTAATAACTAGGATTTGAACTGAGTCACGCAAGTTTTTTAGTTCTTATTGTTCCCCTCCCTTCCACTCCTCCAAATTCATTTAAAAAAACTTATAATATGTTTAAAAATTTAGTTTTGATTTAGAATTTATACATACTCTAATATAATATATGAGACGACGCTTGCCCCAATATTAACCTAGTCGACTTTGAGGATGGGTTCCTCATCCAAAATGGGGTGATTTTGTCATCTTTATCAAAACTCGTGACTTGATCTTATGTATCGTAACTTAATTGACCCACTTTATATATAGTTTTTTCTAATAAAGGTCCATTGTAGCCTATCATGACTTCATGAGTCACTATGTATACATATATTCTTTTGGAGAAGAATGAATGTCATGTTATAATTGATTACTAAACAATTCATTATGTAGCAACTAAATAGCTATATATATATATATATCTATATATTATAAGAGTAATAAACATCAATATCATATATTTGGTTCCTTTTGTTTTAAACTTAACTTTCTTTAATAATAAAATCAAGGCTGCTCCACCAAAATGGGAGGCCTTGTGTGAAGATGAAATTGAACCCTAATTATTTTCAAGAAATATCTAAATTAATTATATGAATCATATTATATTTACTGTACACATTTTATAGAAACACAATAATAAGAAAAACATCATGTGTTTTGTATTAATGTTTCAAATTACATCAAATGATCAAATAAAACTTGTAAGAAACTAGTTTAACTTCATTAACTTCGAAAAAAATTCCTAACGAAACTAGCAATGAAAATTTGATCTCCTTGAATTTTTATCAGCAAACTTGTCAATCAATTTTTTATAATTGATTATTTCTAAAAATTCACTCTGAATTGAAATCAAAGACAATACATTTAGTCTTCATAGGAGCAATTTAGTGATTTTAATTAAAAAAGGAAAAATTTAAAAGCTACAAGAGAAATGTTCAAACACAGGACCTATTGTTAGGAGGAACCTTATTCAACACCTAATCATCAATTGGACACTTTGATAACTTTATTTAATAAGCACATTATGATAACTATATACAAAATTATATATATATATATATATATATATATATATATATATATATAAAATGAGGATCCTCACTGATAGGAACCCTTGCGACAGCACTTGTTATATTTCAGGATCGTCTTCGAATAAAATATATTTTTATAACAAAAAATAAAAAGTAACAAATTGAACCGTGACGCGATAACAAGATGGATCAATTATTCATTCAACCTACGTTTATTCAAACCGATTTTTACATCAACACAAAGGCAAAATGATATCACTACTATTACTAGAAAAGTAGAGGAAGTTGATGCACATCACATGCTAGACTAGTCGGAAACATTAAAATAAAAAGATAAAAATATTATATGAGTGAGACGAAATTATATTATTCATAATTCAAATTTGTTTTTACATGTCAATTTCAAATCGGATCTTTTGTATCAAAATATTTGTCTCACTTATGTACCACAACAAAACTATATAGTTTTGAGTAAACATTTTTTTCTCTCAATAGAACAGTTAATTGTAATCACTTTTATGTTTACATCAATATAACGCGCGTTTGGATGTGGTATACGGTGGGATAGGAATTATAGATACATAGGTTCTGAATTGCATCAGTTTTTGATTTATGAGTTATGAATTGAGGTTGACACTTGATATATTTCATAAAATTAAATTTTTGAGATAGTTTCGTAGAAGTTCAACACTAACCGGTAGGAAAAAACAAAAAAACAAAAACTCTGAAAAAAAAAAAGATAAAGATAAAGAAAATTGCAAAAAGTTGAGAAGAAAATGACAGATACAAAGGTGAAATTTGGTCACGGGTATCTCAAATGGATCAACCATCATCCTCCCTTTTACACATGCCAAACATTTCTTTCTCCAAATAATTCAAAATCTGCCACCCACCCCATCCCACCCCGCCCTACAATATACCAGTCTATATATATGTATGTATGTGATATAAATAAAGATTGAATTTTTGGTGGGTTTTTATCTTCAAGAAAGAGGGCTCGATTTATGTAAACTAATGATGATGTTTAGTTGGTGGCATTTGCACATTGTGTTGGTGATTTGTAGTTTTTGGATAATACTGATAGAAGGAGCAACTCCAAATGTCAAAATTAATGGCAACATTTCAGAGATTGAAGATGCAGCTTATATTCGAATATATTATGGACAAACTTTTAAAGTCATCAAGAATGGGTTTGATGGCAAGAGTTATCTTCTCATTCAGGTACTCTCTCTCTCTCTCTCTTGATGATCACATTTCTTCAAACTATTCAATTGGAGTGTTTTCTGTTGTTTTAGGTTGAGAATTTTTTGATAAATAAAAAGTGGAATTATGAAACAAGATCTGGAAATGAAAATGTGTTGGGATATTTTGTTGAGAAAAAAATCATTCTTTTGGAAGATATTTGGAATCGTATGAAGATATTTTTAATTGTAGATATCTTATCAACTAATGTCGTTTTGTTAACGTTGATAGAGGATAATAAGGTATTAAATTAGTTAGAACTATAAGAATAATTGCGATTTTGTTAGAATGTGATAAATGATAAGATCAGAGAAATATGTTGTTTTGTTAGCATTGTATTCAATTTTATACTTCATATTCTCATAAAGAAATTATTCCCTCGAACCAAAATAATTGTTGTTTTAGTAAAAGAAATTTTGTCTGAAAATAAATGTTATTTTAAAATTTCAATATATATTTACCAATAATCTACTAAAACTATCCTCACTTACTCCTATTAAATTAATTAATGAAAATTGTTAAAAGAAAAGATAAAAAAAACTTCCACAATAATTATATTTAAATTGAGATAAATTAAATTTTATTTTATATTTTTTTAATTTGTGTGAAAACATAAAATTTAATTAATGCACAATCATGTGAATATAGTAGGGATCACATATTGAAATTAGTATGGGATCCAGACTAGACTGTACTAAGAGTATTTGAATAAAATAATAACACCAATAGTGTATTAGGATCTGCATTTTGAAAAATTGTTGGTAAATTTAAGGGGTAAATCATGCATGTGGTTATCTATTTTTTAACAATAAAAGGGTATCTGATTATTAATTAATCTTATCTATCTATATATATATATATATAATTAGAAAATTATATTAAAAAATATGAAAAATAAACAATTGGGTTAGTGATATGTGTGTTGAATTCCTAAATACATAGATTATGGGCTAAAAAATTAAGATTTTTTGCATTTAAGTACAAAATAAAAAAAAATATAAATATAATTACTTAATTTTATAATAAACTATAACAAGGTGGGCTTTTTAAAGTTTAGGTCTTGCTTATTCTCATAAAAAAATCTGATAAATTAAAAGATATTGGTCCGACTCATTTACTAAATAGATCAAGTTGAACAAGGCCAACAATAGGTCGGGTCTTGGCCCTTGTGGAGTAGTTTGAACTATTGGCTATTCTCATCCATATATGCAAGCTATATAAGTACCATAATAAAGTCTTCACACAAAAATTGATATGAGATGATCTTGAGGATATGAATTATGGAAAAGAGTCTATTACTACAAATCAAATTCATTTTTATAAATTTATATGTGAAATGTGAATACCACTTTTCTTTCTTCCAATAGAAATAACATATTCTACTTTCAAAGAGAAAAGAAACTATATATTTTTGAAGGCCTAGTTGTAAAAAAAAAAATCATGAATTTTTCAAAAAGTGCAAATTAATCCACACTTTTCAAAATTTGCTGAAAAAAAAAAAGCTACGATCTTTATTTACTATTGTAATTTAAACCATATTTATATTTTTCTACGACCAGAGTCCATGTGTTCGGCAAACATGTCAAGTAATTCCCAAAAAAAAAAAAAATTGAAGGTCAAATTGCAAAGGAAATCACCATCTTTTCAAAAGTTGCAATTTAATCCAATTTTTTTGTATAATTAGCAAAAAAAAAAAAAAAAAAACAAGTCACAACCTTCATTCATTGTTGCAATTCGAATTACATGTCCATTCTTTTGCATTTAAGTTCATGTGTCCAACTAAATTTACACGTAAGATATCACGTAAGCCACACAACTTTAAAAAAAAGAAAATTGTACATCAAAATGATGTTGTTTCAAATTAGTGATAAATTATATTTATTGGAAGACTGCTTATTTAATGCATTGATGTAGATAAATTATCATTAAGATTGTGTAATTTACATGATGTCTCACATGTAAATTTTGTAAATTTATTTGGACACATGAACTTAGATCACAAAAGAATAGATTCTTAATTTGAATCGGAACAATGAATGGAGATTGTGGCTTTTTTTGCTAATTAAACAAAAAGTTTGAATTAAATTGCAACTTTTGAAAATGTGATGATTTATTTTGCAATTTGATTTTCAAATTTATTTTTATTAAGAATTATTTGGCATCTAACATGACATGTTTTTTAGACACGTGAACTTCGATTGCCGGAAAATATAAGTGTCATTTAAATTGTAACGGTGAATAAAGATCATGATTTGTTTTGCAAATTTTTGAAAAGTGAGATAAATTTGCAATTTTTGAAGAAGTCATGATTTTATTTGCAATTTTGCTTATTTTGAAAGTAATATTTAAACTATTATTGAATACTTGCGCAGAATAATTCCAAGATGGCAGCCAAAACAAAATACTGCACGTCAAGAATAAAATCATTCGTCATTCCATTAGCCAATTATTCAATTGATGCTGATTATTTTCCAGGTGATCTAATTACTATTTTATTTCATATTTTAGAACCTTATACTACATTAATCAGTAACTCCTTTGATCTGATCATAACTTTTCTGTATCTGCAGTTTCTTTCTTTGAGGTGAGGACTGCCAATTTGAGTTGAAAATCTGCAGTTTCTTTATAAACACTCTGTAAATCTTATCTCATTTACAACTGAAAAAAAAAAACAGCTACTGGGATTACTTGGTAGTTTGAAAGGAATAACATCAGAAAATGTGGCATCTGAATGTGTCCTAAAACTGTACAATGAGGGACAAGTTGAGATGATCAACAACACAACCCAGTTTGCAGCTCATTTCATTGTGAATACTGATCAACCACAATCATGCAACTTTGCCACTTTTCTCCCAATTGGTGAGCTGGCTCCTCTCCAGGTAATCACAACACAATAATATTATGTACCATGCATGCAAAATCTCCTAACTTAATCATCAATTTCTCAGAAGGCAGAGTGGATCAAGTATTTGGGAGTTTTTGCGAATCTTGAAACACGAGCCAATCAAGTCTACAATACGGTATATATGTCGAAACTTTAGCATTACATCAATACAAACATTTTAGCATCTATATGTGTATAGCTTGCTCATAGACTCATAGTATAGAAATCAATCTAGATTTAAGATTCAGTGTTTAGATGGAAAACAAAAAAAAACATTCTCAAGTATGAATGTTTTTTTTTTTTTTATTTGCAAGCTAAAGTTCTTTTCTTTTCTGATTGCACCCGTTGTGAATATAAGGGATGCTTGCTAATCTATTTTGCAGATAAAGCAGAATTACATGTGCCTAAGTAAAATTGCAGGTAGCAAGAAATCAGCATTCCAACCAATAGTGGCTTGGATGAAATATGAAGATGTATGAACCATTCTTGATGCTTACAAAATTCAACTTCATTTTATCATATCCAAAATTCATCTTTCCTTTCTTATAGGGTGTCTGGTCTTTCACAAAGGAGGCCTACAAGCTTAAGGTATCATTCTTCTTCTCTTTTAAGATGGCATTATTAGCCTAATTAAAAGAAATGATTTTTCATTTGTGATTATATTGTCTTTGATTGAAGCAGTATGTGGAGGATTCAGGGGGTGAAAACATTGACAACTCAATCAACAAAGTCACATACAACATCTCCATACCAGATGAACTTGATGCATTTCATGCAGTCCTATGTGTAAGTCAATTAATTAAGACAATGTTCGATTATCCTACGTTGATCAATTAATGTTATTCGATCGTTATGGTTAATTAGACGGTTGATGTGGTGATTGATGAGACTTATACGTCTGATCCAACGGCCTACAATGCATCCACCTTCCTTCAAAGTCTCAACATCGAAGACCAATCCTGTTTCGCCTTCATGGCCAATCAAAGCCTCTGGAGATATGACAAAAGACTTCAAAATTCCACCATTCTTGGTAACTTATCGTAAATAAATGCTTATATATATTTCGTAAATTAATATACTGACATGCTCGTAATGCTTGATCAAGATTGGTATGATGGAGCAGTGTCTCAACCTCACGTCGTTCTAGCAGATCTCATTGAAGCTTTATTTCCATCTGGAAATTACACTACAACATATTTTAGAAACATTGCTAAGGTAAGAATTGGTTTTTCAATTTAAACAGAGAAAAATCTTGTAGCTTTACACTTAGTTAAGCCTTGTTATTACAGGGAGAAGGAGTTGTAATCATTGGCCCGGAAATGTGTGATAGAGACAGCTCAATTCCGATGGAACCAACAACTATAGCTTGCCAATAGAAACATCATAAACTTGATGATTCTTTCTCCCAATTTTTTGCTGCTTATGAGAGTAAAGACTTCAACTTTTTGTACCTTTCTGCTACACTTGCTTTTCTGCAAAACGTATTTTTACCTCCTATTACGACACTTTCAGTAGACACTGGCGATATCATTTAATACTATGGCGTGCCTCCGTTGATAATATAACTGTTGGAAATTGGTTTAGAAAGTCTGGTGTTAGACCAATTTTTGACTAGTTTTTATATGGTGTTAGTTGGATTAAAATGGAAATGACATTATACATCAGAAAAGTAATGAAAATAATCAATTAATCATGTGTGCTTCGTACACGGTGTGAGCACCAAGTTAAGACACCACTAAGTTATTTAGTCGTTAAGAGGCTAATTTAGCAAGTTAATTACATCTCAACAATAACTATATAAGATGAAATACTTTTATGGAATCGAAAATCTCGTGTGAATCATCCTACATTTAATAAAAAAATTCCCACCCTAGCTAAGTAACTCACATTTTCAATCACCCATTAGTTTGCTTTTCATGTGTAACTTCTCTCCCATCATGGAAACCATCTTTCAACACTTTTTTCACATTCCTCACAATGTCTACAAAAACTATGAATATGTTAGAGATAAAAAAAAAAAAAAGCATTCTCTAACAAAGAAGATTTAGCCCTTTTTTTTGCAGTTAAAAATTGACATAAACACACACAAAACACAAAGAATGCCAATGCTAAGACAAACACAAGCCATATTATCAACACTTTCACTTATCCTCTTCATCTTCTTCATATCCTTCAGCATCAACTACAAGTCTCCAACATCAACCATAACACTTCAAAGCTCATCTCCTCCACACACTCACTTCAACTTCAGCCTCCTCATCGGAATCCTGACCCGCCCTGACAAATACGAGCGCCGCCACTTCCTCCGCCTCATCTACGGAACACAGTCGTCACCCATCGCAAGAATCGACGTCAAGTTCGTCTTCTGCCACCTCACCAAACATGAACAACGAGTCCTCGTCGCCCTCGAGATCATGCGTTTCAACGACATAATCATTCTTAACTGCTCCGAAAACATGAACAGTGGAAAGACCTACACCTACTTCTCCTCTCTCCCAACAATACTCCCAACCCGATATGACTACGTCATGAAAGCAGACGACGACGTTTTCTTGAGACTCGAGCCCTTGGCAATGTCCCTCCATTTATTACCGAGATTCGATTTGTACTATGGTTTTGTCATACCTTGCACTAGCATGAACCCCTTTGTTCATTACATGTCTGGTATGGGATTTGTGCTTTCTTGGGATATTGTTGAGTGGATTAGTGGCTCGTTAATCCCGGTTAATCATACGTTTGGACCGGAGGATAAGCTCGTCGGAGAGTGGCTTAACAGAGGAAACAGAGGAAAGAATAGGTTTTCTGAGAAACCTGCAATGTATGATTATCCTGGGACTAATGGAAGATGCTCACATGATCTTATACCAAACACAGTGGCTGTTCATAGAGTTAAGAGGTGGGATCAATGGTTCCATGTGCTTAGTTTCTTTAATTTTACCAAAGAAATCAAACCATCCAAGCTCTATAATTTGTAAATAGATAATGATACGCATGCTAGGAAGAAGAATAATGAGTCGAGCCTTGACCCATCAGATTATTAATACTATTATTATTTTTATTAGTGCTATTTAGATTTATGTTTAGATTAAGTTAGCCCAGGGGTTTAGAGTTAGGGCTAGAGTTATTAGTCTATTTATTTTGCTTTGGTGTATTTCGTCTATGGAGTTTTATGATAATTGATTATTCAGCCAATTTGGTGTGGGACGAGAGAAGCTATCGTTGGTTCTGTTTTATTATTCTGCAAGTTTGCTACATTAGTTTCGAGTTCAGTTTTTGCAAATAGTCTCAAAGAAATTGTGAAAACATCATTTGCAACACATCATGTAAAAGAATGACCTTGTTTTGGTGTAAGATTACAATCACTTAGGTAGTGAAGTTATTTATCAAATTTAGCTAATGTAAAAACAATCAAGAGTTTCTTCATCTTTCATTTCGTGATCCTTATCCAGCTCCCGTTTTTTCTGAATCTTCAAGCTCCAAACAACCTTCAGCAGTTAACAATGACATGAATTCAGTTTTTATTCCCACAAACATAAAGTTCACATCAGATATGGATGGAAATAGTATTATAATTACCTCTGCAATGTCGACTGAGATCGCCTGCAGTTAAAGCGACATTATATCAGTATCAGTGAAATAAATAACAATACGAGTTAATCAAAGTTATCGATATAGAGGCCTTAAAGAAGCACATAATCTTGCCTTAGTGAGACTTGTTGCTTGGGTTTCTTCTTTGGTTCCTGCTTTGGAGTTTCATCCTTTTTTATTTCAAGATTTTTCACCTGCATCAGTTTTCATCAATAGGATATTATTTACTAACTTTCCTTAACAAAAACAAGATTTTGATTCAATGAATTAAGATTAAATGTGAATCCAATGTACCAAGTTCTTGTACTGAAGATTGTAAAATGTCTGAATATATCTCCCTTTTGCTTGCTTCTCAGTGTTGTGCAATCGCCTCCAGAAGCTATAGATGCAGCCCATATTCAAGACTTTGTTCGCGTAAATCTTCCACGTATAGCTTCAACAAACAAAAATCAATCATCATTTACTACCTTGGCCTTACAAGATGATCTCTATTACATTATTTGTTAGCAAGAAGTTAAGTTACCATTCGTTTATACGTTGTAGCCCTTGAATCGACACCTTGTTCCAATACTCAGAATCCTCCTTACATTTCTGGAAAAAATTAGCAATCTTGTTGCTAGATTCATCTCCATTGTTAGGATCAATATGAAAACCAGAAACCCCATCAACGATTATCTCAGCCGGGCCACCTTGATTGGTTGCAAAAGTCGGTAAGCCACAGTTCATTGCTTCGACTACTGTTAGACCAAATGCTTCGTACAATGCTGGTTGCACGAAAGCCCCCTTCGAATCAGCAATACAACGGTATAACTCACCGTTTCTTTTCCTATCAGTTTGAGCAGCTATCCATCTTATCTGCCCTTTGAGCTCATACTTTTCGATCAAACTATGCATCTTCTTTATCTCCGATGCTTCTTCTCTGTCTTCGGATTTTGATGGATCGAAGAATCCACCAACTATGACAAGATTGACTAAGGTTCTAAGCCTCTTGTTCTTGCCATACCACTCTGTTAGTCCAGTGATGTTCTTCACTGTATCGAGCCTAGCCATGGAGAAAATGATCGGTTTCTTCTTGTCTTCTAAGTATCCTCTGAATAGCACAAGAAAATCATATTTTTAGTACTTGATGATGATGCATACAGAAAGAGACAAGATGGGAATGTAATATGTAGTTTTATAACCAACTGACATGTGTTCAGCATTGTCGGTTTTAGTGAAGAGAAGCTCTTCAATGGCGGAACTAAAGTTTGTGAATCGTTTGTTTTTTTTCGAGTGAGGAAAGTATACAGACTGATCTGCACCGGGCGAAGCAATGTTGAACTTAGGATCGAATACGTTTATCCCTGATACAACTCTGTATAGCCCTGGTAAGGTGAAAGCACTATGGCTTTCATATTGGCCTGGCCTGTCTTTGCTGAAAAACGGAGAATTTCGCCATTAATATGCTTTGAACAATGTAGAAATCGAGCTAATTTGAGAAACTGTGTATGTGTAATACCTTCCAGCAATTTCCTGATATGTGCTAGTGATGATGAAATCTGCTGTGTTCATTGCAATCAAATCAGCTGAAAACTGGCATGAAAAGTGGTGCTTGGGATCGAATTCCTTCCATTTTATGTCTGAATCTTCGTACTTTGTCTTCTCTAACGCGTGTGCAATCGTTCCCTGTTCAAGAAAATGCGTAAATCACCAGTCTTTATAGCTGAAAGAATACGAAAATTCCAGCATTTCGCAGTTAAGTACCAGTGTTGTATCGAGTTTACTAGCCATGAGTGAAGCCACGAGGTTTCCATCTGTGTAGTTGCCTATGATCAGATCGGGTTTTCCCTCCATGATTTCGACTATTTTGTTAGTGGCATCCTGTCAAATTATGAACAAAGAAAAGATTGTTGAACAATGGTTTTGAGGTAGAGGAAATGTGATGAATGATGTAGCAAGAAACCTGAGTGAACTTCTCGAGGTAAGGGTAGATATCGAATCTAGAAACCCATTGTCCAAGAACTCCATTTTCTGTTACAAATGGCACTCTAAGAATGTGTGAATGCTTTGTGTTCATAATTGGTTCAAATTCCATGTTGCATTTTGTCCCTTTAGCATCGGGGATGAGTCGAGTAACCTGCATTAAAATGGTTTTAGAGCTTATAAGATGTTTAATCTTATTTTAAAAACAAGTTGTTGAATTGTTTTGATAAAAATATGATGGAATGACAATTGTGTAAGCTAAATGATTACATACGAAGCAATTTATAAAAAATAAGATATTATTTTAGAAATAAGTTAGATTGGTGCTTACCACTACAATCTGAGGTTTTACATTCAAACCTTGTTGCTTAATTCTCAAAAGCAATTCCTCTTCCATTGCAACCACTTGATCCAAAACATAAACAACCTTCAAGAAACATCAATCAGCATTGTGCAACAACTTTTCGATAATCCCATAAACTTCATTTATACCTGTCCACCAGTATCTGGCAAGCCCAGAACGTCGGATTGTCCAAAATAGCCATGGATAGAAAACAGAACGACGTTGAAGATTATAGGAAGCCTTCCAAAGAACATCTCCATGTTTAATGGATCAGGAGCTTGAAGAATTTCAGAAAGTGAGTGCATAGTATCTTGAACTCTTTCAGCATTATCACCCCATCCTTTTTCGAAGCCCCACTCTCTAAACCTGTGCCGCAAACACACCTGATTTCTCAGCTCGTTGTATATACAAAGAAGCAGAAGAAGATAAGAGCAAATGAAAGTTGTTATATTGACCTCATCTCGAAGCTCTGATAAGGTGTGTCTTTAGGGAGTGAAGACAAAGCTGCTTCAGCTATTATCAGTGCACCTTGAAGCTTTATGACTGTATTAAGGTTCTCATTTATCATAAGTTTCTGCAAATTAAGGACCACATTATGGTTCATATACAACACTTTTGTTGGATAATTGTTGTGCAAGATAAGTTGGAGATGAGATGAGATGATCATACTTCGCCTTGGTGGTTCAAAGTGAGCAAATAATCGACAAGAGATTGAGCACTCAAAGGGGTGTTGTTATTCAGCTTTGAAGTAAGAAACTTGGAAATGTAGCTAACTCCATTTCCGATTGAAGAAGATAGAGTGAGGTGAGGCAGAGAGTAATCCATTGCTCCAAAATCGATCTCTAATGCATTTTCATCATTTGCCCTGCAACTCAAACAGGATCATGTTTATCTCTTATTTAACCAATTCAATATGAATACATATATATATATATATATATAGATTTGCAACATATATACCATGTTTCATCCATTGTCATCTCTTTATATTTCAAGTACTCAGTAGCAGTGATGCCCTCCACAGACAGGTCATTAGCACTCACTTTAACATACTCCCAAAAACCCGGAGATGGCCTAATAGCGAAAGCCACGTTTGGAGGAACAACAGCTGCTTCCTACACAGTCAAACAAGAATAAACATGATTAGCATTATTCAAGTTTGAAAATAGTTGTATCTGACATTCTAATTTTATGGAATTATCAGAAGAAATATCGATATAATTTTATGGAATTACCAGTAGAAATATCAATATCAATATCGATATTGAATTCAGCAATAATTTAAAATAATGATGGAAGTTGTGTTAACAGTTTGAAATACTAACAAGTTGATATGTTCATGATAATACATAAATGATAATGATACAAATTGTCTGTTACAGTAAATGTGTAAACCATTATGTTCTTCAGACACAAAATATATTGTTTTTCTTTAAAAAAAAAAAGTGGGGTAATTCATTAAGATTTTACTACAAAAATAGATAATTTATATTCTGAAAAAATGAGTATTTTACTGATGTTGATTTTAACATATTACGTCAATATTTCACCAATTTTCCAAAGTTTGTACTATGAAGTCACTGATTTTGATCGATACCAATATTTTGATGAAATTTCATGACAACCCACTTTGAAATCTAAATTTCAAAAGTTCTAAAGTTCCTCGAATTTTTCATCTTTGCATTAGTGATAGAAAAACCAAACTAAAGGTGCAGAAAGTAGATAAAGAAAGAGGAGATATATATTGAGCCTACTTGAGTTGTGCACAAGATGTAACCAAGCAATCCTTCTAGCAATTGAGCTTTTTCGGCCTTATCATCAATAACTTGATCCATTTCTCCCATCAAGTGATGAAGTTTCATCATCCTGTTTCCTTTCTCAATGTACTTTGCAAAGCATCTCTTCATATGATACCGGCTCTGCCTTAAGGCCTCCGGCATGCTGTCTGCTATCGACTCTGATCTCTTCAATGCCGGTGCATTTGAAGCCATTTCAATAGTAGTACTAAAAGAGAGCAAGATTTGGATTGTATGATTTATACAAACTCAGATTGGTTCAATGTCTCATTCCAAGATTTTTCATGCATTTATAGATTAATGTATCACTTTGTTTATGCATTTCGAACTAGTTTGTGGAAGAATTGGTGAAAATGAAGCAACCAAGGCAAAGGGAGGTGTTAGAATGGGGAGAAAGAACATTCTTTTTTGTCATGAAATTGCAAAAGAAAGGAATCTTGGATTCATTTATTAGTGGAATGCAGAGTTGAAAACTTGTGCTTTAATTAGGATATTTTGGTTTTGGTATCATTCTTTCCTTTTATTTCATACCATTGACAACAAGGCATGCAATATTACTAGTTAGTAGCTTTAGTATTTTGAGGAATACTAGGAGGAAAAGGAAATCAAGAAAAGTTCTTAACTTCTCGAATGGGCAAAATGTTGTTATATTTCTAAGTAGAATTTTTGCTATGCATTTTATGAATATAATTTTGTAAAATGAGTCAATCCATAATTCACAAATAAGAGATTTACTTATGAAAATGAGTTTAAGTTGTGAATAGGGTGACTCTATTATATCATATTAGTTTTTGAGAGAATATCATAATATAAAAAATTGTGAATTATTCCATTCTATCCTCTTCCACTCATTTGCGATATCATCTTTTTGTGTTTTGCAAGTTTGTAGTTAAAATTGTAACCAATTAAATGTGGCATGATAACTTACTAAACACACCCATTACTCCCAACATTTTAAACAAATACCACGACATTATCATTTTACTCTTTCAATTCTATAATGTATAAATTAAATAAATAATAAAAAATAAGAATATTTATGTTTTTAATATATATTTACTTTTGATTTATTTTAAAGAGAATGTATTTAGTAATGGAGATGGAGTGTATATATCTTGCCCTTATATTTAATATCTGAATATAGATGTAGATCCTTTTTTGTATTTTGGGAATAGCCAAACATAACTAATAACTTGTTGAAGAATGAATTGTCACTTTTAAGTTTTCAACAATAATTTCATTAATTTTATTACTAATAGAATATTGTTTAGTGTCAAAGCTTGGACGAGCAATTATCTAATTTAATCTAATATCTACTATATATCTTAAGCTTCGATCAATTTCATTATATTAAAATGTTCATAGTTTTGCTCAATTTTTTTTGGGTCTTTCGGGCTCTAATACCTAATTGAGACATATTAATCATAATTTCGTTAGAGGAAAATAAAATGATTTTAGTGGACATGTATTTTAATTACGCTATAACTTTTATTTTTATTTTTAGATCTTTAACTTAATATATAAATAAATAAAATTAAATAATAAAATATTTTATATTCTATAACAAATACAGTATATTTTTCACTATTAAATATTATATCCACTAAACTATATTGGTTAAGTTATTAAAACACGGTGTTCTTATTTTTATTTTTATTTTTTCGGAGAAAATATAAAGACAGTTTCTCATGTTGAAGTAAAATTTAGGGTTTTGGAAAAGCCCTAGCTCTGCCCGCCACCACTCCACGCCTATATATCGGATAAACCTTCTTCCTATCTCACAGTACCAATTCATGGCGAGCCTCATCTCCCATTGTTTTCCTTTTCGAATCGCTTTAACTTTTCTCTCTCTGATTTCCGATTTCTCTCTCCAATTTCAAAATGTTAGTGTTTTTTTGTAATCGATCTAACAAACGCGTCGATTTACTGATTACCGGCGCTCGAGATTAAAATGGGCGTTGCGTATGAGCCGACGCTACATTCTTCTATGCCTGTTTCTGCTTTCCGAACGGAGCTTTGCTTAGCTCCACTCTGTAGATCTGGTGAAATTTCTTCGATTTTTTGTTTTGTTTTATGAGATGGAAGTGATGATTTTTTCCCCAGATGATTCGACGCTGAAATTACTGAGCGCTCTATATTTTTTCTTCCATTATTGGGAGAAAATCCAAGCCAGAATTCTGATCCATCTCTGATTTTACTTTTATATTAGATGATGTTTTTATTATTACTTGAAACTTTTAGAAAATCAGTTTCTGCTTAGTTAGATTTGAGTAATTTGATGGATGTGATGATTATTTCCCCAGATGATCGAAGTTGATTAAAGCTGTGCTACTATTTTTTTCTCCTTATAGGAGAAGTCCAAGCCAGAAATCTGATCCATTTAAATTTCTCCTAAAATATTTCAAAAAGAAAAATCAATTGATTTCGATTTTTTAAAAAAGTCTTCAACCAATTTCAGTGTTTATTAAGAATTTTAATACTGATTGTTCATTATAATTAATTATGATGGAACTGATGAATTTTTCCCCAGATGATTCGACGCTGAAATTACTGAGCGCTATCACTGTTTTTCCTAGGAAAAACCAAGCCAGATTTCTGATCCATCTATTTAAAAAATTATAACACTTTATCATTTCAATTTTCGTTATTTTTTAAAATCTAGACAAAAACATATAAATTAATTCTTCAAATTTTCTTATTTTCCTTTTTCATGGTAATCATATCTAAATATTTTTATATTATAAATATTTTGTGTAATTGTATTTATTTTTTTGCACAAATTTGAATGTCCGAATTGTTGAGGGAATGGGGAGAGTGCGGATGGGCAGAGAACATGCGCTTGTCTTGCTATTGGTTTCTCAAGTTGGTTTCTCAAGTTCAGCCTAAACATCACTGCACATTTTATCAATTCACGAAATTATTCCGCATTTAGTTGTATAGTTGTTTAGTATTATACTCACATTGAAATGTAAAGTTGTGTTCTATTCTACCATGGCCTTTGTAACTTAAAAATGATTTCATCTTTATAGATGTGTAGATTGTATGATGAATAGGTTTGAATTTGGATTATACAAGTTATATAGTCTTTATTCCTCCTTTTAAAAGCTCATATGTTTTTAAAGTTCATATGTTGTTTGATTTTACTTCAAAAATTAATTGTTTAAATGTATGAATAAGTAAGACCGTGTAGTGATTATCATTAGTTTTGAGTGATTGAATATGAATGTGTTTTAGATTTGAATTTTTTTTATTAAATTTACACTTGGATAAATATCAAAGATTTGATATGCAGTTTAAGATGAAATAAGATATTTAGTTCTTGAAAATCTTATGAAATGTTTCAAATAACTTATAAGCTTACAAACCACGAGCCTTGTAGTTCAAGTGGTATCCACCTTTAGTTCAAGTGGTATCCACCTTTATAAAGGTGCAGATTGTGATGATTCGTGTTCGAACTCGGGTCACGCAAGTTTTCTTGTTCTTATTATTCTCCTCCCTTCCACTCCCCCAAACTCATTTAAAAAAAAAAAACTTATAAGCTTACAATTAATTTAATTTACGACTAATGAGTGATGTATTTTTGTGAAATTTTGAAAATCTCACATCATTGACATTGAAATTTACAATAGAGAAATATATTGAGCAATTTATTGTATCTCGGCAACTAATGTGCCTAGCTCTTCATACTAAAATTCTATAAATTTGTGAGATTACTCTTCTGAAAGAAAAAAAATTCCATTACCAACAAATAACATATGATAGTTTTTGCTCAAATGGTTGTTGGTACTATTAACTTGGTAGTAGAGGTCAATGAGAAAAGGATTTGTTCTACTGGGACCAAGTACGCAGATTACTGAATTGATAAAACGATTTTTAAAATTGAGTTAGTTGGCAATTACTTAGTTGATGATTTTTGGAAAAGTACATGAATAATTATTTAATGATTCGTCACCGAAACAATCTGTATTCCAAAACATCAGAGTGCTGAATGCTGGTCAGTAGAATTCTCTATTTCTATGTTGGGATTTAAAAAAGTTTTTGTATGGTGTTGTGGATTGGTATCTGTTGTAGATTTGGTAAATGTTTTCTTGTATATGTTACATATACCAGGAATCCTAGATATAGGAACATATACCAGAAATCCTAGATATAGGGGCAAATATACATATATAAGGAAATATGTATGAAATCTACAACAGATACTAATCTACAAATCTACCACAGGTGTTAAAAAAAAAAAAAAATCCAAACTTGAATACCAAAATAGTTAGTTTTAGATAAATGCTTTTTTTTTTTTTTTGAAAACTTGGGGACCAATAGGTCAACAAATAGGACCAAAAATAAAATTTTCCCAACACAATTGTGGTCAAACACCCATTGCTATAGATTAAAATGAATAAGAAGGATTATCCAACATCCTAGTACAATGTGAAATGCAATCAGATAAAATTGTCTTGTACCTGAATCTCCACTCAACTCCCATTTTCCACCTACAAATGGACCTTCTTGTCTTTGCAGAAATATGTTGCTTGGCAGAGAGGTCTCCACCCTTCATATTATTTCTCTCAAAGAAAGCACGAATCTCATTACATAGTGCAGGTGTTGATGACTCTGTTTCCCCACTATAATCTTGAATTTTATCAATGATAGAGAGCAACAATGCGTCTTCATCAATTGAGGTCGAGAAACTGCTTAACAGTACCTGACACTTGTTTGCTATCCATTCCATTACGACAACCTCGTTCTTGTTTGAGATGCAATGCCCTGAACAAGCAATGTGTTTAACTGATCGTCTCTTGCTAACAGGGGTGGCCCACAAACGGACAGTGGAGAGGAGGGCGAATGAAGGCTTCCCATCTTGAGATATGTATAGTGAGTCTTTGGGCCACGAACAAAGGGAATACATTTCTGGTTCTAAGGAAATAAAAGCTTTGTCGTTTGGGTTTTCTGGCAGAAGAAAACCGTAGTGTTCGAGAAGCTCCAAATTTGTGTATGTACCATAGCTTAGAAGAACCTGCAGATTGAAAAAAAAGAAAGATTAATTGCTATGAGATAACTCATAAATACCATTATGTTGGAACAAGTTTTCTGAAACAGAAGATCAGAGTTTTATCATACTACATTTGAGTTGATTAGCCAACTAATCATTCACAAATTGATGGTTGCTGCATCTTTGATGATCATTATTCTGTTTTACATAAAATTTTATTCATCTTTTGACCTCAGTTTATGTCATTTATGCATCAGTTATATATCTTCAACTGAGACGAATAATATAATTTGATTATAGTAAACATAGATAGCTAAGAGTGCATCAGCACAATCTCATTCTATAGCTATAAGTTGATCATTCTATATTGCAATAACTTATGGAAATGCTAAACAACTCAATAACCACTCAAAAGATGAATTGTACACAAAAATGGTTTGCAGTTTTCACATTTAAGTGCCACAGACAAAATCATTGAGAAACGAGCAATCCGGTCTAGAACCGACAACTACCTCCATCTCCGTGCATGGATTTTTTTCAAATAAAATAGGGCCTTCACATCCCCATAGAATAAACATTAATGCTCCAATATCAGGAGCTTTTCTGTTCTAGCAATACTTTCACACTATAGAAAAATATGAAGAGCTACAAGAACAAAATGGGCCGAGACAATTATAACAGCTTAAACAACTAAAAACAATAAACAATGTAAAATGCAATAGTTAACATTCATTTATAGATTGAAAAAGTTCTCACCATCTAGACTAAACTTGAAGCAAAAAAAACCAGAACAAGAAAAGCAAAAAAGAATCCTTTATATTCACACAACAGCAAAATGGATTATCACCTGCAAATCGGTGGCGGACACACACTGAGGCATGGGGTGGCACTTGCCACCCCTTTTTTTTCTATGAATTACCTAAAATGCTCTTGAGATGTTTTAAAATAAAAAAAAATATCTTAAACCTATACAAAGTATCTTCTCTTTCTCATTTCAACTCACTCACTTCGAGCCTTCCCTTTCATACTTATTGTTGCTACGGCGAAATCAGAGAAGAACTAAAGTGTATCATCAGCTATCGTTGGACGGTAGTTCTCACCACAAGGTAAAAAATAAAAATATATGTATAATAAATCATAAGTTAAAATTGTCAATTGTTTGTTATTTGGGAATGATCAGTTTGGCATTGGAATTTCGATTAGTTAATAGATAACTTAGATGGATTTCTCATTTATGATGAGTTTCTGAAAACACGGCTTTGCAACTGAATGTGAGATGAATGGATGACTTATAATTTGGTGGTTTATTTTGAAAATGATATATTCAAGCATATCAAGCTATCATTCACAAGTTTCAAAATATGGTTAACCGTCAGGGCCAATTGTAAACAAGATCTTTTCATTCCATTTTTTTGGTTCAAACGGAATATATAAAATGAATCTTTGAAATCACTTGTAAGTAACATTTTATATGAAATTTTAAATTTTTGTGTATTACTTTTAATGGTGTCATCTCTTTAGAAATTTTTTGCGTCAACCACTTCCTTCAATACCAAACAAAACAAGCAAGAAGGACAGAGATATGACCAATACCTGATCTCCTCTTTCATAGTTTCTCCTAGCATAGAAGCAATAACTAGCAAGAGCTTCATCATAACCAGCATCCGTTAGCCTATCTGTGTTAGCATCTAACAGCTCTGCTCTTGAATTTTCTGCTATATTTCCTTCACTGGAAGAGGTTATGTGCAACAAAGACTCAGTATCACTAGCCGTTAAATTGTTCAAATGATAGGGATCTTCAGGGGGTGCGTAATTAAAGAAGTCTCCAACAGGACATAAACAGCCCGCAGTATCCCAGGATATATGCATCGTACGTGACGATATCTTAAAAAAAAAAAAAAGATCATGAGGAATTTCCCCAACAAGATTTTCTGTGAAAATAATGATGTCAACAAATATTAAAAGTGAAAGCATGAATCGAGGTCATTATTGAAGCAAAATCAACTGGCGAACAAAGCTATTAATGGACAAATTCTTTAGTTCTTTATATAATTAAGACGAATTTTGGGTAGTTGGATAACACCATTTTCCTCTTTTTTCTTTCCATAATATTTTCTATAGGGGTTCCAATATGTAGGAGGAATGCACAAAAAAAATGATCGTGAACAAATGATAGGTGCTTACAGTTGCAGAAGCCCATAGCCATGCATTGAAGGTTGTGAACTGAGGCTTGAGACTAAGTTCACATATAACTGGAGTAGCTTCTTTCCACTCCATTTTACCTTTATGTACAGCCTTTTCTGCAGTCCAAATGGCATCATCAATCTACAAGTGATTTCCGTACATGCTTTAAAAAAACCATCTTTTCCAATGCATAATCATGTTCGCATAAATCATGTGGAAATATAAATCAAGACAATGCCAACAACTGTAAGAATCGACCAAAACTGACCTGCAAAGCTTCTATCTCAAAATGACCAAAACCAGCGAGTAAGTCATAACTTCGAGGTAACTGCTTTAAGTAAGGATACCACCAAGAACTCCTGCCCTTGTTCACTTCATTTAGTAAGGCAATGGAAAATATCTAGACAAGATTAAAAATATACCCAATATCACAAATGTGTTCTTGTGAACTGCCAGCGTTTACCAACTCAGTTGCTATATCAGTAGCAAGCATTATCGAGTTAACCAATCTTCAATGGGAAGTTTCAACTCAACTCTCGATTTGAAGTTCAAAGCACACAAAAGGCTACTGTTCGAAGACAAGCAAGACAATTACTAAGAACTAGTGACATTATCTTTGAAACGTATTCTAATTTGAATCGAATTTGGTATTGTTAAAAGCAACTTATTTCTCATCTTTCTCTGCATTCGTCAATAAGTAAAGCATTCTCACCTCATACCTCATTCTAAGAATCAGGAAACAGACTAATATATCTGTCGATTCCATAATCTGCAGCTACATGTTTAGAAGGTTTTCTTTTTACTTCAAAGCAATCAAAACAGAAGCCAAAATAAATTATGTTTTCGGCTTTTTTGTTTTTAAGTAAATTTGTAGCAATTTTCTGTTTCACTTCAAATGCCACAAGAAACTTAAAATTGACAATTATTTCTTTTCATCCATCAAAGAACTAATAAAACCCTTGCAGTAACAATCACATGAGTAAACACCTCAATAATACCTACCAAAAAAAAAAAAAAAAACCCCAAATGTGTGTGAGAGAGAGAGATACCTGAGTGGGAGAGAGTGAAGTGTATTTCCCCAAAGCAGCAGACAAATGGTGATCCTTGGAAATCAGAGAATCGGTTGTCATGAGAGCGGCCTTAGGAACCCTCAAAATCAACTCTCCTTTCCTTAAAACTCGCGTAGCAGCTAAACCTCTCCTGCATCAAATCATCACAATTACATACATATTACATATGTATATATGAGCAGAAAATTGCATGAATATGGTAGAGATGTACCCGCCGGCATCAGGAAAATGAGAGACGGACAAAGAATGGGCCAGACAAGAAGAAGAATAAGAAGAAAGGTTATGGGAAACTGGAGCGTCTGAAATTCCAATCGCAGTAGCCCATCGGAGGAAGCTCTCTAGGTTTACTGCTGCTTGATCTTCTTCTTCCATTTTCTCAGTGCAACGATCTCCTAATCCACTGTTGAGCTTTCTAAGTCTATTGGAAGCGACAGAAAGATTGTGAGAGGGGGAGGGAAGGGAGTGTGTAAATTTGGTGGAGAAGTAAATGAATCTAAGTCGTTGGTCAATTAATTAGATTTCGATTTAATAAAAGTTCGTTTCTTTCTTGTGATTTTTTAAGGTAAGCAAATAAACTCCATTTCATTAGGTTCGTTGAGTCATAAAAAAGTTCGTTAGAAAGCTTGTGGCTATTATACTAATATTGACATTTTGATATATAATTTTGATATATTTATTTATAACAAATATATAAATGTCTAATTATAAATATTTCTTATAATTACATTATGAATTTTAGTTACTATATTATATTTTTTAAAGAATATATAATTTATTTTGTTAATAAGTTGATGAATATAGTTTATTATTAATATAAAGTTCATTAAAAAATTGGTTTAAACTCATGAACTATGAATGTATTCCCGTTAAATTAGGCTCGAGTTTGTTCAATAACTAAACAAACAAAACTCCAACACTTACTAATTTGGATAGGCTTAGCTCGATTGCATCCTGATTATATTAGGATTTCTTTTATGATAAAAATTTATATGAGACAATTTTTGTAAGAAAGTACGGGTGAATATTCCTGTACTACCCTTTGTTTGGTCCCGAGGGACGGAACAGGCTAGGTTAGTCGAAAGATGGTTATCGGTTCAAGAACGTAAGGTGCCCCTGCTTTTTCAAAGTAAGAAGGGGTAGAGAAAATGCCTCAAGCCCCCTACTAGCAAGACTAAAGCAAAGGATAAGATCTAGTCAGATTCCTTGCTAATGATGTCAAAATTCTACTTAAGTTAGTCGAGCCTTAGACTAGTCGAGTCTCTTGTTAGTTGAGTTCAAGTTTATGTTGAAAGCGTTTACTCAGGGAAACTCTAGTGAAGAACTGAAAACCTAAATAGCTGAAGAATCTGATAGACCTGAATATTAAAGGCTCTATAAACTAAAAAATCTGAAAATTAAATATCAAATTTAAAAAAACAAGGAATGACTCAATAAAACAAAACTTGAAACTATGAAGGACAAACAAAAAATTGAAATTCACTTGAAGGATACAATTGTGATAAAACATTATTAGCTAACCATTTAAGCTGAGGACTCTTATTTGCCGACCCAAATGAAGAAACTTAAATGATGAAAGTTTGGAGACATAAATAAGTTGAAGTCTCATAAATGAAAAGTTTAATGCATGTCGACAATACTTATTTATTATGAGTCTACAAGAACCGCAAAAAAGACAATTGTTAAAGTCCACATAATACAAATGAAAAAGATGTTACATGGATTGACGATTTATGATTGAAGATCAATAGAAATACAAACATTATCTTATCTACAAAATCTTAGGAGAGTTGAAGTTTAAGAATGTCAAGTCAGTGTTAGACACTGGAGAATAAGATTAGGTCACAAATCTTCAGAGCTGACAATTAAGTACAATTTAATCTTCATATGTCAGACACATTTTTAGACATGTAGCCGACTTTGTTGTAACTTTGAAAATAAAGGACAACCAAAAGTCTAAAATTAATGAGCAAGTCAAATTCAAATCCATAATTCCCTCTAACGGTTAGAATCAAGCATCTATCTCTTATAAATAGAAGACATCTCCCACTTTAAAGATTATCAAACCTTACACAAAATATTAAGAGACAAAACCATGATTGATTATCAAAACTTATCATTTTAACCCTAAAAATAATCTTTATACTAGAAGCTCCAACTTAAAGATCAATGTCTTACGAGACATACTTTCTTGAGCTGAGAGATGGATTAGATCATCAAGATAAACTCTTCAACTTAAGCTTTTCTTCAGTCTTAGATCTAGATTGATAGATATCATGAGAGTGTTTTCTCTGAAGGAGAAGAATCCTTATTTTTCACACCATTTAGTTCCTCTCGAATAGTTGAGATAATGTTCTTAAAACGTTGTTATCCTTGAAAGATAGGATTGGTCCTCCTTGGCTGGTAAGGAGTTGTTCCCTAGTATTGGAAAGAGCAATTCCCCAAATTTTGGGACGTGTTCTGTGTTTTCCAGATTATTAGGATGAGGTTGTTTCCCTTAAGTTTTGATAGGACTTTCCCTTATAAATGAACATTGTAAAGTGTTGTGTTGTGTGTTTTCTCAAATTATTGGGATGAGATTGTTTTCTTAAGTATTGAGAGGACTTTTCTTTTGTTAATGAACATTGTAAAGTGTTGTTAAACACATTGGTTTTGTGGATTTTTCATGTGTTTGAGAAAATTCACAATTAAATACGATAAAGCAAATGAAATTACAAATTAAATACAATTTTAAAGTTGTTTCAAGATAATATATATTAAAAATATCTAAGGATGAAATTTTTGATTTTGATAGAAATGTCATTTATCTTAATCATACTAGTCGTATGATCCAATTAGATCAATAAGATGGACTCATTATCAAGAAACGAATATTTGTGTAAGTATCATTCTTGTATCTAGGATGAGGTAGTCGAGGGAGTTGTTGCCACACTTGATCAAATGAATCATACTACTTGATTAATCATACTACTCGTATGATCCAATTGGATCAATAAGATAGACTCATTATGAAGGAACATATATTTGTGTAAATATCATTCTTGTATCTAGGATGAGGTAGTCGAGGGAGTTGTTGACACACTTGATCAGATGGA
This sequence comes from Scutellaria barbata, assembly GCA_028654395.1. Taxonomy (NCBI): domain Eukaryota; kingdom Viridiplantae; phylum Streptophyta; class Magnoliopsida; order Lamiales; family Lamiaceae; genus Scutellaria; species Scutellaria barbata. The sequence continues at coordinate 15,082,320 of CM053649.1, read as the reverse complement.
TCATACTACTTGATTAATCATACTGCTCGTATGATCCAATTGGATCAATAAGATGGACTCATTATGAAGGAACGTATATTTGTGTAAATATCATTCTTGTATCTAGGATGAGATAGTGGAGTTGTTTGCCACACTTGATCAGATGGATCATACTACTCAGAATCAATAAGATGAGCTCATTACAAAGGAACATATATTTGTGCAAATATCATTCTTGTATCTAGGATGAGGTAGTGGAGAGAGTTGTTGCCATATTTGATCAGATGGATCATACTATGGTATGGGGAGCTGTTGCACACTTGATCAGATGGATCATACTACTCAAAAGGGTTACACACTTGATCAGATAGATCATACTACTCAAAAAGATATAATTGAAAGTATTAAAATCTTTCCATGTCGGAGTTAACACTTGATCAGATGGATCATATTACTCAAAACGTATTTGTGATCATGATCAAATGCTCTGTAATTGAAAGTATTAAGATCTTTGTGTAAATTGAAAGTATTAAGATCTTTTCATTATCATATTACTCAAAACGTATTTGTGATCATGATCAAATGCTCCGTAATTGATAATATTAAGATCTTTTTACAAATTAAAAGTATTAAGAAGATCTTTCCATTAGGTAAGTATTAAGATCTTTCCATTAGGTGTCGGAGTTGCATATACTTCCATTAGATGTCGGAGTTGCATGTACTTGGAGTGGTAGTTCAGGTGTCGGAGCTAACACTTGATCAGATGGATCATATTACTCGTATTTGTGAGTTGCATATACTTGGAGTGGTGGTTCAGGTGTCGAAGCTAACACTTGATCAGATGGATCATATTACTCGTATTTGTGATCATGTACTTGGAGTGGTGGTTCAGGTGTCAGAGTTAACACTTGATCAGATGGATCATATTACTCATATTTGTGATCACGATCAAATGCACCATAATTTGATCAAATGCTTCGTAATTGAAAGTATTAGGATCTTTCTATTAGGTGTCGGAGTTAATTAAGGTCTTTCCATTAGGTGTCAGAGTTGCATGTACTTGGGTAGGTTCATATGATGGTCTCAACCAGACCACTCCTGTCCAATTTTAAATCGATTTTTCCATTAGGTGTCAGAGTTGCATGTTCTCAGGTTGGTTCATATGGTGGTCTTAACTAGATCACTTTTGTCCAATTTTAAATCGGTAGTGTATCTTTCCATTAGGTGTCGGAGTTGCATGTAATTGGAGTGGTTCACATGGTGGTCTCAAATCACTTAGTAGTGTAAACTCTCGTTCCACCTTTCGACCATAACCTACATACGCATAAACAACCACTTCCAAACCTAAGACTCGAAAGACCTACATATGCATAAACAACCAAGTTCATACATACGCATAAACAACCAATTCCAAACCTAAGACTCAAAAGACCTACATATGCATAAACAATCAATTTCAAACCTCCGAAGACTCAATCAGACAGTAGGAACTATATAGGACAAACCAATTCCAAACCTCCAAAAACTCGAAAGACCTAAACCTCCAAAGACTCAATCAAACAGTAGGAACTATATATGACAAACCAATTCCAAACCTCCGAAGACTCAAAAAACCTACATACGCATAAACAACCAATTCCAAATTTCTGAAGAGTTAATCGGACAGTAGGAACTATACATGACAGACCTCCGAAGACTCAATTGGACAGTAGGAACTATACAGGACAGTAGGAACCTTTTATAGTGTTGTTCTAAAACACATAAACAACCAATTCCAAACCTCTTCCAAAGACTCAATCGGACAGTTGCAACCTTGTAAATTCCAAACCTCCTCCAAAGACTCAACTCTCAAACCTCCTCCAAAGATTCAACTCCAAAACTTAGTAGGAACTTTGTAGTTCTACTAAAACACATAAATAACCAATTCCAAACCTCCTCCAAAGACTCAATCGGACAGTTGGAACCTTGTAAATTCCAAACCTTCTCCAAAGACTCAACTCTTAAAACTTTGTAAATTTCAAACCTTCTCTAAAGACTCAACTCCAAAACTCAATCAGACAGTTGGAACCTTGTAGTTCCTCTAAAGACTCAGCTTCAAAACTCAATCAAACAGTTGGAACCTTATAGCTCAATTCATCGTTGTTAGACAATATTGCATCCATTATCGATATTTGTATTGATATTCCACTTATTTTCCTATGATATATGTTGGTCCCAAGTGGTGTCCGAGGTTCAGAGGGGGGGTGAATGAATCTTGGTCGATTTTGCAATTCTTTAAACAAACTGTTCTACTCTGCAAGTTACTTGAACTTGCAGCGTTAGATAGTTACTGCTTGCAGCACAGGGATACAGTACAGCACGCTGTAACTTGGAGTTTTATACGCAGCAGAAATTTACTTTAAAAACACAAGGCTGATTTTCTCAAATATGCTTTTATCAGAAAACGTTTTATGCAAATGATACAAACAAGAAATAAAAGATTAAAGCACAGATAGAAAACAATAAACACTTATGGTTTATAGTGGTTCGAAGGTGGTGTAATCCTTCTACGTCCACTCTACTGCTCCTCGAACAGGAATTTTGTGTTAGGACCATCAAGCGCATTACCGCTACACCAAAAGGATATCCAATGGACATAGGACGCAACTTTAATGTCTTATACTTATGTAGTTTTGCGCTCACGGATTCGAATCTGGAAGAGCCGTGCCCTGCACATATTTAAGCTCCGACCCAAGGCAGGTACCCAAGGCAGGTTGCTGGGAAATATCCCAACAGCCTAGGCCGCTCGCCACACAGGTCCCGCCGCCACCTAGGTCATCCGCTCTGCCAGCATCCTCTTGGTTCGAGGTCCGTTCATCTTCCTCAGGTCCCGGCTGCCAAGCAATCTCCGTTGCGCGTAAGCATCCACAGCTCCAAAGGCCCTGACAGCTTCCACTGCAAAGTGCTCCCGGGGGGATTCGAACCCGTGACCTACTCTGATACCAAGTGTTAGGACCATCAAGCGCATTACCGCTACACCAAAAGGATATCCAATGGACATAGGGCGCAACCTTACGCTCACGGATTCGAATCTGGAAGAGCCGTGCCCCGCACATATTTAAGGTCCGACCCAAAGCAGGTTGCTGGGAAATATCCCAACACTTTGTTAAGTAAGATTGAATTACAGGACACTCCTAACAATCTATCAACTTTACAAAGTAACCACCTACTGAAGTCCAGCGTACACACAGCAACTGTAAACTTCAAAGGCTCACCCACACAGGGTTCCACACTCCCACACAGGGAAGCTGCCTAACTCTAGACAACTATACAAACAGCAAGGATCTCTCCTATCAACTGTTCGACACCACTAAAACAACCTAAGCACACAGCAATAAGGTTACAAAGATAAAAAGGTTTTTCTTCAACTGGTGCTTCGAAGTGAGCTTCTGAATCCTTGAGGAAACTTTCAACTTGAACTTGCTTCACTTCGTGAGGTTGAGTGACTGAAACTGATCGTAGACTTGAATACTTGGATCTTGTACGCTTTGTGAATTGTTCGGTTAATCAGAAGTTTCAGTAACCAGCTTCAGTATATCTCTTCCTTTATTTATACTTGTAGGAGAAGATGTCCGTTGAAGGAAACATCTCTCTTTTGAATTTGAAGTAATCTGACCAAATGCATGGTTCGCATTTAATGCGACTTGACTTTTTCTTTCGGAGTATTTAATGCGGTAGTTGCGGCTCGCAGCTTTCTACAGCGCGTCAGTCCACGTGGCATCTTCGTATTGGCTCCGTGTCTGCAACTTTGATCTTCTCTGGAACAGCTCTATTTATTCTTGCATGAGTCTTTGTTCCTCGTACTGCATTTATCCTTCATAGGATTGTAGGATACTCCTTGTTGTAAGTTGTGCTTATTAATTTGACTGAACTGTAAGCTTAGCGTTGTATCCTAGGTCTTCGTGCAGCTGATACTTTCTTGTAGTGCTGCGGTAACTTAGACCTGATTGCAGTATCTTCTGGTAGTCCTGCTGTATCCTTTTTTTGCAGCAGTACTCCTATATCATTTTCTTGCAGCGATGTTGCATGCCGTTATTTCCTTCTTTACTGTAGAGATGCTCTGACTTGTTACGGCATTGCTGTATCTTCCTTCTTACAGCTATGCTGTATTCTGCCTTCATGCAGCAATACTGTATCCTGCCTTCTTGCAGCGATATCTTTTCTTAAGGGCATAGATGCAGCTTTATCCTTATTCAACCTCCATTATTAGCACTTAACACTAGACTCAATTCTAGTCTATGTAGTCACTTAAATATCGTGAAAAATGGGGTACTCAAAACTTCCTATTACATAAGTGATTTGTCTCATCAAAATCTAAACATTGAAATCCTAACAATATATATTTATATTGCATCGATATTTATCGACATTATCCCCATATATCACTTAATTTTCCTACAACCATATTCACTTATTTTTCTCCCAATATTTTACTTATTTTTCTACAATTTGTACCAAAACATATCGAAGTTGAGTGAAATATTATATTTTACTTATTTTTCTACAATTTGTACCAACGCATATCGAAGTTGAGTGAAATATTTTTCTACAATTTGTACCAAAGTTGAGTGAAATATTTTTCTACAATTTGTACCAATATTGAAGTTGATACCGAATAGCAATATGTTTGGTTGTCTGTTAACTCAATTTGTAACAAAACATATCAAAGTTGAGTGAAATATTTTTCTACAATTTGTACCAATATTGAAGTTGATACCGAATACCAATATGTTTGGTTGTCTGTTAACTTTAGAGATAATGGTTTATTGTTTGGCTATCTGTTAACTTTAGAGGTAATGGTTTATGCATAGGTTAGGGAAACATATATATAATTATCTTTTAATTTTGTTACTTATCGAGCACTCAATATTTTTCTACAAGCATGCATTTCCTCAGGGTTATAAATTCGATTTGTCAAATTTAAATGAATTTCCTCTTATGCATTGACGATCTCGTGAAGGAACGATATAAATTTGATTTGTCGAATTTAAATGAATTTCCTCTGATGCATGGCTTTTGGAGTCAAGTATCAACATGTAGGTGTTATAATTCACATGACTCCTGGCTGAAGGAATGCTATCTAGGTTATTTTGAAAAATAATCCAGAGGTATATTTTTGTTTTTTTTACAAATAATGCAGTCTTTTAATATACTAATGAAGTTCTATTTAACGTAGTGTGGTAGATTAGCCGTTTTGTTCTTCTTTTTAGTGAGGAAGAAAGAGTCAGGTTTTTAATTAAAACGTGTTAAACAGAAGCAATTTCTTCATAGTCTATAATTTGAGAGAGAGAATCACACATCAGTTATAGAAGTGTATTTTGTATTGTGCGTTTTCTATTTTTTTCTTTCTCAAGTGAGAGTTTAATGAAAGATGCGTTTCCACTTACTAAAGTGTTACCCTGCAAGTGCGTCTTTGTTCAGAAGCATTGGACAGCTTGAAGATGGAAATTGCAGAAGACGTTTTCAATGGGATTACTTGCTAACTTGCTAGCTAACTTGACTGATAAGTTTCAGTTTCTTTGCCTGATATAAATAGAGGTTCTCTAGGTAGATAGATAGAAGAGAGATTTGAGTTAGAAGTTTAAAAGAAAAGAGAGAAATTGTATAGTGAGTGTTTTCAGTTTTGCAGCAGAGTTAATTTTGTAAACTTCTTCTGTGTTTCTTTTGATCAATAAAGAAAATCCCCACCCTTTGTTCCTATGGAAGTAGGCATTTCAAGCCGAACCACGTAAAATCTTCTTGTGTTGATAGTTATTTTGAGTTTGTTGCTCAATCAAGTTCTTCTAGTTTAGTGTTCTTGATAATTGATTGAGGTTTCTGGTTTGATCCTCAATCAAGAGTGATTTCTTGGATAGATTTCTGACAAATTGACGTCGTCTGTGGGAAGGAGAAAGTTCCAAGAAATGAGTTCTACAAAGTTTGATGTAGAGAAATTCAATAGAGAAGGTGACTTTGGTTTATAGAGACTTAAGATCCAAGCACTTCTTGTTCAACAAGGCCTGTCAATTGCTCTGCAAGGTCTTGAAGCTCTGCCTGAAAGAATGAAGAAAGAAGATAAAGCTTTGTTGCTGGAAAAGGCACACAATACTCTTATACTCAGTGTGGAGATATGGGATAAATTAGAAAGCCTATACATGGTTAAAACTTTAGCCAACCGTTTGTATATGAAAGAGAAACTTTATGCCTTCAAGATGTATAATGAAAGGTCAATCACAGATCAGCTCAGAGAATTTCTTAAAATTCTTGATGATCTAGAAAATATTGGTGTTACATTGACTCAAGAAGACAAGGCTTTAATGCTTCTTAGTTCACTACCTAAGTCATTTGAGAATTTTACTATACTATCTTGTATGGAAGGCAAAACACAATTACTCTTGATGAAGTGGTAATAGCTCTCAAGTCAAAAGAATTATCAAAGAACAATGAAGGCAAGAAAGAAATAAATGGTGAAGGATTGGCTATCAAAGAAGAAGTTTCAGAAGCAAGGTCAAAATAAAGGTGTTCAAAAAATTGGGAAGGAAAATCAAGTTTCAAGTGATGATATAAAAGGAAACAAATGCTTTCATTGTCATAAACCAGGGCATTATAAGAAAGACTGTATCAAGTACAAGTAGTTCAAGAAGAACAAAGACAAACCACAGACAAACTAAGCTAATCAAGTCACAGAAGCTACTGCATCAAATTTAGGTTATGAATATGCAGAAGTTCTTGCTATTACTACAAGCAAAACAAGCTCAGATTGGGTCCTAGACTCTGGTTGCTCTTTTCATATGAGCCCTATGAAGGAGCGGTTTCAAGATTTAAGCTTTCAAGATGGAGGATCGGTTATGTTAGGTAATGATCAAAGCTGTCAGGTGAAGGGAGTTGGTTCTATTGCCTTGAGAATGCATGATGAAGTGATAAGGATTTTGTCCCAAGTCAGATATGTTTCAGATCTTAAGAGGACCTTGATTTCTCTTGGAATGCTAGATTCACAAGGTTACAAGTTCCAGTCAGAAGATGGCTCTTTAATGGTTTCAAAAGGTTCTACTGTAATGAAGGGATACAAGAAGAATGAGTTGTATTTCTGCAAGGGAAAACTTATCTTGCTGAAGCAAATTCAGCATCTGAAATGGATAAAACCATCTTGTGGCATAGAAGATTGGACATATAAGTGAAAGAGGGTTGCAAGAACTTGCAAGGCAGAAAGTGTTTGGGAAAGATAGAATCACCACACTTGAGTTGTGTGAATATTGTGTTTTGGGAAATGCTAAGAAATTAAACTTCAAAATTGGAAAACATGTCACTAAGGGTCCATTGGAATATGTCCATTCAGATCTATGGGAACCTGCAAGAACCAAACAAAAAATAGAGGGAGCTATACTTCATGTCCTTAATTGATGATTTCTCCAGGAAGGTTTGGACTTTTATACTAAAATCAAAGGATGAAGCATTTCAAACCTTCAAGAATTGGATAACTGAGACTGAAAATATCAGTGGAAAGAAGCTTAAGTATCTAAGGACTGATAATGGACTAGAATTCACCTCAGATCAGTTTAACAGTTTTTGCAAAGAAAGAGGGATTGTTAGACACAGGACTGTTCCAGGAACTCCTCAGCAAAATGGGCTAGCTGAAAGAATGAATCAAACAATACTAAACAAAGTTTGATGCATGTTGATAAATTCTGGATTGGCTAAGAATTTTTGGGGTGAAGCTGTTGCTACTGCGTATTCTTAATAAATAGAAGTCCTTCCTCAGCTATAGTGTTTAAAACTCCAGAAGAAAAATGGAATTGAGCACCTACAAATTACAATGTTTTGAGAGTTTTTGGTTGCTTAGCCTTTGCTCATGTAACGCAAGATAAGTTAGAACCAAGAGCCTTGAAGTGTGTTTTCTTAGGATATCCAAAAGGTGTTAAAGGCTAAAAATTGTGGTGTTTGGAAAAAGGAAAATCAGAAATGTTTGATTTGCAGGGATGTTGTGTTTGATGAGAGTAAGATGACTCTTAAAAGCAAAGATTCAAGTTCTAACAACTTCAAAACTGATGAGAAATCTCAGTTTGAGGTGGAGCTTTTGAAAATAAATGAAAATAATTCAGGCTCAGAATCTAAATCTGATAATCCTGATGAGCATGAAGAAGCTGAGCCAGATAATGATCAAGATGACCTGTAGAAATACCAGTTGGTCAGAGATAGGTCTAAAAGGCCTATTAAGCCACCTAATAGGCTTAGTTATGTTGATAGTGTCTCATTTGCTTTACTTGCAGCTGAGGAACTGGATAATGCAGAGCCTAAAGACTACATTGATGTTATATCTTGCAAACAGAAGGAAAAATGGCTGGTTGCTATTCAAGAAGAATTGTGTTTCTTGAATAAGAACAACACTTGGGAAGTTGTAGACAAACCAAAGCATCAAAAGTTAGTAGATTGCAAATGGATTTTCAGAAAGAAGGTGGAGGCTACTAAGGGTGGAAACATTAGATTCAAAGCTAGACTAGTAGCTAAAGGATTTACACAAAAGGAGGGGGTTGATTACTCTGAAATTTTTTCACCTGTAGTAAAGCATTGCTCAATCAGAATCTTCCTTGCAATGGTAGCTCAATTCAACCTACAGCTTCATCAAATGGATGTAACCACTGCTTTCTTACATGGAGAATTAAAGGAGTCAATCTACATGAGAATACCAAAAGGTTTGCATATTGAAAACAAGGAGAACAAGACTTTCTTGCTTAGAAGATCTCTTTATGGATTGAAACAAAGTCCAAGACAATGGTACTTAAAATTTGATGAATATATGCAGAAGATCAGCTTCAAAAGAAGCAGGTATGACAATTGTGTTTATTTTAAGCATAATGGATCTACACACACTTTTTTGTTACTATATGTAGATGATATGCTTATTGCTAGCACTACTACTAATGGTTTACTTGAAGTTAAAGCCTTATTAAAGTCAGAATTTGAAATGAAAGACTTGGGGAAGGCAAAGAGAATGTTAGGTATGGACATTTGTAAAGATGAAGGAATTGATGAAGTGTTTTTGGATCAGACTGATTATCTGAAGAAGGTTCTTATTAGATATCAAATGAATCAATCAAATAGTTGTACTACACCAATTGGTCAGCATATAAAGTTGTCTAAAGCTCAGTGTCCTATGACTCAACAAGAAGCTGACAAGATGTTAAAAATACCATACTCAAGTGCAGTATGCAATGATGTGTTGCAGACTTGATCTTACTCATCCAATGAGCATAATCAGCAGGTACATAGCAAATCCGGGAGAAGCTCATTGGGATGCAGTCAAATGTGTTTTAAGATACTTGAATGGCTTAATGGATTATGGTTTGAGGTTCAAGAAGGTGCATGAGAGTATAATTCCTTTAATAGGATATGTTGATGCAGGCTATGCATCTAATAATTCAAGAAGGTCTCTTATTGGCTATGTCTTTACCTTATTTGGAACAGCCATAAGTTGAAAAACTACTCAGCAATCAGTGATTGCACTCTCAACCACAGAAGTTGAGTTCATGGCCTTAACTGAAGCTATCAAGGAGGCAGTTTGGCTGAAGGGAATATTAAAGGAGTTTGGCTTAGTTCAAAAGTGTGTTACTATTCATTATGACAACAACAATGTAATTCATTTGTCTAAACATCAAGGCTATCATGGAAGGACAAAGTATATTGATGTAAGGTTATACTTCATCAGAGATAAAGTGGAAAAAGAAGCAGTTCAAGTCAAGAAAATACCTTCTGAGGAGAATCCAGCTGATGTCTTTACCAAAACGTTACTTTATGCCCAGCTGATTCCTTTACCAAAGCGTTACCTTGTGCTAAGTTTGAGCTGTGCATGGAATTGATTGGTTTGGTTAGGAAAGCTGCAAGTTAAGTAACCTAAAACAGAGCAGAAGGTAACACATCAGTTCAACAAGAAGAAGAAAAAATTAGGGCTAAAAGTGGAGATTTATGGAAGATTAACCATTTTGTTCTTTCTTTTTGCTGAGGAAGAAAGAGTCGGGTTTTTAATTAAAACGTGTTAAACAGAAGCAATTTCTTCAGAGTCAGTCTATAATCTCAGAAGCAATTTCTCCAGTCTATAATCTGAGAGAGAATCGCATATTATGCGTTTTCTATTCTTTTCTTTCTTAGGTGAGAGTTTAATGAAAGATGCGTTTCCACTTACTAAAAAGTGCTACCCTGCAAGTGCGTTCTTTCTCAGGTGAGAGTTTAATGAAAGACGCGTTACTAAAAAGTGTTATCCTGTAAGTGCGTCCAAGTGCGTCTTTGTACAGAAGCATTGGACAGCTTGGAGATGGAAGTTGCAGAAGCGTTTTCAATAGGATTACTTGCTAACTTGCTAGCTAACTTGACTGATAAGTTTTAATTTCTTTGCTTGATATAAATGGAGGTTCTCTAGATAGATAGATAGAAGAGAGATTTGAGTTAGAAGCTTAAAACAAAAGAGAGAAATTGTATAGTGAGTGTTTTCAGTTTTGTAGGAGAGTTAATTTTGTAATCTTCTTCTGTGTTTCTTCTAATCAATAAAGAAAATCCCCAAATAAAATCTTCTTGTGTTGATAGTTATTTTGAGTTTGTTGCTCAATCAAGTTCTTCTAGTTTGGTGTTCTTATAATTGATTGAGGTTTCTGGTTTGATCCTCAATCCAGAGTGATCTCTTGGATAGATTTCTGACAAATTTTGATTAGTGTGAAAATTACGTGAAATTCATGTGCATATTCGTATTATTTTTGGTAGGATTTTATGCATATTTATACACTAATTTTACTAATTGTGCTTAATTGTCGAAATAGGTTGTGTTTGCTATTTTTGTAGGTAAAAGTGAGATTTTTGAAGCAAACACACACCTATTATTTTTATTAAGGTCGAACGAAGAAAATACAAGAAGAAGAAAAAAAATAATAAATCGAATGAGAATGGCCCAAAATTGAAGGCCCAATTTGAAGGCCAATTGAAAGCTAAATTGAAAGGCCAAATTGGCAACCCATTTTGGCAGCCCATTTTGAGGAGAAAATTAAATGAGATATTGGTGAGTAATTCAAAGGGGGGCAGACGAGAACGGTGAAGATATATGCAGAGAGAGGGATAACCAGTGAATGAGGAGGATTTTCTATTTTTCTTTTTTTCTTTGTTTTTCTTGTAAGACTTCAAGTTTCAAAGGTGATATCTATCCTTTTATTGTTTACAATTTTGTTTATGGATTTGATTTTGAATTATTGCTTATTTTTCTTTTTTGCTTGGATGATGAGTGTTGTTAGTTAAATCGATAGTATTTGGGTATTCCAATTTACATGAGTAATTGATTTATTGGTGTAATTAGACTATCTATTCCTATTGGGTTGATTAATTGAATTTATGGGATATTGTTTTTTTTCAATTTGACGATTGATTCGATTTATTTATATGTTGATGCATGATTTGTTTTGATAAGAGTTGGGTGATTATGTTGAGATATATAGAAGTGAGAATTGATCTATTGAATTGAATTTGTTATGTTTTATCGCAATCGAGAGATGGATAATTTCATTAGAACCCCATAGATTCACATTAATTACTTGAATTATCAATTTGGTGATTGGTGAGGAGACCATATGAGTTCGTACCTTAGTATACAAGTGGGAAAACACGTAGGGATTAAAGTACACAAGTGGGAAAACACGTAGGGATTAGCTTAGTTAGTGTAGAGGTCCCTACTTTGTGTGATTACCGGGGTGAAAAACGGTATGTTCTTTTCTCTAAATCCTAGAGCTTAACGATGCACACTTTCTAGGTTTACCAAGTACGAATTTGTGTAGTATTTTGCTTGTGATTGCTCTTATTAATCAACCAATAATAATAATAGTTAAGTTAGCTAATTACCGATGTAATTGATCTCGTGTGAGGAAGAACACCCAAACACGCTTTTCTCCGTCTCGACCCTAGTTTAATCATTTTTATTTTATTTGTTTTATTTTGTTTCTTGTTGCTTACTTAGTTTAATTTCTTATTCTTAGTTAATTGGTTTCTTGAACTCACAACTTTAAACATGATTTGCATTATAATTTGGTGCAACACCTAAGGCTACACTAATCCTTAATCCCGTGAATCGATAATTTAACTTGGTCACTTACTTAATACACACGACCTTAGTAGACTTGCTAAGTAGTGTTTAGAAAAACACGTGTTTTGGCGATTTTTGGTTTGATCCTCAATTAAGAGTGATCTCTTCGATAGATTTCTAACAAATTGGTGTGTGGGAAGGGGAAAGTTCTAAGAAATAAGTTCTACAAAGTTTGATGTCGCGGTTTCTGGTTTTCGATAGATTTCTAACAAATTGACACCGTTTGTGTGGGAAGGGAAAAGTTCTACAAAGTTTGATGTAGAGAAAGTCCGCGGTTTCTGGTTTGATACTCTTTTGATCCTCAATTAAGGGTGATCTCTTCGATAGATTTCTGACAAATTCCCACCTTCTGTGGGAAGGGGAAAGTTCCAAGAAATGAGTTGTATGTAGAGAAAGTAAAGTCCCAATATTTCACTGTCGATATTTATTTCACTTATTTTCCTACAATTTGTAGGAATATTTATTGACATTATCCCAATATTTCAATTATCGACATTATCCCAATATTTTACTTATTTTCCTGTAGGAATATTTATGGACATTATCCTAATATTTCTTTTTCTATCACTTGTAGCAATATTCGTCAATATTTATTTCACTTATTTTCCTACCATTTGTAGAATATCAACATTATCCCAATATTTCTTTTTCTACAATGTAGGAATATCAACATTATCCCAATATTTCTTTTTCTACAATTTGTACCAATATTAATAAGATATTTATTCACTTATTTTTCTAGTAATATCAACATTATCCCAATATTTCTTTTTTTACAATTTGTTAAAATATTAAGGTTGATATAATACTATATTGATATTTATTCACTTATTTAATATTGAATATATTGCATCGATATTTATTCACTTATTTTCCTACCATTGGTAGGAATATCAACATTATCCCAATATTTCTTTTTCTACCCAGCGTAGATATTTATTTACTTATTTTCCTACAATTTGTAGCAACAATTATCGACATGATCCCAATATCACTTATTTTCTTACAATTTGTAAGATCAAATCACTGATATACTTTGTCGAAAAAAATTAATATATCACTATTGACATTATCCGATATTTCACTATTGATATTATCGCAATATTTCACTTATTTTTTTTTTTTAGAAACTATCGACTTTGACTTATTTTTAAAAAAATTATTGACATTATCCCAATATTTCACTTATTTTCCTACGGTAGGAATAATTATTGACATTACCCCAATATTTCACTTATTATTTTTAGAAACTATTGACATTATCCCAATATTTCACTTATTTTCATACAATTTGTAGTAATATTTATTGACATTACCCCAATATTTCACTTATTATTTTTAGAAACTATCGACATTATCCCAATATTTCACTTATTTTCCATACAATTTGCAGGAATATTTATTGACATTATCTTAATATTTCACTTATTTTTAATCGATATTATCCCAATATTTCACTTATTTTTCTACGATTTTTATAATGAAATATCAATATTTCACTGCGAAAAATGAAAATATTGATATTTTCATTATTGATTATTATAATATAAAAATTATATTATTATAATATAAATATTTAAAAGGTATTAAATCGTAAATCGTAAATTTTACCATCACCACACCACTTTTGCAAAATAGAAAATTCGAATGAGAATGGGAAATATTGAGACATACCATTTATCTTCATCCACCACTTTGCAAGATAGAATTTTCGAATGGGAATAGGAAATGCTGGGAATAGGAAATGTTGAGACCAAAATATGTGGATTGGTTTGAATGGGAAATGTTGAGAGCAAAATAATGATGTAGATTGGTCCTTCCCAAGCATCAGTATACACATCAAAATTTTCTGAAACCAAATCATCATAAGAGCACTCAACAACAAATAACGTTTTTGAAAATTTCAATAACAGTTAAATTCTCCTAAATCATACTTGGTGAAACCAAATCATGATAAGAGCACTGATTTTTGAAAATTTCAGTAACAGGGACAAAAAAATTCATAATGGTAAATTCTCTTAAATTATAGATGTTACAATCAAACACATTCATGTCCAATTAAACTTTACATCATTTTGACTAAAAAAATCATGATCCATTTAATCTCGATCAATTGTCGATCGATTGTGTACAGACTATAAAAAAGAAGTTTTAACTCTTTTCTAAAAAAAACCCAAAGAAAATCAAATGGCCCATTTAATACACTCATGAACTCCAATTAACAAAAATGAATTAAGACAACATTTAATGAAGAATGAGTCTAATAATTTGGAACACACTTTCTTTAATCTTGAAAATCCAGTCTCACACCTATCGTCTTCCTATATGCTCCATCTCAAGAATCATCTTTAAAATTAAATAAATGATTTTTGCAAACCAAATCTTCACAAAGAAAATGTACACATAAAATAAATTTTCCATTTACTCTTCTATGCTTTTCAGAAAACAATTAAAAATAAAAAAAATACCACAATTTACCTCTACATAATATTACAAACTTTTCATTTAAATATAAAATATAATCCATTAAATATTAATATTATGGCGATATAAAATATCTCTAATAACATTTTAATATCGGGATAATATTGATAAATATCGACGCAATGTCCACATGTAAACTATATAATATTACAAAATTTTCATTTAAATATACAATATAATCTATTAAATACTAATATTATGGCATCTTGATATAAAAATATCTCCAATAACATTTTAATTTCTAGATAATGTTGATAAATATCAGTGACTTCATGATACAAATTAAATATTAGAAAATTGTCGATAAATATAGATGCAATATCGATAATATCGGCATCAATTTCGATATTGATGGCTTCATGGTACAAATTATAGGTAAAATGGGTCAAATATTACAGAAATATTTGGAATTTAGGAAAATATCAAAAAATATCCGTACCGCGGATATCAATATTCGTATGATATTTTCGTGAAACTAAGATATCATATAAAGATATTATATTTTCATCAAAACTGAAATTTTCATTCTTGGTGTGTTATGACTGTGAAATTGTAAAATATTTCGTGGGTTAGGGCTGTGAAATTGTAAAATATTGACTGAGTTATAAAAATTAAAAGTAATATATTTAAAAAAAAATCAATTATTTTTTAATAATAATAAATATTCAAAATTTTGAAAAATGTCGAATGTTGATATTGAAAATATTCTAAAAAATGTTTAAAATCAAAAGTGACAAATATCTATAATTTTTTATAAATATTTACTAATGTTTAAAATATGTACATGCATCGTCAATAGTTTGAATATCGATACAAGAATATTGAAAATTTTAAACAAATATCAATGAATTTAAAATATCAGATATTTTAAACATATATCAACGAATTTTAAATAATAAATATTTTAAATAAATATAGACAAATTTAAAAATAAATTACATCCATACATTGTAATAGTTTATTTCTAGTAGACGACTTCACAACATCAAATATTTAAGCTAATCACACTATCGCTCCATTTATCACTATCATACTCGTCTAAATCAACATTGTAAATAGTACAATTATATCAAATAAAGTATCAAATCACCCTTTCATCACTATCATACTCATCTAAATCAACATTGTAAATACTACAATTATATCAATGAAGTAGTCGACGGCAACAATTGCAAACCTTACTCCTCATCAGCCCGGGTCGATCAAATCGATTTCCCACTTCATGAATGACCATGGAGACATAACTGAGTTGAGGTCTTCAGAGGGTGCTCGGATGAGAGGTGCGCACTGGTCACATTTCCTGGTGAAGTCAATGACATCTTTCTTCAAACATGGCCAGAAGTAACCTTGCCTTATAATTTTGAAGGCTACGGATTAGAGGCCGTATGGAGAGAACATTGCATGGAACTTGAACATCTTCAAGGCAATCAAACTGCCTACTAATCGGAATCCTTCGTTTGAAGCTATTATACTGTTCAAGAGATCCGAGTAGGGCTGTAAACGAATCGAATCGAATCGAATATTGACAAATTTTATTCGAATTCAAAAATTTTCAACACTATTCGAATTCGTATTCGATTCGAGTTCATATTCGATTCGAGTTCGAATACTAATTTTGGATTCTTATTCGATTCGATTCGAGTTTGAATACTAATTTTAGATTCTTATTCGATTCGATTCGAGTTCGAATACTAAAATATTCGATTCGAGATTCGAAATTTTTACACAATTTTTTAAATATTCGATCTGATTCGTGAAAATAATAATGATATTCGATTAGAAAACCTGCTAAATGATGAAATAATTGGATATATGAAATAAATTAAAATGAAAAAATAAGTATATATATATAAATATGTATATATATGTATATTTAAATATTTTGAATCGAATCGAATATATTCGAATCGAATACACCAGTATTCTTATTCGTATTCGAAAATAATTCGAATATTAAAAAAAATTCTTATTCGAATTTGAATTAAAATTTTTCGAATACGAATCGAATAATTTCGAATCGAATCTCGAATCGAATCAAAAAATTCTTATTCTTTTACAGCCCTAGATCCGAGTATCTCAGAAACTTTAGGTTTCTGTGCAGAAAGGGTAAATTTAGTAGATTTCAAACATGTCAATCTGTACTAAGGAGATATGAAGAGCTTACTAGGGTGGGAGTACTTAAAATTCAGAATTACATCGGCGTAGTGAAACAAGACAGAATAGTGCCTTTATGTGAAGACTTCTGGCTAAGATAGATTCAGATTCTGAAGATATAGCAAATACTTGAAGAATCCTATCAGGAGTCCATTCGAGATTGGTGGAAATGATCGAGAGGAAGAGCTGAACAAGAAATGAAGGATACTGAAAGAAGACCTGAAGAATCGTCATCATAAAGGTCCCTGTTTTAGTAGCTTTATATGCATGCTCTATTGTATATTCTATTGTATATCTTTCTCTTGTAAAATTTCTTTCAGTTAATGAAGAAATTTTTAGTTTTCTACTTTTGATCAAGTTCATTGATTATGAACTCTTGCATGCTTTTTGTATTTTTCTGAAGATATGTGATAAAGGAATAGACAGATACATCTTTGATGAATCAAGGATTAGACTTTATTTATCAAAGCATATCAAGTATGTAATCCGGATGAAAAATGATATAATGCAATGTAAAATCTTTCTTCATGAACGAAATAATGTAAAGGTTTTGTCATCATCAAAAAGGGGGAAATTGTTGGGATTTCAATGTTTAGATTTTGATGAGACAAAACAAATATGTAATAGAAAGTTTTGTGTACCCTATTTTTCACAATATTTAAGTGAAAACATAGACTAGTTTTGAGTCTAGATACAGCATTGCAGCTAACTAAAAAAGAACGACGTGCAGCACCGCTGCAAGAAAAGATACAGCAGTACTGTATGAAGATACTGCAAGAATGTCGAAGTTACAGCAACGCTGCAAAGAAGAATCAGCTGCAAGCAGACCTAGGATATAGCGTGAAACTTACTGCTCAAACAGTCAACAACGTCAATGATAAACATAATAAGTATCCTGCAATTCGAGTAAGGATAAATGCAGTATGAGGAACAAAGATCCAAGCAAGAATAAATAGAGATGTTCCAGAAAAGATCAAAGTCATAGACACGGAGCCAATAAAAAGATGCCACGTGGACTGACGCGCTGCAGAAAGCTGCTAGCCGCAACTGCTGCATTAAATGCTCCGAAAAAGAAAGTCAAGTCGCATTAAATGCGAGCCATGCCTTTGATCAAGTACTAAAAATTCAAAAGAGAGATATCTCCTTCAACGGATATTTCTCATACAAGTATAAATAGAGGATGAGCAACCCTGAAGCTGACTATTGAAATATTTGCGCAAAAACTCTCAAGCATTCAAGCTACACTCTTTCAAGTCTACTCTCAATTTCAGTCACTCAACCTCTATGAAGTGAAGCAAGCTCAAAGCTGAAAGATCCTTCAAAGGATTCAAAAGCTCACTTCACCGCACCAGTTGAAGAACAAAACCATATACTTCTTAACCTTGTTGCTGTGTGCTTAGGTTGTTTTAGGTGTCGAACAGTTGATATGAGAAATCCTTGCTATTTGTATAATTGTCTAGATTTAGGCAGCTTTCTTGTGTGGGAGTTTGAAACCTTATGTGGGTGTACCTTTAGAGTTTGCAGTTGCTGTGTGTACGCTGGACTTTAGTAGGTGTTTGCTTTGTAAAGTTGATAGATTGTTAGGAAAATCCTGTAAACCAATCTTATTTAACAAAGTTCCTGCTCGAGGTAGCAGTAGAGTGGACGTAGTGGACGTAGAAGTATTACACCACCTTCGAACCACTATAAGCCATAAGTGTTTTATAGCTTTCTTTTCTATGTTTTATTTCATATATCTATCTCTATCATAAGCATAAAACGTTTTGAAAAAATGATCGTATTTGAGAAAACCAGCCTTGTGTAATAAAACATATTTTTCCGCTGCGTATAAAACTCTAGTTATAGCGTGCAGAACTGCATCCTAGTGATGTAAGTTGTCACGCCCCATTTTCGAAATAAAAAAAATATAAATTTTTAACATTTGGGCGTCCAGCAATTTAAAACAAACTAAAACAGAAGGATAAAATATCCATACAAGCTACATAATTTACATAAAATGTTTAAGTTATCAGAGACAGCAGCAAAATATCAATTTACGGGCCATCAGGCTTAATTTTACAACCCTTCAAGAATAACATGTTTAATTACAGTAAAAATATATGCATCTTTCTTCACATTCTGCTCCCAACATCCGAATCTATAAAAGAAAACATATAAAGGTGGTGAGCGTATAAAAATACACTCAGTGGGATCACACTGTATAGAGGATTTATTTCATAAACACACTAAACAATCACATTTCCATCACGTGACTTATGATCAATTTAAATATAAGCATTCTTCACAAATCAAACATCATTCACCTTCAAACATCATTTTTCACATAATTTACAGTACTTAGCCGCCATGAAAGCATTTTTACGGTTCTTAGCCATTTTGGAAACATATGTGGGTCATAACCGCCTCTTACGACGTTCTTAAACGCCTTTTTCGACGTTCTTAACCGTCTTTTTATACGGGTCTTAACCGCCTTTTACGAAGGGTCTTAATCGCCTTTTTCGGCGATCAGCCGTCATTCATACGCATGCACATGCACACATCAACATACACATAAAAACACATTATTTTAACATAGCACTTAATTGCAATTCTCAACTGTCATAAAACACATCTTGTTTGCACATATGCAAATATTAACAGCACATCATTCTTCATAACACATTATCCATATGCATTTAAATTATGTCACATTTCACATAATATAATATTTCAGAAGAATTATAAATACCGACATAACATTTTTCCCCACCTGTAGAGCAGCTGATCAAAACTTCTAGATCCCAAATATATTTAGGGTGCCAACTCCTGCGTATCTCCTACAAATATAAGGGTTCGACTTAAAATCTAATCAAATTATCATTGATTTAATAAAATAATATTTTTAAGGTAAACCCTATTTTATAATTAAATATATATAACTTTATAATATATATAAAGTTCGATTTGAAATTAATATTTCGGTTTAAAAATAGATATGAATCTAGGGTTATTAAACCTTAGATTATAAATAATAATTAAATCGTAAAATAATGTAATTAGCATAATATTTCTAAGGTCTATAATTTTTGTCTCCAAAGTTAGGGTCTAACCTATAATTCCAATTAACTCTTTAATTAAATTATAATAATTAATGTAATAATATTGAAGTCCAAAATCCGTCCTAAAACTAGGTTTCCTTAATTATTTCGATAAGAAATCTAGGGTTTTATACCCTAATCGGTGATATAAGGAGTCTAAAATAATATAAACTAATTAAAATAATTTATCTTTATCATTTAATTAAAGTCCGGTTTTCATATGTTAAATTCTAATAATTATATGATAACATTCATAATTCCAATATATTCTAAATCCAAAAATATCATTCTCATAAATTCCATAATTCTAAGGAGAAATGCATCATATTATCAAATATCAAGGAAAACTATGTAATTCCAATAATATCGAGGGTTCGTTTATCATTACACATAATTTAGGACCTTAAAACATGCTTCAAAACTCTTAAGGGAGTAAATTGAAGTTTCATATAATTTTTAAACGTTTAATTCTAACTTGCTCAAAGTTGCTACTTGCAATTTAACCCCCATTTTCATCAAATTTACAAAACATACCCTTCCCCCATTAATAAACTTTTCCAGTCTCTGCACAGCTCTCGTCGCCGCTCCAACCACCACTGTAAACCACTGGTTCGCCGCAGCCGGCGACTCCTCACCCCCCAACACCGACTCCAACCGACACAGCCACCCAACTAAACAAAACAACCAACAGAAAAACACACACACACACACACCACTCCATCGGCGCTGCTGTTCACGACGGCGCCTCCCCCTCATCGCCAGCGCAACACCGGCGCCGTAACCCTCACCCCAACTCCACAACACAAACCCAACGACACACATACACAACCAGCCAAAACAGGGCTGAAACGAGTCCAGCCCAGCCTAGTACAGCCACCACTCGCAGTGGCGGTTTTCGACCCGACGCACCGGTGCAGACCCCATACCAGCTCCGACACGACCTAACGGCAAACGGCGGTAACAGCAGCAACCAAAACAGCAAGAGAGAAAGAGGTAAAAATAGAGATAGAGCAACCATCTTTCCACGCCCGTACGGGGTGGAAACGGCGGTGGTTCGAAGCTCCTAACCTGTCCTTGCAACGAGCTCGGCGAGAGCTACAACATGATCCGATTACCTTACCGGAAAAACTGATGGTCGGCAATGAGAATGGTGGTCAACGGTGGTTGTTGGAAGGAGAAAAATGAGAGAAGAAAGTAATGCTACTCTGGTTCAAACATGTTCGTATGGAGAATATGATTGATGATGACCTTACCTTATCCAACCAATTAATCCTTCTAGAAGTAATTTGACTTATCCTCACTTACTTACCTATACTACTATGTAACTTCATGTCATATAGCTTATATAGCTTATGCTATATAATTATATCATATGGTTATTTATACATTAATGCAATATATATATATATTATATGGTTTTATATAATTTTTTTTTCTTAGTGCTACATGATGTAAGCAGTAACTGTCTGGCGCTGCAAGTTCAAGTACCTTGTAGAACAGTTTTTTTTAAGATGATTTGCAAAATCGACCAAGGTTCATTCACCCCCTCTGAACTTCGGACACCACTTGGGACCAACTGAAAAGTTATTTTAAATATCTACACATAAACAAGTGAAATCTTTAAAAAGTTTTACAAAAATACAAATCCTTGGGACATAATGAAATTAAAAAATTATGATCCAATTATTTATTATTGTTGTTTCTTAGTTTTATATTTATGTATTAATATTAACTATATTTATAATTTTATTTATATATCAATTAATGTTGCATATAAAGAAGTTTTGTGAGTTTTGTAATTATTATATTTTAGTTATTATTGTAGACATTATTTGTTTTATATTATGTTGGTTTTTTTTTCTAACTTAGCGAATATAAAATTTTAAATTCATTAATATCATGATTTTTAAAATCAACTATAAATATTATAATTCGTGTAACGCACAAGAGAAAATACTAGTTGTGAATTTTTTTTTTGTCATATCAAGAATTACAGGTTAGGTTAAAAGTAGTAGTACATTTTCATCAAATTTCTCAAAATTAAAATGTATTATTATAAAATTTTAAAGTAAATTGAGCATTCTTATCAATAGTGCAACATTAATGGACATTTCAAACTATTGTCCCAACTCTTAAATTAAGAGGACTAAAATAATAAAAAGTAAAAATTAAATGATGAAAATTTCAACCAGGTAAATATAGATGAATAAAATTAAAGATGTGACAATTATTATTTAATTTCCCATTTTATTAATTATATATTTTAATTGCAGCCTTATATGTTTAAATTACTTTTACATCATCAAAAAAAGAAAGAAGATATATATATATATATATATATATATATATATTTATAATGTGTATATATTATGATTAATTAAATAATTGTAACTACAAGAAAAATAAATGTGCGACAACACAATTTTTCGTGCGAAATCTATTTTTAGCAAAACATATTTTTGCAAAGATAGATAATATAAATTTACAATAATTTGTTAAAAAAAACAATTAATGAGAATGTTTTTGAAATAATAATTTAACAAGAAAATAATGTCGCAAGATTATCCTTTGGGGGACTATCGATTTTTAAAAGATAATATTTTGTTGTCACAATTTTTTTTTTAATAGCGACGCTAAAATTATTGTAATATATTTTTGGTGATATATTGTTGATTAATGCCATAATTAGATTGAATTTTCAATTCAAAATAAATTTTTATAAATTTATTAATATTTTAATATGTATTAATATTTTAAATAAATTAAAATAAATTAATATATTTTAAAAACAATCTTCATTCAATTTATCTTAATTTATATAAAAAATATAATTAATTCAGCTCATAAAATATAAATTTATATGATTCTAATTGCATAAATTCTTATCCTTGCATTTGCAAAAACAATTGTCACATCAACAATTACGGATTAGGTTAGCTGATATTAGTATAACAAAAAGTGTCGGCAGAGGGTGACGAAGCACAATAGAAATTAAAAATTGATTTATAGTTGGAGACAGCTAGCTCCAGCTTTTGTTGTGTTTTTACTTTTTTTAGTTGTAAAATAATTGAAAGATTAATTAATGAATGTATGGATGAAGCAATTTGTAGATTAAAATAATAATAATGTAAGGTTGACTGACTTAATTAGTATGGCATCCATTATTGATTGGAAAGCATTGTTTGCCATAATTATTTGAGTAGCAAAGTGTGAGTTTGAGGGAAAATTAAAAGCAGAGAGATTAGATGGCCGCTTATGCTGCTTTTGCGGATCTGGAGTGCTTGATAGCCATGATATTAGAGTATGCTTCTACTTTGTTTTCTGGTAAACCGGTGGTTGTGGAAATCTTAGAAAGCGTACACAAAAAGATGAAGTCTTTTGAAGTATTTATGGATGGATTGGATTTGAGCAGTAGGATTAGATTGAAGGCTTCCCTTCTACGAGTCCAAGTGGCCTCGGTTGAATTTTTTAAGGCATTTGATTCCTATGACGGAAAACTGGACGTTTTTGAAGTGATGTCGGATGAATACTTAAGAGCTCAGCAGGCTTTGAAAGAAGATAGTGATTCCTTCATAGACACATTGGAAAGGATGGAGGAAGAGTATCTAAATTTACCTCATGATGAAGCTGTTCATTCCAAGTCAAAGATCGTTGGATTGTCAGATGTCTATACTAAACTCAAAAAAGACATTATTTGTAGCTGGTTGGATGAACTCATTATCTCACTTGTTGGGATGGCAGGAATTGGCAAGACTGCTCTTGCTAATAAACTTTTTGAAGATTTGGATATCTTGGAATGATTCGATTGTTGTGCTTGGGTGAGGATTGGAAGAGAATATCAACCAGAAGATATTATTCAAGACATTCTAGCTCAATTCGGAGTTGATGAGCCTGAAATGCTCACAGAAGGTTTCTTCAGTGATTATTTGAGAGGTAAACGATGTTTCATTGTACTGGATGATGTATGGCATATGGAGCTGGTCGAAAGATGCTTTGAAATCTCATCTCCATACATAAAAAGTAGAAGTCGGATCTTAGTTACAACAAGGATTCAACATCAGTACTCATTTTCTTATCATCTCATAAATGTACGCTTACTAAATAAACAAGAAAGTTTGAATCTTTTGTGTGACAAGATCTTTGCTCAAAGCTTCTGCCCACCTGAATATGAGAAAGCTATAAAGATGATAGCTGAGAAGTGTGATGGCCTTCCTCTTACAATCGTTACAGTCGCCGACCTCCTATCGAGGACACCTAGATCAGAATGGGTTGATGTAGCAACACGAAAAAAACATCAAGTTTTCACTTGTGCATACGATCAAATATCAAAGGTACTATATCCTAGTTATGACAATTTACCTAAAGCTTTGAAATCATGCTTTCTCTACATGGCAGTTTTCCCACAAAATTATGAGATTCGCAAATCCAAACTCATTAATCTGTGGATTGTTGAGAAAATCATTGAGAAAGGATTTTTTCAAACTTTAGAAATTTCTTGTGTAGAATGCTTGCAACATCTTGCTTTGCATAATGTTGTTATGGTCTACCAGAGAAGCAGTACCCCATTGAATGATTTATTTGAAAGAATAAAATCATGTGGCCTTCATTCTTCTTGGTGGCACTTCTGCTACCAAGAAGCCAGGAAGAATAACTTTTTTTATGTCCTGGATAGTGATACGGATGCTTCAAGGGAACTTTTAGAAAATCAGAGCAGGTTGACCATTCACAACAACGTTTTGTTTGACATTAAAGTTGTGTATCAATAAATGGAGGAAAATTGTGCATCTACAGCCCACTCTCTCCTATGTTTAGGTCCATATCATCAATATCCAGTACCAATATGTTATGGTTTAAAGTTGCTAAAAAGATTTGATGCTCTTAGTATCCGTTTTTATGAGTTCCCTTTGGAAGTACTCAAGTTAGTTAAACTAAGATATCTTGCTCTCACGTGCAACACAAGTCTCCCTCCTTCCATATCCAAACTTTGGAAACTTGAATACTTGATTGTCCATCGACATTTGATAATGAAATGTGAAGCTCCATCATATTTGCCTGTAGAGTTATGGAATATGAAAAGATTGAAGCATCTTGAGGTAACAGGTAGCGACCTACCTGAAGTAGGTGACACTTTTTTACCAAACCTTTTAACTTTATTAGATGTGAGCTTTAACAGTTGCACTAATGGTGTTATCGAAAGGATCCCTAATATAAAAAAGTTAGGAATTCGAATTGATATAATGCCTGATGTAGTAGAGCCCTTGTGTTGTTTTGCTCATGTTTCTCGTCTAAGTGAACTGGAATCACTCAAATATGTCATTGTTAACCCTTCATACAAGTTTGATGTTGTTGCGCTTTCAATGCTCCCGCTGAATTTGAAAAAGTTGACTTTGAGTGGGTTGGGCTATCCTTGGAAAAATATGAGCATAATTTCTTCAATGCCAAATCTTGAAGTGCTCAAGCTGCGATGCAATGCTTTTCAAGGGCCACTCTGGGAAGTCAAAAAAGAAGAGTTCCCAATGCTTTCCTATCTTCAAATGGAAGACATTGATCTAGAGATATTGGAGGGGGAAGATGGCTTTAATTGTCTTAAGAAATTAAGCATAAAACACTGCTACAAGTTGAGAAAGCTCTGTTTCCCAATGCAACGTGAATTTATTTCAAATTTTGAAGTCATTGACTGCAATCCTCTGATTCAAAAGGATATACAATGGAGACTAGTGAAAACATTTGATGTCATAAGCCCCTTGTTGATCCAATTTTTATTTTCATGGAACTCATGAGTGGCAACTTTGATGAAAATGTTAGTAGTTCAGTTTTTCTATTCAAGTGTTGAACAATAAGTTTTATATTCTGCATCTTAAATAAGTTATAACATCTTATATATAAGTTTCAAAAACATCTAATAAGATGTGAGAGATTATAAGACATTTATAATAAGTTTATTTGATTATTCCCTCATAACATATATATATATATATATATATATATATTAATCTTTTATGCTAGGAGAAGACAAAGAGGAGTAAAGATTCAAAATGTCATTCAAGTGCTAGATTAAGGTTTACATAGTGAGACATCGAAGAAATAACACTTGCAAATCATATGGTGAGGAGATTATTTTTGAAGAAATAATATTTGGTGGCGTGTTGCATGCTGTGATTTTTGCAGTTGAGCTAGTTGTGGCCAAAGGTTTGACGCAGTTATGGCTGGAGTTTGATTTCTTATGTAGTGTGTCTTCTTATGCATAAATCGGTTCTAAGTGCCTCGATACTTCAGAAATAGATGGACTTCGGTATTGCATTCTATTGAGTAGATGAGCTTTTGTTTTTCTCATATTTATAAAGAGGGAAATTAGGTGATTGATAATCTTTCGTAGTTGGATGTGTCTTTCAAATGGTGGAGTTCGCCACCTCAATATTTTCATCATTATATGTTTTTAGATTTTTTAGGACATACATATTATAGATTTTGTAGTGCTTGTATTTTTTTCCCAATATAGTTTTTTCCCACTTAATTTTACTATATTGGGGATTTAATGAGGCCAACACTTTGTGTTTATTTATTCTCTTGATATACATTCGAGGTTCTTTTATTTTTATTTTATAATATTCCATTATTTAGTTAAAAAAATATGGTGAGAAGACTGTTCTTTCTACATATGTGTCTCAATTACTTGAAATATGGAGTTCCTTTAATTGGATCAATACAAACAATCATTATAATTCACTAAAATCGTATATCTTTTTTGACTTATAGCATGATTCAAAGTTAATGTTGTGGACTGTCGATTACATTCATCATTTTTTAAATCCTCTTTATATTTTAGCTTATTTTGTACTGCAAAAACTGCTTTAATAGTTCAATAACTACTAGCTCTGCTGATTTCCACCGATTAAAAAAATAATCATTTTCATTCATTTTTAGGTTCCACCATTTAATGTGATGTATGTTCTATATCTTTTCTTTCATTTTTTTTCCTTAATTTTTTTTAATTATTTGAATGATAAATTTCATCTCTCTCTCACACTCATACATATATTGGACCATTGGTATCTAGTTGAACTATATTATGTGTTTTTTAAATAACATCTATAAGCTATTTAATAGTGCTTATAATTGAGACTCGTAAACTGTTCAACAAAACTTTTTAAATAAAACATTATTTCATTGAATCTTTGAGGTAAGATGCCTTAGAAAAATTTAGAAAATTTCATCTTATCTCAAATTAAGATCATATCTATTATATTTTTTCTAAAGTAACCATTTAAACTACACAATAGAAATTAATATTATTTTAATAAACTTCATCATCTTATTTGTGCTAGTGAATTCCACATGTACGTGGTGTTATTTATATTCTTCATTGTTTAACATACATGATCTTTCATTAATTTTTGAAGTATCGTTATTGTTTTGAAATTTTTTTATACATTCAATGTATAACTTTTCAAATTAAAATTTAATTATATAATACATAATAAGAATGTTCATTTTAATATTACACCCAAATAATAGTGTAATATTACTACCAACATTTTGCATGGATCAGCGGCGGACCTACATGGAGCAAGGGGTACAACTGTATCCCAAATTTCCTAGAAAAAAAAAATTTATGTAAAATTTAAACATTTTAATGTAGCTTAATTGGTTTTTATGTCTGCTTTCAAATCTTTGGATCAACTCTCCATGACAACATATATAATATTTTTCATTTTTTTTTATTATTA
The DNA here is from genome assembly GCA_028654395.1 of Scutellaria barbata. Lineage (NCBI taxonomy): Eukaryota > Viridiplantae > Streptophyta > Magnoliopsida > Lamiales > Lamiaceae > Scutellaria > Scutellaria barbata. Next base: position 15,054,769 of record CM053649.1, on the reverse strand, counting down.
TGAATCTTTTTTCTCATATCTTTAAAATGAAGATCAAGTCATTTAAAAAAAAAATTCTTTTATAGTGATTAAATAATAATTCTTATATTATAAATTTTTTTAAAATAAGCAAACAAAACTTAAAAAAGTCATATCAATTTTTTATTTGTAATGAATTTTTTTTCTTGTATTATAAAATCTTAAAAAAAAAATGCAAACAAAACTAGAAAAAAATTATATCTATTTTTTTATTTGCAAGTTTGGAGTTGTATAGATTTAAATCTTAAATAACATTTTATTTATATATATTTATAATTATTTTTTTGCACCCCCAATTTTTAAATTTTGGATCCGCCACTGACGTGGATCATGGCCCAATTACATAAAGATAGATTTTGGACACATTAAAGATAATGGTTGAGACCCAATGGACTTAGGATATGCTCTACCTTTCTTTTATTTATTTTTTATTTTTAAACAACTTGCAAAGGATTATGATAGGAATGCTGTGTCCCTTTGCGGCGCCTTGGTCTTGGATAGAGAGGGTGTGTGCGTGTGTTGGTTAACTGAGTGCAAGACCTTACTGGGCTTGTAGAGTCACAGACCATGGTGAAGAAATCTATTTGAAGTATAGCATATGTTATTTTAACAAATCTAAGCTAAAATTCTTATATGAATAGTAATGGTTTTAATAAATGATCATCTATTTTAACCATGTTGATGGTCATTGATTGTCAACAATAGGATCAATAGTCAATACTGTTGACCCAAAAATATTATATAAATAAAAGTATATTAATATTTATCATGTGATATTTAAAAAAAAAAGGGTCAAGTCCAAAACTACCCATTTTCATAATGCAATGAATTTTTCTATTTTTTTTTATAAAAATAATTTTTTTACCCATTTTTTAGGTATTTTGCTAAATACATTCCAATACTACCCCTTAACCTTATATATACTTTCATTTAAAAATTAATTGTAAATACACTATTTATATTAAAAAAATTAATGTTAAATATGAAATGTAATTAATTTTTGGATTTGTAAAATAATTTGTATCTCCCTTCTTCCCCATCCAATCCCACCTTCTCAACTTCTCGACCCCACCTTCTCAAGCGCTCATCTTCCACATGATTCCAAACTCTTCTCGTGCACTTATCTACACGATTTGAACCACCGATTCCAACCACCTTCTCAACTTGATAATGGAAAACGAAATTCCCCTAACTGAAGTAACCCAATCAATGGCAATGATTGTGTCTGAAAATCCTTCTCAACTGACCGCTCCCGCCCAAACTCCATCGGAGGCGACTGCCCCCGAGCAAACTCCATCGGACGCGGCGGCTACTGACTTTGGGCAATCGAGTAGCATGATTAGTTTAATTTTTTTGTATTTTGCTTGAGGACGTGTTTGTTTTTTGTTTTTTTTTTTGGAGTAATTTCTGTTGGAATATTATATAGGGCTTGTTTTTATGTTTGAATTTTTTTGTGCAATGTGCAATGTGGTTGTTTTTGGTAAATTGTTTGAAATTGCTGTGCAATATTGTTTGAAATCAAATGAGTTTTTGTTCTGTAAGATGAATTTTGTTATTAATCGGGTATGTGTGTGCACGAGTAGAAATCTTTGAATAATGGAGCCATTTTGCTGAGCAAACAAGCCCTATTTACCGTGTACACGTATTATGATCTATACGTGTACATGTATACTTGATATTACATGTACACGGTGATTAGGGCATTGGATTGGACTATTGCTACGTGTACACGTATTATCATCAAACATGTACATGTAATATCCATATAGGTGTACACATAATATCCATATACGTGTACATTTGACGTTGTTACGTGTACATGTAATATCCATATATGTATACATTCGAATACGTATACATGTACACATATAAATATGAATTAGCGTGTATCGTGTACACATATATTGCAGATTGACTTCAATCTTATACGTGCATACTAGAAATTATGTACTCGAGTGTTGGAAATATTTATTTTAGTGAATATGATGACTGCCATTTTGTTATATTGAATGTTCACATGCTTTGCGTTAATACATGTTTTGCTATGTATTAGTGTGATTGGACATGGAAGCGTCCTAGCCTACGTGGTGTGAAAGCTAACATAAACGAATATGTTAGGTCAAACATTGTGTGTAACACCCCGTTTTCAAGAAAACCCTGCATTGCATATTTTATAAAATTTCTTTTATCGTTCAAGTATAAATGATTTAATTGCGAGTTCTTATATTATTTAAAGTTATGATTTACAAATCATATTATGATCGATGGTTTTAAAATCTTTATGATCTAATATCTCTTTCGAGATTTTAAGGATTTTATAGGATAACTTATGGAAGAAACCGACCTCGATCTCCACTCACTCGACACATATGAATGGAAGTAAAAGATAAGATGTTAGTTAATTTTAAATGAATTATATGATATTAAGTTCATATGCTAACTTTATTCGTTACCACTTTCGAATGTTTTTTTTTATGAAATTTTAGTTATGATCTTTATATGTTATTTTATGTGATGAAACATAGATTGCTTAAACATGAATTTATGCATCATTATGTGTATCAAAAATATGTTCTTTTACATAAGTAAATTATATAAATAAATTACCTTTTTTGTATAAGTTATGCTAATATAGCATTATTGTTATATTTATTTTTATCTCTTTATGTAAGTAGATATACATGTATCTATATATATATAAGAAGAATAAAAGAAGAATAAAAGAAAAATAAAAAGGAAAAAAAAGAAAAAAAAAAAGAAAAGGGGAAATAAAGATATTTTTACAACTTGTATTAGCATGCATTATTGATCTAGATAGTAGAACCTTCTACTACATATCCTAAGACTTGCTACACTTTCTCCTTGCTTTCCACACGTCTATGTAATGGCTAAGAGAAAAAAAATGAAGTGAAGCTATCACTTCTTATATAAGAAACTAAAAGATGATATTCCACAAAAGTAAGAAAGCTCAAATTCTTTCCTTACAAACTTTGAAGGTATTTTAGCTAAAACTTTCTTATTTCTAATATTTTCTTACTTATAGCATGTATTAGAAGATCTAAAGATGTTCTTTGGCATTAGGTTTAGAATTTTATGTATTTAAATTGCTTGAATATGCAAAAATAATGCATGTGTAAGAAATAAAATCTGCAAGTATGTTCTGAGAAATTCGTAAGTTTATAGAAATTGTTTTTGCCTAAACCCTTTGGCTGAGTTCTAATATATGAAGTGAAGAACATATCTGTTAAATTTCAAAATATTTGGACATAAAATAAATTTACTATGATTTTTCAAATATAGTCCTGTTCTGTGACAGATTTGCCTTATTTTATACTCTACTTCTCTGTTCGTAAATATTTTTGGTGATATAGGAATCTATTTAGGCTAAAAACTTTCAACATAATCTATTATATGAAGTGTAGAACTTGTGTGTCAAATTTCAGAAGATTTGGAGATAAACTCCATTTTCTATGATTTTTCTAAGATAAGTTGTTTAGAGACAGTTTTTGTCTCGTTTTTAGGTCTAAATCAAACAATTTTCTTGAAATGTACCCTTCGATTTTATGTATGATATTTTACTATGATTTAGAAACAGTTCTTAGGTACATTTATAATTTTAGTATGCAATTGTTTGAGTTATGTACTATTTATGTCAAAATTTACAACATAGTCGGTTTTCTGTGCAGGTCATGTCCTGTTTTTGGTCTTATTCTAAAATTCATAACTAATTATTGAAAACATATATATAAGCTATATTTCACTATGTTGTAGTACACGTTCTTATAGAGATTTAGAAATTTACCATGTAATTTTTAGAACCTTATAAGAATTATGATAATTGTTACAAGAAAGTCTGTTTTCAACATGCACTATGCCCTGTTTTCTGCTGATTTAGAAAATTCATAACTAATTATGTGAATCTTATTTTAAGTTGATATTTTTATATATCATACTTCTATAATGTATCTATAGTCTGTAGAAAATTCGAAGGATTTAATGAATTATATAGGGGTTGATTAATTTTTCAAAATCAGACTGTTTTGGAGCTAGAATTGAAGTGAAAAACTAGCTAAATATGTGATTTTTAATTCCTTACACAAGCTGTTAAAATTTATAAAATTTCAGTATGTTATACTAAAAGAAGCTATGTGATTATATGAATAATTTTGTGATTTTAGGAATTATATATAAATTATTAAAAATATAACATCTTTATATGTCATTTTAGTTCTGAAATTGCTCGTTTAAATGTTTAACAACTAAGTTATAAGTATGATTATGCTTTAAATTAAAGAAACCTAATATAAAATACAAAAGATTATATTATATGATATAAGAGGCTAATCAGTTAAGTGTGTCGAGTACAGTCGAGACGATTGGTGAATCCAGAAGCAATCCTTGCACTATCAACGTACAAGTGGTAACTTCTACACTTTACTATGTGTTGATAATTAAATTAATAGATATGTATAAAAATCTATGGCTGAAGCTCTATAGCTATAATCGGTAGTTGCTTCACTATCGAGCGACGACCATAAGGACGAAAATGTCTGGTCTATAAAAACAAGGTTTAGTGGGCGAGCGACTCCCACATTCCTTTATGTTATGTATGGTCCAGGGTGAGCGTGCCCGAAAGACATGTAATATGTGCTAATTAATTTAATTGCTTTAATATGTATTAGAGAGTACAGTTATCCCACTGGGATTCCTCTCCGAAGGTGTCTCATGATGTTGCTTTTTATATTTTCAGGCTCGACAAATGATGATGTGGATATATAGCAGACTGTGCTGACTTCTCACTGTATCTATAAAATTGTACTAGAATAATGTTTTCTTTTGAGAACAATAAGTTGTTAAATATGTATAGTATGATAAACTATGTGCTTAGACTTGTATCCTGTCATGACTCATGTATATATGTTTGTCGAGTAATTTTAGATAGGCTTTTGGTATGAACATTTTACCTAGAAATATGGGTAAGACACCATCTAGTTTTGGATATATATATATGTATATGTGTTACTTTTTGTAAAACAAAAAATATATATATAGCTCTCGTGTTTTCATTTTAAGTCTTGTGCTGTATATTAGAAAGTATTATAATTCCTTTAATTACACATAACGAACCAATACCAAACCTATGAAACTGAAATAAATAGTAGGATGATGAAAATTTCGATTTCGATAGAAATATCATTATCTTAATTTCATAAAAATATCGTGGAAATATCAATATAGGTGGAAATATCAATACAATATTTATCGATGTTTTATCATATTTATCGATATTTTCTCAATATTCTATCGATACTTATCATTACTGACATTATCGATATTTCGCCTATATTTATCGATATTTCATTGATATTTCACTTATTATACTACAATTTGTACCATCAAGCCATTGATGAAAATATTGGAGATATATCGTTGTAACTCGTTTTTTGTTCAATCACGTGAAAAAAATGAAATTATTAGATATTTCGAGATATTTTCATACTTAACAATACCCTATTAAGGTAGAGGAGAGTCAATATTAGATACAAAAAGCTTACCATATTTCCATATTTCCCTATTTTTTCACCGATTTCCTATAATTTCTACCATGAAGCAACCGATATCGAAATCGATACTGATATTATCGATATTTCACCTATATTTGTCGATATTTCACTGATATTTCACTTATTTTACTATAATTTGGACCATCAAGCCATTGATATCAATATCGATATTTTGCCAATACTTTAGTGAAAAAAATGAAAATATTTAAGATATATGATTGTAACTCAGTTTTTGTATGAATCACGTAAAAAGATGGAAATATCAGGAAAATATCGAAAATATTTTGAGATATTTTCATACTTGACAATACCCTATTACGTAAAGGAGAGTCAATATTAAAAACAAAAAGCTTACAATTTAAAATATCAATATTAAAGTAATGTCATTTTCATGTGCATGTAAAATATTTACGTTGATGATGCACAACGTTTTGGTGAGATTATCTTATAAATTTAAGAGTTTATTATATTTTTTGCCCCGTAACTTAGGGGGTCTGGCAAAGTCGGACCGTAATTTTTCGGGCTGGCAATTTTGCCCCGTAAGTTATCGGGCTTCGCGAATTTTGCCCAAATTAAGCCCGAATTGCTTAATTTGGGCTCAATTGGCACGTGAATCGCACATGAGTCCTGAAAATTGACTAATTCGGGCTATTTTTGCTGATTTGGCAATTTTTTGTCCAATTGACATTTTTTTTTTCCTCCAAGTGGATTAATTGTGTCTAAATGTATAGTAAAACCCCCAAATCCCCAAATCGAATTTTAGAACCCTAATTCCCCCCAATTCCCCAAATCGAATTTCAGATCTTCAAATCCCTCTGTGCAGATGATGCAAGAAGATGCCCTCTGTCACCTTCTTCTACTTCACTCTGCCTATTCCAAATGCCAAAAACCCTTCCGCTGTGGAAATCTTACCCGGAATTTCCATTCTCCAATTTTCAGGATCCTGGATGTGGGCCCATCACGGTTGATGGCTGTGATTCTGGACATCCACGAATTCTTTCAGAACCAGAAGAGGGAAATGGGAACTTTACTATTGTGAAGAATATATCAGCAAATATATTCTTGGTTCAAGATTCATTTTTTAAATATGAGTTACATAATGAAGAAATAAAAGAGCATTTCCGACACTATGAGAGTGTAAACCGACGACCGATTTGGGGATCCACCGGAGTTCTGCTGATCGTGAAAACCCGCTGCGGCAGACATCACCGGAGTTCTTCCAAGGGCTCTGCGAAATCGGAGGGGTCGTTGAAGACGGCGAAGCCGAGGTGGTTTGTTATGCTGTTTGGTCCTCTGAAACTCCATTGAAGAGAGTCGCGACTGCAGGTGAAGACTAGGGTTGGGGAATTAGGGCTGAAATTGAAATTGGGGATTTGGGTGTTAATTTCCACATTTTAGTTGAATTCATCCAGGTGGAGTGGAAAAAATAAAAAAAGAAATTCCACGTAAGTTAAAATTTGCCAAATCAGCAGAAATAGCCCGAATTAGTCAATTTTCAGGACTCACGTGCAATTCACGTGCCAATTGAGCCCAAATTAAGCAATTCGGGCTTAATTTGGACAAAATTCGCGAAGCCCGATAACTTACGGGGCAAAATTGCCAGCCCGAAAAATTACGGTCCGACTTTGCCAGACCCCCTAAGTTACGGGGCAAAAAATATAATAAACTCTAAATTTAATTTTGTATGTTAAGTGTATTTTCATAGAATAGAAAACTAACTTGGTATTCAATGTACAACGTTTTGGTGATATTATCTTACAAATTTAATTTGGTATGTTCTCACAAATTTATTTTTTTAGGCGCATCAACTCACAATTAACACAACTCATAATTCATATATGACAAATGACCTAATTTGTAAGTAATGATACATGCCTTATAATATTATATCTATGAGGTAGAGTGAGTTGAACCTTAGGGGGAAATTTATGAAGTGGTACATGCCATATTTTGAGGATCTTTTCAAGGAAAATATCAATATACCAATGTTATAGATATGACAAAGTACTTGGCATCAGTTCGGTCGTGCATTAGTGAGGATGATCGTGCATTAGTGAGATGTTATAGATATGACAAAGTACTTGGCATTAGTTCGGTACGTGCACTAGTGAGGGTAATCGTGCATTAGTGAGGATGATAATAACGATATGATATGGTGCATTAGTGAGATGATAATAACGATATGATATGTGATTTCATCAGGGAAGAGTTGAAGCATGTAATATCTTATATGCATCCAGATAAAGCACCGGGTCTGGATGGTTTTAACCCAACCTTTTATCAAAAAATTTAGTCAACAATTGGTGAAGATGTTTTTGGAGCTTGCACCAGCTAGCTTAATTCTGCACAGTTATTGGTAGGGTTAAATGACACTCATGTTGTCTTATTTCTTAAATGTGATAATCCTGCCATGATGAAAGATTTACGTCTCATCTCTCCTTGCTCCTTGCAATGTCATGTTTAAGATTCTATCGAAATTCCTTTGCAAACGCTGTATTGCCAAAGTTAGTTAATAAATCTCAATCAACATTTATAAGGGGAGAGCTATTCAAGATAATATACGCATTGCATTTGAGTTGATACATTCGATGAATAGAAAAAAAATAAAGGAAAAACTGGATAGGTGGCATTGAAAAATTTGAGTTGATACATTCTATGAAAAGAAAAAAAATAAAGGAAAGACTGGATAGGAGGCATTGAAAATCGACATCAGTTAGCGTACAATAGAGTGAATTGGTCATATTTAGAGACCATTTTGAGAAGAATGAGTTTCTATGACACCCTAAGTCAATTGGAGGTTGATGTGCGTGAAAATGGTGCGTTACTCGTTTATAGTGAGCTACTCGTTTATAGCAAACAATAAGCTGGTTGGCCCAATAATCCCAAGAAGAGGGCTTAGACAAGGAGATTCTCTCTCCATAATTGTGCATTTGATATACTGAGGATTTATCGACATTAATGAGAAGGGCGAATAGACTAGACAGGTTTTGTAGAGACAGTCCGAAAATATCGCACATTTTATTTACAAACAATTGTCTCATTTTCTGTAGAGCAACTCAGCAGGAGGTTCAGATGTTAAAAGAAATTGATAAGTGCCAATTTTCACCTATTTTTGCGTATGTTTATGGATTCATTTGAATATGTTAGCTACATTAAGATGCATTTGATGAGTTTGTGCTTAGTTTCATGATTTTAATAAGGAAAAGTGCAAATTTTGAGTGAAATTGACAAAAAGGAGAGCACGACCGTGCCGCACGGCACGACCCGACCGTGCTCAATGGGAGATCGAGGCTGAAGGATGGGGCACGACCGTATTGTGTAGCACGGCTGTGCCCGGGCATGCAATATTTTCGGTTATTTTGGCGTGGTTTCATTCTTTACTTGAGATAGAAGACTCTAAAAAGCAAAAGAAGAGGATATTGGCGAAAAGAGGTAGAAAGGAGGATCGAGAGAGAAGAAGAGGAAGAATTGAAGAATTCGAGGAATCGCGAGATCATCGTCGACAAGAGTTTTTAATCTTTCCTCTCGTATTAGTTTTTAGTGGATATGATATTGTCAATCTTGTCTATGAGTTTGTTGATAATCATTTCTAGCTAATTTTTTAGGGTTTCTAGGACTTGTTAGTAATCTAATTCGAATCTTGATGGATCTTTAATTTTAATTCAATGTTCATGATCATTCATCTTATTTGTGTGTTTATGAGTTGATTGTTTGTTTGATTATCTGGCCAATAATTGATCATGTTTTAGTAATTAAATCAAAATTCGGAAGATGAGATTTAATTATGGAAGAATAAACACATGACACATAAAAATACTTAGATCGGGAGATTAAGAAATTTATGTTGTGAGAAATCAATTTTAGGTACTTTTGGGAGTTGTTATGTTTCAATCAGATTGAGTAGGGATACCTCTGATGGCATAATAATCAATCGGTTAACTGACTCGGGAGAGCTGTTAATTCGATATATGTGATTGCTCGTAGAGGATGATTGATTAATGAACTTGGATTGGTTAAAGTGATATCTCGATGAGAATTAGATGAAAGCATGTCCTAAAACTTGTTTTAGATCTCTGTGATTCTTGAGTTAATTTACTTACGTAATTATTGTTTCTGTTGAATTAATCTGCAATTGATGAGATTTGATTTTCCTAGATAAAATTGAGAACCGGATTTGAGTAGTTAATTAGTGCCTGGATAGATAGTCTCTGTGGGATCGACCTTGCTCACCACTTCTACATTCTACACCTTACACTTGCGGGAGTAGCTAAAAGAAATTAGTGAACAAGTTTTTGGCGCCGTTGCCGGGGACTGGAGTTTAGGCACAATTAATATTCGAGTTTTATTTTTATTTTTAGTCTAGGATTTACTTTTGTTTTTTTTTTCTTTTATTATATTTTTTATTTTTAAGGGAGTATCTGATACTTGTCTTTTAGGTGTTTTCAGATTGTGCGTGAACACTCGCTCTAAAAAGACAAACTTGAGTGCATTAGATTTGGAGATTGAAGCAACTTGCAGACGTTGTAAAACACGAAAGCAACTATTTGCTCCAACCCAGATGGATGAAGACAATCCATTGAAACAAGTACTAAACAATCAAGACAGAGTAAATCAAGTACCACAAGTTGGTGCTCAGAGACCCATCAGAGATTACTTTCAACCACAACAAAATGGAAGGAGGGGTTTCTCGTGCGTAGACCAAAAAGAAGATAAAAAAGTGTGACACCCCATACCCCTATGACGTATATATATCATATTAAAATATTCATCATATAGGCAAATCATGCTGACGTGTCATTTATCCATATAAGTATAAAAACATTATTTAAAAACTAATATCATATAAGATTAAAACACACAACTCATATCCCAGCATAATTTATATTAAATACAACTTATGATACACGTGTTCAAAATGCAAAATGCAGAGGAGGAGAAGGTTGCCCGAGGCATCAGCCGGCCGACCTGATATAGAGTGGCGTCTAATATACAAACCCACTTCAAAAAGCAATTGAACCTAAAAAAATAAATATGCGATTTTTATGAGTCGCAACTCAGTGAATATAAACCATTACTTTAATTAAATAATAAGCAAATAACAATCATTAACATTAATCAACAATATAATCATCATGTGTAAATGCCACTATATCCGATTTATTATTCTGTGAACTGCTCAAGTTTGGATCTGTCCCGAGATTTCCAATATGCCATTGTGTATATAGACCCGTAGGTCTCCAATATGATTATGACCCGAAGGTCTCCACTGTGTATATAAACCCGTAGGTCTCCAATATGAATATGACCCGAAGGTCTCCACTGTGTATACAGATCCATAGGAAGACAGTCATAGGCCTTTTAATTTCATGCCATATGTAATGCAACATATCAATCATCTGAACATATAATCAGATATACATTTACCAATATGTACTTTGATCCAATGACAGTTTCATATAAATACATATTTCTTATAGAACACATATAACAAACTTTGCAAATAAATTGCATCCCATTGCATATAAATCACATAGCATATAAGTCACATATATGGTTTATACTCACATAACAACCATTGCATATAAATTGTATCGCATTGCGTATAAATCACATAGCATATAAGTCACATATATGGTTTATACTTACATAACAAACGTTGCATATAAATTGCATCTCATTGCCTATAAATCACATAGCATATAAGTCACATAAATGATTTATACTTACATTACATATAAATCACATAGCATATAAGTCACATATATGGTTTATACTTACTCGGCTAGGATAAGAGATTTGTTCGTCACTCTGCTTCCTCCTCTCGTTCTACAGCCCGTGCTCCTATACGATTCAATGTAATTTAGCCTAATCGTCCCCTTAATATATTTATTTCCATTATGCAATGAAATGCAATGCATGTATGTTTAATTTCATTTATTTCATATATGCATATGATACAAGATTCTAACAACCTTTATTCTTTCGACGTATTCAACTATGTTCAGAATTTCCTTTATAACTTGAATTATAAAATTTCGAGTCGAGCAAGGCAAAATTCGGTAGAAACTTAACATATAGCTCTACAACTTTCATATTTAACATTTTTCCTAATTCAGTCTCCAACCTGCATAAAATTAGGCTACAAATACAGCATAATTAACCGTTTTCGAACCGAATCATTATAAAACAAGCCCTAGAATTTTGACATTATCTTACTTAATATTTAACCGAGTCATCCACGATTTGCTCCTGAGTTTAGCTAAGAGATAGAGCTATAACTTTTATGTTTTAAGTTTTTCCTAATTCGGCTTATAAAGCTAGCAAAACATCCGATGAATAACAATAACTAGAAACATATATAATTCACTAATTTCTTTATACCTTTCAGGAAAAATCTTGAGAATTCACTACGATCAAATCGAAGAACACGTCCCCACGAGCTCCCCCTCAAGTTTTGAAGAAAATCGGTGAAGAAATGAAACCCAAAATGAATAAACCCTTCCTTTCTTTTCTCTTTCTCTTCCTCTATTCTTTCGTTTCTCACTCTCTGTTTCTTATTTTTTTTCTGCTGTGCTTTCTGTCTAACTTATTATTCTTTCATTTATTTCTTTACTGCACCGCCTCACCCAACTCAAATGAGTTTGCTTTCCTTTCTTATTTTATTATTAACTTTGAAAGTATGCCTGTACACATATATACTTATGATATTTAAATATATTATAATATTAATTAACTATATATATATATGCTACCTGCAGCAGCCGCCATTTATATACTTATATATATATATAGTATATGTTCATATATATTTATATATATATAATTTAGATTTATTTTCTTTGCAAAATTCAACATAATTTATATCATCATTAATCAAATAATTTATATTATATACTCGAAGATTACTCGAGTCTCAATCGATTATAATAGGAGTTTCTCAATACTAATTATCTAAGAGCGTATAACCAATATGAAATGCATATGATGCATGAAATGAATGCCCAATAACGTGTATGTTTTGGTTGAGGATGTTACAGGGGGTTGTGCGACCACCTATTCGAACAAATAATTTTGAGTTGAAGTCGGGTTTGATTGCGATGGTTCAGCAAAATCAGTTTGGGGGAAGACATTTAGATGACCTCAATGCGCATCTGGCACAATTTCTTGAAGTTTGTGATACAATCAAGTTGAATGGTGTTTCGGATGATGCCATAAGACTATTGATTGTTTTCTTTTTCTCTACGAGATAAAGCAAAGCTGTGGTTTAACTCACTACCTCCAGGCTCAATCACCACGTGGGATGGATTAAATAGCAAATTTCTATTTAAGTACTTTCCACCAAGCAAGACGTTGAAGCTGAAAAGTGAGATTACCCAGTTCAAGCAATTTGATGGGGAGTCCTTAGGCGAAGCTTGGGAAAGATTCAGAGATATGTTAAGAAGATGTCCTTAATATAGATTTCTTGAAGATCAACAAGTCTATTTCTTCTACAATGGACTGTTTGGATCAACGAGAGCGATGATAAATGCAGCGGCAGGAGGAGCTTTGTTAAAAAAGAGTCCGGAGGAAGCTATATATATCTTGGAGGAAATGGCAACAAACAGCTACCAATGACCGTCTGAGAGAAATACGTATAGGAAAGTGGCTGAGATTCAAAGTCAAAACCAATTGTCTGTATTATCCTCACAAATAGCAGCTCTCACAAATCAAGTATCTGCGCTGGCAAATGTTCAAACCCATAGCGTAGGAAGTATTGGGAGTCGAGGATGTGATTTTAACCAACAAGAAGAAGTAGAAGATGTCAACTTTATAAATGGGCAAAATTACAACAACCAAGGCTTTCGAAACAACCAAAACTTTCAGAATAGAGGCATGTATCAGTATAAACACGGAGGAGGGAATTATGAAAATTTCTCTTATGCGAATAACAAGAATGTTTTGCAACCGCCTCTGGGGTTTTCTGTTACAAATGGAGTAATTGATGAACCAAAGAAACCGGCACTTAAAGATTAAGTAGGTGCATTTTTGAATGAATCACGAGATAGATTCACAAGGATTGAAGAAAAGTTTGATGCACGGATGAAGGCCTTGGAGTTACAAGTAGGGCAGATGGCTGAAAACATAGAGAATCAACATAAAAAGGGAAACTATCCAAGCACTACTGAAATCAACCCAAGGGAGCAGTGTAAGTTAATCCAATTGAGAAGTGGAACGGAATATGAAGGACCAAGCATGCTAGTGGCAGAGGAAGTTGAAAACGAAAGGAAAGAGAAAGAAGAATTGGAGGAGAAAAAGGAAGATGAAGTCAAACAAAAAGGGGCTGAGAAGCCAAAATCAAATTCTAACCTTCACTCTCATTTACTATTTCTTCTCTTCCTTTTCCTCAACGTTTTCAAAAGAAAAAGCTAGATGCTCAATTCGCTAAATTTTTGGAAATTTTCAAGAAAATTCACATTAACATTCCTTTTGCAGATGCGGTGGAACAAATGCCAAATTATGTAAATTTTTTTAAGGATGTCATGTCAAAGAAAAGAAAAATAGCGGATTATGAAAGAGTGAATCTTACGGACGAGTGCAGTGCAACCATACAACAGAAGTTGCCACAAAAGCTTAAAGACCCAGGGAGCTTCACAATCTTTTGTGTGATTGGAGAATCAAGTTTTGACAAGGCTTTATGTGACCTAGGAGCAATCATAAATTTGATGTCGCTGTCCATTTTCAAGAAGCTTGGTCTTGGTGAAGTAAAACCATCAACAATCACGTTGCAATTAGCTGATAGATCGATAACTTATCCCAAAGGGATCATTGAGGACGTACTAGTCAAAGTTGATCGATTCATCTTCCTAGTGGATTTCGTAGTTCTTGAAGTGGAGGAAGATCATGCTGTGCCCCTTATTTTAGGACGACCATTCCTAGCTACGGGATGAGCATTGATTGATGTGCAAAAAAAGAGCTTATCTTGAGAGTAAATGACGAACCTTGAGAGTAAATGACGAACACATACTGTTCAACATTTACAAGGCCATAAGATTCCATGGTGAAAATAAAACTTGTAGCTTCAATGGAGTAAAGGATGTGTGCGTGGAGGATCAAATAGAGCGGATCTTGTCAAAGAATGCGTTGGAATTTTGCTTGAAGGAATCTTTACAAACTCAAGCGGAAGATCTTGATTCTGAAAATGAGGAAGTTATCGACTACGTGTATTGTTTGGAAGCGTTACAGGAAATATCAAGAAAGAAATATGGCGGAAAAAAAAAGAAACGAGGAAACAAGAAATAAAGAGAAGGTGGAATGGTCGGGCACGATCATACTATGGAGCACGATCAGATCGTGCCCGGCAGAAGATCGAACCTGGACAACAGGACATGACCGTGCCTCACAGCACGGTCAACCGTGCCCAGGCCTATGACGTGAGTGTAGGTCGAGCACGACCGTGCTGAGGAGCACAATCGGACCGTGCTCGACTGAAAAGAGCCGACCCCAGACACGCAAAGCACCAAGTTCATTTCAGAATTGAAGCACCTTTCGGATCATCTCCAATATGCTTTTTTGGGAAGTGATAAAGCTAATCTGGTAGTTGTTTCCTCATCTTTAAACTCAGTTCAATTAGAAAAACTTTTACGTGTATTGAGAGAACACAAGCATGCCCTCGGTTGGTCAATTTTGGATTTGAAGGGAATAAATCCATCCATTGTTATGCATAAAATAAGGATGGAAGATACTTATAAACCTTCAATCCAAAACCAATGGAGACTTAACCCAATTATGCAGGAGGTGGTGAAGAAAGAAGTTCTAAAATGGCTGGATGCAAGAATAGTGTATCCCATTTCCGACAGCAATTGGGTAAGTCCGGTACAGGTGGTGCCAAAGAAAGGAGGAATGACGGTGGTCAAGAACAAGGATGAGGAACTTATAGCCACTTGAATGGTAACAGGGTAGTGAGTGTGCATTGATTATAGAAAATTAAATACCGCCACCCGAAAAGACCATTTTCCTCTCCCGTTTATAGATCAAATGTTGGACCGTTTGGCTGGATATGATTATTATTGTTTCCTCGATGGATACTCTGGATACAATTAAATTGTGATTGCTCTGGAAGATCAAGAAAAAACAACTTTTACATGTCCCTATGGTACCTTTGCATTTCGAAGGATGCCCTTTGGATTATGTAATGCACCAGCCACGTTTCAACGATGCATGATGACAATTTTTCATGATATGATAGAAAATATGATGGAAGTGTTTATGGATGATTTTTTAATTTTTGGAACTTCATTTGATGTTTGTCTATCTAATCTTTCTCGAGTTTTGCAGCGATGCAAGGAAACTAATTTGGTTCTAAATTGGGAAAAATGTCATTTCATGGTAAAAAATGGAATTGTATTGGGTCACCGTGTTTCATCTGCAGGACTAGAAGTAGATAGAACGAAGATCGTGGCAATTGAAAAATTACCACCACTAAGAACAGAAAAAGCAATCCGAAGTTTCCTTGGACATGCAGGTTTTTATCGGAGGTTCATAAAAGACTTTTCAAAGATCACCAAACCATTGAGTCGATTGCTGGAGAAAGAAGCCAAATTCAAGTTCGATGAATAGTGTCACTTAACATTCAAAACATTGAAAAAGCATTGACGAGTGCACCAATTTTGGTGACTCCTAATTGGGCACAACCATTCGAGTTAATGTGTGATGCGAGCGATTATGCTGTGGGAGCTATGCTTGGACAAAAGAGAGATAAAGTGCTGAGGTCGATATATTATGCAAGTCGAATGATGGATGAAGCTCAACAAAACTACACCACTACGAAAAAAGAGATGTTGGCAGTCGTCTTCGCATTCGACAAATTTCGTCCTTACCTCATCAGCACTAAAACAATAGTTTATACTGATCATGCTGCAATTCGTTATCTTTTTTAAAAAAAAGATGTTAAACCACATCTAATACGTTGGGTTTTATTGTTGTAGGAATTCGATTTGGAAATCAAAGATCGCAAGGGCTGCGAGAATGTGGTAGCCGATCATTTGTCAAGACTCGAGAACGAAGAGGTTGATCAAAGCGAAGAGATCAAGGAAAAATTCTCAGATGAGTGCATGCTGGCTATAAATGATGCGCCGGTACCATGATATGCAGGTATCGTGAATTACTTGGCGCAAGGAGTCTTCCCACCAGATTTAAATGGGTATCAAAGAAAGAAATTTCTTCATGATATAAAGTTTTATATGTGGGATGACCCATACTTGTTCAGGAGATGTGCAGATTCGATAATTAGGAGATGTATCCCGCTAGAAGAATGGGATGACATTATGGAGATGTGTCATTCTCACCTATAAGAGGACACCACAGTGGGAAGAAGACAGCTATCAAAGTGCTGCAATCAAATTTTTATTGACCAACTTTATTTAAGGATTGCTATAACTTTGTGGCAGGTTGTGATCGATGCCAAAAGACAGGGACAATATCAAGGAAACATGAGATGCCTCTCACCAACATACTAGAAGTGAAGATTTTCGATGTATGGGGCATAGATTTTATAGGGCCTTTCCCCCCCATCCAATGGATATAATTACATTTTGCTAGCTGTGGATTACGTGTCCAAGTGGATAGAGGTTATTCCCACCAAAACTAATGATGCTAAAGTTGTTCTACAATTTTTGAAGAAAAACATATTCAATAGATTTGGGACACCCAAGACAATTATTAGTGATGGGGGAAAACACTTCCACAACAAAAATTTTACCAAATTATTAGAGAAATATGGAGTGAAGCACAAAATGACATTGACATATCACCCTCAAGCAAATAAGCTAGCCGAGGTGTCAAATCAAGAGACAAAGGTAATCTTGGAGAAAACTGTGAGTGTAAACTGAAAAGATTGGGCGTTTCGCTTAGATGACTCCTTATGGGCATATCGGACAGCATTTAAAACGCACATTGGTATGTCTCCTTACCAACTTCTCTTTGATAAATCATGTCATCTCTCGGTGGAATTGGAACACAAAGCGTTTTGGGCTATAAGAATACTGAATTTCGATTACAAACGGGCAAGCTCGGATCGAGTACAAAATCTCTTAGAATTGAAGGAGTTCCAAAATGATGCTTATGAAAACGCTCGAATCTACAAAGAACGGACCAAACACTTTCACGACAAAATGATTCAAAAGAGGACATTCAAGCCAGGAGACCCGGTATTGCTATTCAATTCGAGACTCCAATTGTTCCCTGGAAAATTGAAGTCAAGATGGTCGGGACCCTTTTGGGTGAAGAAGGTGTTAGATCCAGGCTATGTCGAGTTATTGGCAAATGATGGCCGTACGTTACCCGTTAACACACAAAGAATCAAGCTATATTATGGAAATGGAACAAAGGAGAAAGCCAAGTGCATTTATTTCATAAATGACTCGTAATAGGTACGTTTTCATCTCGTCTGGCTGAAGATGTAAAACTTAGTGCTACTTAGGAGGCAACCCAATTAGTTAGGTCTTGTTTTTAATAAAAAAAAATGTGAGGCACGATCGTGCGCACAAACCTGCTAGGCTGGCAGACCGGGCACGGTCGTGCTGGAACACAGCGCAGTTCAAAAGGACGAAAGGGGGGAAAGAATTCTCACACTTCTTCCCCCAAATTCGAAACCCTAGAATAAAAATCATCAAATTAGATGATTTTCTTTCGATTACTTAGTCTCAAACACCAATTCATCACTTCCCCACTCCATAATCACGTAAATTACTTCAAACATTGGAAGAAAAGTGTCCCCATTGACAATTTAGAACCATCAAGTTCGTCAAAAAGGTATGTTTCCTTCTGATTGTTTAAGCTTCATTTGCGTTAGAATGACTGAATGTGACTTGGGAAAGGTTTTAATCGGAGTAGAATTTTATTTGGAGAATTTTTGTCATTGAATACTTTTGTCGAACACTTGGTGTGCAATGTTATTTCTTCAATTTTAGTTGAATTTTGAGTATGATAGGCTGTGGTTCTCCAAGATTATGATGTTTCTTATTGCATGCAATGACGAATTGATGATTATGAGTTATAATTTGGAGTTCACATGCGGGTCTTATTGATATGGGTACAAAAACGTGAATTGAGCTTGTGTTTAAGTTTGGGGGAAGACATGAGTGTGCAGTGAAAATCCAATATCATGTATAACTGATTGTGGATATAGTTGTAGGTTGAAAATGGTTGGAGGAAAAAAGCGAAAGACGACCAAGAGCGCTTGAACGAGCTCTTCGATCCCTCAACCCAACTCGCATACTCATTACGAGGTGCAGTTGACGGATCCTGAACACAAGGCTAGATGGGCCATATTGGTTGGGAGACCGATTGAAGCTACACGATACGTTGATGATAGCGCCTTACAGACTCTTGGTCTACACGATGATTTTTGGAAATTGGCCGAGAGAGTCGGGTGGACTGCCTTTTTTAGAGAGCGATGGAGGACATATCCGAAGATTGTACTTGAGGTCTTGAGTACACTATCTGTCAAGAAAAGAACATGAAATCCGATGACCCCCGAAAACATCAGCTTCTGCCTGCAGAACCGGGCGTACGAGATCACTATAGAGCAGTTCCGGCAGATATACCACTTACCGATAGAGGCTACTACGGTGAAGTATCATAAGCATTTTAAAGCGGCGGAATTTTGGGGCTTGCTCACAGATTGCAGTGTGTTCACTATTTTCTTTTAGCTACTCCCGCAAGTGTACGGTGTAGATTGCAGAAATGGTCAGCAAGGTCGATCCCACAGAGACTGTCGATTCAGGAAATCACTAACTACCCAAATTCTATTCACAATTTTATCTAGAGAAATCAAATATCATGAATTGCAATTAAATTAATAAACCAATAATTATGAAAGTAAAATTCACGTAAAATTGACAGATATCTGAGACAGGTTCTAGGACATGCATTCATCTAATTCTCATCAAGATATCACTTTAACCAATTCTAGTTCATCAATCAATCATCCTATACGAGCTATCACAAATATCAATTAATAGCTCTCCTGAGTCAATTAATCAGTTGGCTATTATGTCATCAGCTGTATCCCTACACAATCTGATAGAACCATAATAACTCCCAAAGGTACCAAGGACTGAATTCTCATCACATAAATTCCTTAATCTCCCGATCTAAGTCTTTTATATATCATGGGTTTATTCTTCCATAATTAAATCTCATCTCCCGAATTTTGATTCAATTATTAAAACATGCTTAATTACTGGCCAAATAATCAAACAAACAATCAACTCATAAACACACAAATAAGATGAAAGATTGAGAACATTGAATTAAATCAAAGATCCATCAAGATTCGAATTAAACAACTAGCTAGCCCTAGAAACCCTAAAAGAAATTAGCTAGACATGATTATCATCAAACTCATAGACAAGATTAACAATATCATCTCTTAAAATGAATAACTAACGAGAGAGAAAAGATTCAACTCGTATCGACAACGATCTTCCGATTCCTTCGTCTCTTCTCCGTCTTCTCTTTCGTCTCTCTCTCTATCTCTATGTGTATTTTTGTCTCTTATCGCCAATCTCTCCTCTTTTTTCATTTCTTGGGGTCTTTTATATCAATCCAAGAATGAAACCTCGCCAAAATAACTGAAATTACTGATCGCCCGGGCACGGCCGTGCTATACGGCACGGTCGTACCCCATCATACGTTTTGGCATAGGGTTCTGGCACGATCGACCGTGCCCCAAGGCACGATCGTGCTACAACATACAGTCCCGATTCTCGTCGTGCATGGCCTGGCCGTACTATTCAGCACGGTCGTGCTCGTCTTTTCCTTCTTGAGCACGGTCTGACCGTGCTATGGAGCACGGTCGTGCTTTCCTTCCTGGCCATTTAGCTCGAAACTTGCACTTTTTCTCGTTAAAATCATGAAACTAAACACAACCGCACCAAATGCATCTTATATACGAATAATCTCAATAATCACCATAAAAACGTAGCCAACACATTCAAATGAATACAATAACAAACGCAAAAATAGGTGAAAATTGGCAGTTATCACAGTGTGAGGGATCCGGTACCATGGGATGCAAGAAAAGCTAAAGCCATGTGGATACACAACCCGGTCTTTCGATACATTCAGCGGGTGCTGGCCAAGACTATCTTTGCTCGGTATGATAGTGGTGGATTCTGGGTGGATGAGCTTTATATCTTATACTGTATGGCTCAGAACCGAGCATTGGATGCCGACGCTGTGACTTTTCTGATCAGACAGATGAACAGGGCTGCGAAGCAGACCAGTGGTGCTATTGTCATAGGAGACATGATCACCCCATTAGTTCTGCATGTCGGATGGCATTGGATTCGTTCTCGTATGTGCCCGGATCGACAGCGATTGACATGCAAACGTTGGTGAACCAACACTTTATCTGCCCGGACCCGACCGACCATGGCTACTTCTTCCAGTAGAACGGGGCTCCGGGATTCCCACTACCGAATCCGTATCTCACGACTGTGGGTGACCAGGAAGATAGTTCGGGCATCACGGACCAGCAGAATTGGTCGATGGATACACTAGAGCACATAGCCCTCTCTCAGGGTGTGCCGTATATGCCAGCACCCTCCGATATACTGGATATACATCGTGAGGTGATCAAAGAAGTGGAGGCGTATGAGCGGGGATCAGATTATGACTATGTCGTGCCTTCACAGCCTGATGAGTACCCGCAGTAGCAGCAGCACGACTATACCTCTTAGTACGATGCGAGATTGGGGGCGTTAGAGACCGATCTGAACGAGCTGCGAAGAGAGTTCCGCGACTACCGGTCAATGACGATGGACTTCATGGCACGTATGGACCATGTCTATCCGCCATCGCCGACAGAGGATTAGAGCGATGAGAGGTTTTGTTGTTTTCTTTTCTTGTTCTTATTTGCTGATTTTTTTGTTTCGTTTCTGTGTCTTTTATCCCGATTTTTATGTCTTTTTTGGAATTGTAGACTTTAAGTTTGGGGGATGTATTATCGAAACGAAATTTTTTTTTGATGGAAATGGAAATATGTTTTAGAACTGCATGATTCTATGTTCGATATTTGTTTTTAATTTATGTACATGATTAGTTGCATGGTAAGTCTGATGATGACTTGAAATTTTTGAGGTATAAGAGGCATGAATTAAGTAAAATGAACATGGATCTATATTGCTTGATTGAAGTAGAGAGTTTGTTCTGAATATTTTTTTTATGAATACATTTGAGCATGCAATGATTGTGTATTTTTTAGGAGTTTGAAAATAAGCTTGTGAGATTTGAGCCTTGACTTGATATTACATCAAGTCTTATTTTCTTGATTGTGTGTTGGCGATAGTTTTGTATATACCTCTAGAACTTGCTTTGGTATCTCCTTTGAGACTACAAGTACATGTGAATTTTTGAAAATGATACAAGGCCATCTTTGTTATGATTAGTCACTTGGCCAAATAATTTCTCACCAAATCTGAATTATTTCCTTTGTTAGCCTCGTTGAGCTTTTGAGCCTATTTATTGGTTTAACAAATTAATTGGGTGAATTACCAGTTCCTACATTTCGAGTCTACCCACCTATGATTGAAGCTCAATTAGAAAGTATATGTAGAGTTGGAGAAAGAATTTGGTGGAGTGTATCAATGAAAAAAAAAAAGAGATCAAAGAAAAAGAAAAAAAAAAGAAAATGTATATGTGGCTTAAAGAAGGGATAGATAAAAGGAAATTTTTTTGCATGAGTTGTGCTTTTTCTGGAACTCAATTGCATAGTTGTTATCATGAGTTGTGCTTTTTTTGGAGCTCAATTGAATGATGAGTATGATTGATATATTGCTGGAACTCACATTTTGGGAGAAGCAGTCGATGGAAGATACATGATGAAAATCAAGAATTTGTGGTTTGAAATGAAATTTGTGGAGGAGCTTCAATCATCTATTTGAGTAGTCACTTTTATCCCAAATTTTTCCTACCTTGTCCAAAGAGTCTCATTGCGTCCAAATGAAAGTTCTTGTTGATTCTTAATATTCATAGGTACAAACGTGGTGGATAAGTGAGACGATTTGCAAGCTTATGGTAGGTGTTACTTGATTTATTGTTTTGAACGTATACACGTCCTATTTCTAAACACTTTTGAGCGTGAGTGATACACGGTACCTTGTGAGGTTCATTACTACTTGAAAGTGCATGCTTATGAATTGTTTGAAGTATTTATTATAAGTTCGGATGAATTTTTGATATCAATTAGGTATATGTGATTTATAGTTTGTGATACTTGATGTCATGACTCGTTCTTCATCTAGTAGGATGTTTAGTTTTGTTAGATTTATCGTTTGAGTAGTTGATGTTGCTTGAGGACGAGCAACCGTTTAAGTTTGAGGGATTTTGATAAGTGCCAATTTTCACTTATTTTTGCGTATGTTTATGGATTCATTTGAATATGTTAGCTACGTTTTTATAGTGATTATTGAGATTATTCGTGTATAAGATGCATTTGACGAGTTTGTGCTTAGTTTCATGATTTTAATGAGGAAAAGTGCAAGTTTTGAGTGAAATTGACAAAAATGAGAGCACGATCGTGCTGCATGGCAAGGCCCGACCATGCTCGATGGGAGATCAAGGCTGAAGGATGGGGCACAACCGTGCCGTGTAGCATAGCCGTGCCTGGGCGCGTAGCGTTTTTGGTTATTTTGGCGTGGTTTCATTCTTTACTTGAGATAGAAGACTCTAAAAAGCGAAAGAAGAGGATATTGGCGAAAAGAGGTAGAAAGGAGGACCGAGAGAGAAGAAGAGGAAGAATTGAAAATTCCGAGGAATCGCGAGATCATCGTCGACAAGAGTTTTTAATCTTTCCTCTCGTATTAGTTTTTAGTGGATATGATATTGTCAATATTGTCTATGAGTTTGTTGATAATCATGTCTAGCTAATTTTTTAGGGTTTTTAGGACTTGTTAGTAATCTAATTCGAATCTTGATGGATCTTTAATTTTAATTCAATGTTCATGATCATTCATCTTATTTGTGTGTTTATAAGTTGATTGTTTGTTTGATTATCTGGCCAATAATTGATCATGTTTTAGTAATTAAATCAAAATTCGGAAGATGAGATTTAATTATGGAAGAATAAACACATGACACATAAAAATACTTAGATCGGGAGATTAAGGAATTTATGTGGTGAGAAATCAATCTTAGGTACTTTTGGGAGTTGTTATGTTTCAATCGGATTGAGTAGGGATACCTCTGATGACATAATAATCAACCGATTAACTGACTCGGGAGAGCTGTTAATTCAATATATGTGATTGCTCATATAGAATGATTGATTAATGAACTTGGATTGGTTAAAGTGATATCTCGATGAGAATTAGATGAAAGCATGTCCTAAAACCTGTTTTAGATCTCTGTGATTCTTGAGTTAATTTACTTACGTAATTATTGTTTCTGTTGAATTAATCTGCAATTGATGAGATTTGATTTTCCTAGATAAAATTGAGAATTGGATTTGAGTAGTTAATTAGTGTCTGGATAGATAGTTTATGTGGGATCGACCTTGCTCACCACTTCTACATTCTACACCGTACACTTGCGGGAGTAGGTAAAAGAAATTAGTGAACATAAATAAATGAAATAATTTTTGTGTCTTTCTCATTCAACATAAGGTAAAAGAGTAAGTCTTCGTGCAATTGGTGGGTCAGGTCAAATTCGGCCCGAATCCATGCATTTTTTTTGTTTTGATCTTTATGTTATGTTAATCATACCTTTATATTATATTAATCCCACATTTATGTACAAATATCATACCTGTATCTAATACTTTAATTTAAAAAAAACCCTAATTTCGACACAATTTATACATATCTTAGTTAAACCTTTATATCAAGGTAGTCATATTTATATATAATATATAAACGTACAACTAACATAACTATAAGGTATGTCTAATATAACTAAAATGTATGAAAGGTATTAATGATTGTCTAAAAAAATGTTAACGTATAATTAAAAATTCTAAAATGTAATATAACATAAAGTTACAACACTTAGAAGTGAACTTTGGTGGGTTTGGGTACACCCACCCAGACACGTGGCGGTGTGTGGAGGCGTGTGGGTGTGCATGATGGATTAGGTCGACCCGAGTGCATGGGCCTAAGGTCCATACACAAGTTGCACAAAAGTTTTTGTTAAGACAAAATATATACAAAGATACAATAATGAGTTTTGGCTACAATAAAGGTAACAGACTCCTAAATATGTTCACAAATATATACATTCTAATAATAGATAGTGTTGATTGATATTATCTAACACCCTCCCACAGTCGAAGTAGGAATTTGTCAAAATTCTTGCAATATATGAATATTTCGGGCAAGCTATTAATTATGAAAAATCTAGGACTTTTTTCAGTAAAAACGTGACAGATGATGTGAGAAAAGAGACCACAAACATCTTTGAGGTTCATCAACCCCTCAATACATGGAGATATTTGGGTTTACCATCTATTGTAGATCGTAAGAAAAAAGACATTTTCGGTTGTATCCAAGAGAGATTTTTGACAAGGCTGCATATATGGAGAAACAAAAGAAATTCAAAAGCCGGTAAAACAATGATAATTAAAATAGTGGCTCAATCAATCCCAACATATTTATTGCATGAGTATTTTTTTGCTCTCTTCCACGTTATTTGATGAACTTCACAAAATGCTTAACAATTTCTGGTGGGTAAATAATTTCAGAGGATCAAATGGTTTAATGTGGTCGACTTGGTAGGAGATGTGCTTATAGAAGAAGACAGGAGACATTAGTTTTAGGGATGTACATTTGTTCAATATATCTTTGTTGGGAAAGATGGGTTACCGGTTGTTGGTTTCAAGTGGTCTCGAAGGTTCAGAGGGGGGTGAATGAACCTCTATCGATTTTATAAAATTTTTCGAATAAGCTACACTGCAAGTTACTTGAACTTACAGTACAACAAGTGGACTAGCTTACAACACTATGAAGTAATACTGTCTGTTGTATCCTAGAGTTCTTGCAACAAAAATTTACTTTGACAAATGGTTTGTTGTAAAATGTTTTCTCTATATATTCTTTCTTACAGAAATTGTTTATGCAGAATGATGAGAAATAAACATACAACACATAAACAGATATAAAACAGTAAAAACATTTATGGACTTATAGTGGTTTGAAGGTGATGTAATATTTCTACGTCCACTCTACTGTTTTCCCGAGCAGGAACTTCGTTAAGCAAGTTTGATTTAAAGAGAACAATCTAATAAACTATCAACTTAACAAGCTATTACCTACTAGAACTCAACTTACACACAACTGCTGCAAATTCTAAAAGTAAACTTACTAAGGATTTCAAAACACCCACACAGGGTAATTGTCTTTCATCTATACAACTATAACAAACAGCAAAGATGTTATCCTATCAACTGTTTGACACCTATTAAAACAACATAGCACACAACAAATAGGTAAAAGTATTTATGTTTTCTTTCTTCAACTGATGTGGTGAAGTAATCTTCTGAATCTTGAACTTCTAAGCTTTAGCTTGATTACTTTACGAGGTCGAGTGACTGAAATTGTTTTGAATGCTTGAGAGTTTAGCTTTGAATCTTGCTTAGTCTTTTGAGAGCAAATATATTCAGTTGTCTGCTTCATGCCTCTTCCTCTATTTATAGTTGTAGAAAATGTCCATTAAAGAAGGCATTCTTCATTTGAAAATGATATTCTGATCGAAGGTATGGCTTGCAGTAAATGCATCTTGACTTTGTATTGCGGATCATTAAATTCGGTAATTGCTGCTTGCAGCTTTCTACGTTCTATCAGACCACATGTCTTCTTAGGATTGGGTCTGAACCTGCAACTTTCAGTTTATCTCTACCGACTTTATTTGATTTGATAAGAACTCTGGTTCTCATCTGATCCTCCTTGTATTGCAACTTAGGTTGACTCTGTTGCTGTATTCAATGTTTCCTTGAAACATACAGCTGGTTGAATAGTATTATGCATCCTGCATTACTCCATGTTGTATCTTCGAAAAAAACTCTGATTCTCGTCTGCATCTTGATCCTCCTCGTATTGCAACTTAGGTTGACTCTATTGTTGTATTCAATGTTTTCTTAAAACATACAGCTGGTTGAATAGTATTATGCATCCTGTATTACTCTGTGTTGTATCTTTAGCTTACAGTGGTGCTGTATTCTTCTCTTAGTTACACCTACGTTGTACGATCTTCTTACAACTACTTCTCTTCAAGTTGTTCTTGCAGAGTCTTCACTTCTGCTTTTGCATAACGGGACTTGCTCATACACAAGCGAAACAAGATCCCCCAAGCTTCCGCAGCGGACGACTTAGAAGAGACTAGCGGGAGCACTTCGGCTATAAGGGAACCAAAGATTGCTACCAACAACAACTGGCCTGTTCCACCCATGCATCAATGATAGCAGAATTGGATCCGTCAGCGGCACACATCAGACACAAACGAGAGCCATCAATGAAATTGAGAAGATTATGACCGAGAAGAAGTGCCATAAGGTGTGCATGCCAAGAGGTAAAATTGCGGTGGTTTAATTTAATCGGGATATCGTGTCTAGCAGAAATAAGAACGATTAGTGGTGGAGAAGAGGTTGAAGAATCACCTAAGTGGTGACCGTGGAAGCTGGCTCCATTGCCCAAAAAAAACAAAATGTGGCGGAAGAGTGGATTAAGGCTTAGGTAGATCGTAACCCTACTGATACCATGTAGAAAGTGTATTTCATTAATTTACAAGGAATAATTACATGGGTATAAATACAATACAAATCATAATGGGCCTAGATTACAAGTTGACCAAATCAAACTACAATCAAGAAAATAAGGAAAACACTGTCAAGATTAATATGGAAATACAATATTTATCCCGGATTTATAGAACCGATAGAATTGGTCTGTGAGAATCATACTCGAATTTTAGGCGTGCCCACGCTTAAAGTTAAAACCGAATTATTTGCAAGCTTTGAGGACTTCACCAAAATTCTTCCAAATCAATCCAAATGCCCCCAACTTCAATTAAATTCTTATGTTACCCTACCAAACACAAAACTTCATCAAAATCAAGAATAAAGAATTAATTGACATATAAAATGAGGAAAAAAAACAACATAATCAATATACACAAAATAAATCTCATCAGAATCACTCATACACAAGTACAATAGTATCGTTCACGAACATTGGAACTATATTTAGAGGTTGTAGGTGCCACCGAAGGTGAAAGCTTGTATTTGGAGAATTTGCAAGGGAGTTGTTTCAACTACATTTACTTGATGAAAATATGTGTGTGGTGTAATAAAGATGTTGAGTTGGGGCGGCATGCCTTCATGAGCCGTGAGTTTGCAAATGAAGTCGGGGCAAGGTACGAATTGCATAAAGATGTTGAAGATACAGTGCACGAAGCAGATTCCTTGAAGGAGTGGGTGTTTCACCCGCTTAAACATCTTAGCATGCATGAGTAATTTCGATTTATTTTCGGTGATGCTTTGGCAACTATGGAAGGCTCGATCGGAAGAATAAGGTATGGAATGAGACTTGTGAAGATACTGTTATTAGATTATCGAAGCAATATTTACATAAGTGGAAAGAAGCACGTTTGAAGAGGTTGAGAGAAGGTGTATTTGAACAGTGTAATGCATGACATAAACCCCCTGTAAACCACTTCAAAGTGAAGGTGGACGCTGCATTTTTTTGTAGACACAATAGAGGTAAGGTTGAGAATGGTGATCCACGACAATGCAGGGAGGCATGTGATTAGTCCATTGTTCGTTCTTCTGAGTTTATATCGAGTGGAAGGGGGAGAAGCGATTGGTATACACTAAGCTCTATCTTGGATCAAGAATTTGAGGCTAGAAAAGATGATAATGGAGATGGATGCTAAGATAGTTTTCGATGCTTTGAAATCAATCATTTTTTTAAATTCCGAGTTTGACAATATTATTGAGGGGTGTAAAGAGAATATATCCTCATTTTAGTTTGAGTTGGGTTAAACGAAATACTAATTTTTTGGCACATCGTCTTGTTAAGGTTGTTAGGACTGTTCCTAATTTTCATTGTTGGATTGAGTTTTCGTCGTTTATGAATGACCTTCCTAATATTATTTATTTCTACTAATTTATAAAATTCTTTTAGTTTTCGAAAAAGAAAATTATATTTATGAAATCATCTCATATGAAAATTTATAGGCGTCTATGATATTGCTTAGATCTATTTTCGTTGTTATCTCCTTGTATTTATATAACTTAGTTTTATTTTTGTAGTGTTCTCATAGTAGCGAAAACATTATCAATGGGCTAATAAGGGCGTATTAAGCCAGTTAAGGTTAAATCAATTTGAAAAATTAAATGAATTAATGATTACAATATGACTAATGATTTTATATTTATTTAAATATTCGAAACATAATTTCAAATTTAAAACATATAAATTCGCACAAAACTTATATACATTTAATGTATAAATCTTAAATCCATATAATTGGGTCAACCCAATTGAAGAGTCATTTTTACACGTTTGCACGTTTCCACGCGTCAGCTGTCCATGTTGGCATTCTATGCCGTGTGTTCATATTCTAACAAATGCGTAATACCTTTTAATTATGTTAGTAATATCTTTTAGTTATATTATGATACTTTTATGTTATGTTAGTAGTATCCCTACATTATATTCATGTTCATGTTCTGAAAAATATGTAATATTTTTAACACAAAAACTTTTATACAACCGGTGTACGGATCTAGGATCCGTACACCCGACCCGACCCGGCCCCACGTGCCCCCACGCGCCTGGGTGGGTGCGCTCAAACCCACCCAAAATTCGCTTCAGGTGCTTGACATTTATGTTATGTTAAGTGTACCTTTATGTTATGTTAAGTATACCTTTATGTTATGTTAGTCATACCTTTAGGGCCTTTTATATTATATTAAGCATACCTTTAAGCAAGTCTTTTACATTATATTAATCATACCTTTATGCAACGTTAAGCATACCTTTATACAACATTAAGCATACATTTATGTTATGTTAAGCATACCTTTATAATTTTATGTTATGTTAAACATACCTTTAGGGTTATAATGTTATGTTAAACATACCTTTATATTATGTTAAACATACATTTATGTTATATTAGTCATACCTTTTAATATATTAGTTGTACCTTTATGTATTATATAAAATATGATTAATATTAATTAAAGGTATGCGTAATATTTATATAAAGGTATATATGTACAAATTAAGGTTTTTTTATGCTGAAATTATAATTTTTTTCGTTAAAATTAGGGTTTTTTACCAAATTAGGGTTTTTTTGCCAAAATTAGGGTTTTTTTTAAAAGCTAAACTGTTACATAAAGGTGTGCTTTACATAATATAAAGGTATACTTAACATAATATAAAGGTATAACTAACACAACATAAAGGTCATGATAAAAAAAAAAAAGGAAATGCGCGGATCCGGGTCGGATTCAGCCCGACCCGACCCGCGTTGCATGGATCTAAGATCCATGCAACAGTTACACACAAGTCCTTCTCTATTTTTAATTATGTTAGTATTACCTTCATGTTATGTGCTACATTATATTACATAAAACGAGGTAATACATTTACATAAATGAAGTAATACCTTTTTGTGATAAAACTATTAACTTTATCTGGTTCATCTATTACCTTTATATACATTAATTTATTTATGTAAAATAACATAAATTATTTTCTAAGTAAAATAAGTAGATGTAATAATACATTTACATTATATTATTAATAGATTTACGTGATACAAGTAATACCCTTATACATTGTATTTCAGTTAAATGAGATAATACCTTCATGGTGTAAATAAAGTAAAACCTTTATGTGATGTGAATACTATCTTTATGTAATACACCTAATACCTTTATGTGATACAACTAATAATACATTTACATCATATTTCAATAGATGAGAACACGGTCAAATGTAACACTTTTCTCTATATTAAGAGCCCAATTACCCCTCCACTAATATTTTTGCCCTCAATATCCTAATCCTTATATTAATGTCCTCATCTACCCCTTTTTTTGACAAAAATAAGCATGATGGGACTGAGGAACTAACTGTGTCAGTTGGATCAGTTGCAACACGAAATAATAAAATTTTTATTAGTAATATTTTTTAATTTTCATTGTAATTAATAATAATTTTCCACTAATTAAATCAATACATACACGAAATAATAAATTTTTTATTAGTAATAATTTTAAATTTTCATTCTAATTATTAATAATTTTAAATAATTAGTAATAATTTTCCACTAGAGGTAATTTTTATAAAAAATTATGGGGTACACGGTAATTTTTCTAAAATTGTCGTGTACCCCACAAATTTTTTCAAAATTTCCATTTATATATTGCCATGGTTCAAACGGCAATTATAAGTCTTATTATGTCTTATTATATATTAGTATGGTGCAAACGGCAATTAAAAGTATGGTGCAAACGGCAATTACAAATTAAATAATTATTTATGTCATATTATATTATATTTAATTATAAGTGTAAATGGCAATTTTATGCCTTATTATATTATATTTAATTATTTAATTATTATATTATATTTATTTTTTTAAAATTGCCGTGTAAATTTTATTTTTATTGAATTTACTTATTTTGATAATTACATCATTTAAAATTACCGTGTACACTTATATAATATAATACATTATATTGAAATCAAAATTCATAATAAGACATAAAATATTGGCACTAATATATATTGAAGGTAAATGGCAATTTTTAAACATATTTAAGGGGTCACGGTAATTTTACAATAATTGTCGTGTACCCCCTAATTTTTTTCAAAATTTTTGTAAAATATAATTAGTGTTATAATTAGTGGAAAAAGGTTGAAAGCTATTTTTTAGGGCTACACGGCATTTTTTGAAAAATGCAGGCGGTAAACTGTAATTTTAGGGGAAAAAATGGGGTACACGGTAATTTTACAATAATTGCCGTGTACCCCCCTAATTTTTTTCTAATTTTTTTGTTTTCCTATCATTAGTAGAAAATGGTTGAAAAGCTATTTTTAGGGCTACACGGCATTTTTAGAAAAAATTAGGGGCTAAACTGCAATTTTAGGAAAAAAAAAAAGGGGGTACACGGCAATTTTACAATAATTGCCGTGTACCCCTTTTTTTTTCAAAAATTGCCGTTTTCTTATAATTAGTGGAAAAAGGTTGAAAAGCTATTTTTTAGGGCTACACGGCATTTTTAAAAAAAAATTAGGGGCTAAACTGCAATTTTAGGGAAAAAAAAGGGGTACACGTCAATTTTACAATAATTGCCGTGTACCCCCTAATTTTGTCCAAATTTTTTGAAAACTTATAATTAGTGGGAAAAGGTTGAAAAACTATTTTTTAGGGCTACACAGCATTTTTTAAGAAATTAGGGGCCAAACTGCAATTTTAGTAAAAAAAAGGGGTACACGACAATTTTACCATAATTGCCGTGTACCCCCTATATTTTTTTCAAAATTTTTTGTAAAATATAATTAGTGTTATAATTAGTGAAAAAAAGGTATTGAAAAGCTATTTTTTAGGGCTACACGGCATTTTTTAGAAAAAATTAGGGGGTAAACTGTAATTTTAGGGAAAAAAAAAAGGGGTACACGGCAATTTTACAATAATTACCGTTGTACTCCCTATTTTTTTTCCAAAATTTTTGTAAAATAAAATTAGTGTTATAATTAGTGGAAAAAGGTTGAAAAGCTATTTTTTTTTAGGGCTACACGGCATTTTTAGAAAAATGCAGGGCCTAAACTGCAATTTTAGGGAAAAAAAAAAAAGAGGTACATGGCAATTTTACAGTGTACCCCTAATTTTTTTCAAAATTTTTTGTTTTCTTATAATTAGTGGAATAATTGCCTATTTTATGTCTTTGAAAGTAGACAGCAATTTCATATGTACACGGCAATTTCATATGAGTAATAACTTTCAAAGGAACGCCCTAAATACAATTAAGTGAAAATTAGTAATTGTAAGAAAAGTTAGTAATTAATTTTAAACTTTTAAATAATTAGTAATAATTACAAGTGTCTATTTAAATTTCATATTTTAAATTTTTTATTAGTAATAATTTTAAATTTTCATTTTAATTAGTAATAATTTTAAATAATTAATAATAATTTTAAATTATGATTATAAAAAATTATGGGGTACACGGAAATAATTATCACTTAATCTCGAAGTTGTAATTTTAATTGTTAGATATATTAGAAGTTATTTTTGTTATAAAAATAATAGTATAATTTTTGTCATGGGTACACGACAATTCATGGGGTAAACTAATACTCTTCTATTATAATTGTTATATAATAATTGGGATACTCGGCAATTATTGTAAAATTGTCGTGTACCCGCACAATCTTTTTAAAAATTGTCATCTACCCTGAAAATTTCATTTTCCAACATGAATTAAATAAACAAGATTTTGGCTCAATTTCATAGAGGAAAACTCCAAAAGTGAGTTTCACACTGCAGTTCTAGTCATATGCATACAATAAGGGTAGGGTGAAAAAGTGAATTTCACATGGCAGTTCTAGTCACATGCATACAGTGTACAGTTTATCTAAGCAATTACTCTATATAACATGTATATGCAAGTACTTGTAAAAGCAAGATACCATATAATAGAAGAAGCTAAAATCTCGATGAAGAGTTAGTAGCCACTCAATAATCATTATCGTAAAGGAGAAATTTTGAAGATTAAACAAGGTATGTTGACAAATTTTTTTTGTGAATTTTCATGTACAATTTTTTTGAATATTATAATTTTGCGTTTTATTATTTACTCTAGGATGAGACATTTTTTTACTGAACAATTGTTAATCATTAGTGTTTCATCACAATCATTCATTTCTTGGGAACATTAAC
Source organism: Scutellaria barbata (assembly GCA_028654395.1). Taxonomy (NCBI): domain Eukaryota; kingdom Viridiplantae; phylum Streptophyta; class Magnoliopsida; order Lamiales; family Lamiaceae; genus Scutellaria; species Scutellaria barbata. The sequence goes on along the minus strand of CM053649.1, from coordinate 15,021,260 downwards.
ATAAATTAACGTATTTTGTATAAATATGAACTGGTGTCCGATCTTATTATCCCCAGCATACACACAGCCTTAAGTACTCCATAAATGAATATGTTGATTACTCAATTCTAATTAGATAATGTGATCGTTAGCTGAGTTTTATTACGTTTATGTTTTTGACAACTTGCATATTATGAGTTTTATGTCGGTGGTCGTTTGGTACGGACGCCATTGGGAAAGTTTGGAGTATAAGAATGGATATAAACAGGAGGTTCAACTTGAAAGAATCACGTACTATACTTTATTCATGTGCATCCATGAACTTGTGTGTGCTGACCTGAATAAATGGGGATACATGATTCACTCATGGTTGAGAAGAAGGGAAGAGTTAAAATGAAAAAAATAAAGAATGATTTTCATGTGACGAGATTATTGTCCATGATTGACGATGCTCTAGTTGTGTTTGTCTCACTGAAATTACTGGATGATGAAGTGTCCCATACTGTACTGTCAACGGAAGGTCGGAATAGCAATATCGGAGGTTTCAACTATAATGTTGGATCCTTCAATGAAGCAGAAGGAAGCACGTTTCATCATTCGACATACGATGGCGACGTGACACACTCTGACGACATATACACTTAAAATTGGAAGTCGAAACAACATTTCTTTTGGATTACAAGACGAAACATTTTATACAAAATGGGTTGTCTCCTTTGACGAAGGATTGTCGCAGTTTGGTACATCCTCAAACTATCAGTGGGCAACGAGGCCATCATCATCAAGACAAACAGTGGACTTCGGATTGGATTGGGGTCTTGGCTATATTGACTTGAATACGTCCCCAACTGCATATGGAGATGAGAATTTCGTACAAGTGTCAGACATTTTACATTCTATGCAAGACGACTTAGGTAGGGAAGAGGGATATACAACTTGTGAAGACCTAGGTAGGGATGAGGGATATACAACTTGTGAAGGTATTGTCAATTTGGATAATTTCATAAAATATATTTTCAACCCATTTTCTGCTACTTTTTAATATACTTGTTTACATTGTTTTAGTTTCACATCGTGGTGAAGATGAAGATGATTCGAAAAATGATATGATCGATGACTTCGAGTTAGATGAGGATGATGAAACTGTCTTGGATGAGGAGCAACGACAGGCCTATAAGAAGTTTCTGAATTATATTAAATGATCCGAATGGTTATCCCGGATTGTCCATCTCCAGAGCACCAGTTTGGCACTAAGTCCATGTACTTCAGCAACGTCAGAAATTGTATCTTGCCCCAGGGAAAACTTTCCCATCGCTACTAATGCCCACACCCAGTTATCCATCGTTGTCCTTCTAGAATCAACTCCTAGCAGGATGTAGTATAGAATGAGGATCTTCAAAATCTTGACAACATCATCTATGTTCCTTCAGTAGTCCCCTTGTTGAAATCGACGTAGAAGAGTCTGAAGAGTCACGTGACTACTATCACGATGGACTCTGTAGTACACTCCACCATCGGGAGGATGGTGACCCCTAGCCAGACTGAAATCGGAGTCGCCGAATCTCAGACCAATGATAAGAACGAACTCTCTCCTGGAAAATCGGGTAAGACGACGTGAATCACCGATACCAAACCATCCTCTCGTGCATCGGCCTGTCCCTTCCTGTCAACTCACGCGACATAAGAACATGAAGAAACGACTTGTATGTCTTAGATGAGGTCTCTCATAACAGAAAGTGGCCGAAACATGTCCGGCAGAAATCGATAGGTAGTCTCTCCCATGCTCTCGTAAAGCTACCATAATGTCCTCTAGTATACTCAAATGAGTATATCCGTTAATATAAGCTAACCGGCCCCTGACAATCCGGACGAACCCAACGCAATCCATCTACATTATGAACATAAAAATCTTATTAGTTATTACTCACAAAATGTCTTAGGTAGCAAATATACAAACATTTAGATAAATAGTAAATAAAAAAACCCAAAAATTGCGTCCAAACCCTAAACCATATACCCTAAAAATAATAATAGTTATAACATAATCCACTTTTAGATCATGCAAACACGTGAAATCTTCATAAGACAATAAAATGTATAGAAATCCTGCAAATGCATGTTTTCTAACACAAAATGACAAGAATTTAAGTCCCAAAATGTCTACAAAATTACAAGTCATTAATTGTCGTAGATAAAAATATAATGGTATCATAACAAATCTTTAATAAACATGTTATGAAGATAAATGAAAAATAGATAGAAATACTAAGATAATTGTTATTTAAATATACAACTATGACCCTCCTCACGCATTATTAAAATAGGGGGTGAACGGCATTTTCAAAAACATTTTGGGGGTACACGGCAATTTACAATAATTACCCGTTTACACCCTCATTTTTTCAAAAATGCCGTTTATCCCTAAAAAAATATATGAATATCATTTTGCAAGAATTTATTCCACTTTCAACATATTATTCAACATACGAATTTCAACTCCAAGAAAATTTAACATATAAACCCTAAAGGGCAATTTTTGAAAAAAAATAGGGGTACACGGCAATTATACCCCCTATATTTTTTCGAAAATTGCCGTGTACCATTTTGCAAGAATTTATTCCATATTCAACATATTATTCAACATATTGAATTTCATCACCAAGAAAATTTAACATATAAACCCTAAACGGCAATTTTTGAAAAAAAAATAGAGGGTACACGGCAATTATTGTATAATTGTCGTGTATCCCCTATATTTTTTCGAAATTACCGTGTACCATTTTGCAAGAATTAATTCCACATTCAACATATTATTCAACATATGAATTTCATCTCCAAGAAAATTTAACATATAAACCCTAAACGGCAATTTTTGAAAAAAAATAGGGGGTACACGATAATTATTCTATAATTGTCGTGTACCCCCTATATTTTTTTAAAAAATTGTCGTGTGCCATTTTGCAAGAATTTATTCCACATTCAACATATTATTCAACATATGAATTTCATCTCCAAGAAAATTTAACATATAAACCCTAAACGGCAATTTGTGAGAAAAAATAGGGGGTACACAACAATTATTGCCGTGTACCATTTTGCAACAATTTATTCCACATTCAACATATTATTCAACATATGAATTTCATCTCCAAGAAAATTTAACATATAAACCCTAAACAGCAATTTTTGAAAAAAAAAAATAGGGGGTACACAACAATTATTGTATAATTGCCGTTGTACCCCCAATTTTTTGAAAAATTGCCGTGTACTATATAAATATCGTTTTGCAACAACTTATTCCACATTCAACAAATTATTCAACATATGAATTTCATCACCAAGAAAATTTAACATATAAACCCTAAACGGCAATTTTTCAAAAAAAATAGGGGGTACACGACAATTATTGTATAATTGCCGTGTACCCCCTATTTTTTTCAAAAATTTCCATGTAATATATGAATATTCTTTTGCAACAATTTTATTCCACCTTCAACATATTATTCAACATATGAATTTCATTTTCCAACAAAAAAAACTCTAAATTGTCAAAACGATTTTTTCAACACCATTTTCATTCATAAACTTGGAACAAAAATTGTAAAAAAATAAAACACAATTGCATCCCTAATTTAATGAATTAATTGCAAAATTTTCGAAAAAAAATAGATAGAAATAATTGCCGTTTACTAACTCGATAAATGTATGCTAATCTTGGGTGATTTTTGAACTCAAAACCTCTCCAAGCTTCTTCAATGACCGTTTATGTTGAGGGAGGAAGAAAAGGGAAAAAAATTTCTTTGAAAGGTACACGGCAATAGATAGAAAAGGGAAAGAAAGAAAAAAAAGATTTTGCATATCAAATGTCTATAAAATGCCAAACAACTTTGTGTCATGCATGCAATTGTGTCATATGTGTCATGCATGTGCTTCTTACTTTTGTGTCATGCAATGTCCACTCAATTGACCAAATTGTAATTTAGTGAAATTATAATTTAGTGCATTTTAACATATAATATATATATATATAATATATTAGGGTATTAGGGTAAAAAAGTGTATTTATTATATCAATTGTGGTATTTTGAACACTCCTCAAAAATATTTTATAAGTATTATTATAAATTTTGATTTCAATATAATGTATTATATTATATAAGTGTACACTGCAATTTTAGGTGATGTAATTAGCAAAATAAGTAAAATCAAAAAACAATAATATTAGACATAAAATATATTATAAGTAATAAAACATATAAACAATAAGCAAAATAAAATATAGTACACGTCAATTAGAAGTATATATTATATAATAATAGTATTTCAATAATATATAGTACACGGCTATTTTTACAATATATAGTATTATAATATATAGTACACGGCAAATTTTTTAAATATTACAATAATTACAATATTACAAATACAAATTAGAATTATTTGTATTATATAATACTATTATATACCACTATTATTAACAAGAAAACGGCAATTTTTGGACAAAATTATGGGGTACACGGCAATTATTGTAAAATTGCCGTGTACCCCTTTTTTTTCCCTAAAATTACAGTTTAGCCCCTAATTTTTTCTAAAAATGCCGTGTAGCCCTAAAAATAGCTTTTCAACCTTTTTCCCACTAATTATAAGAAAACGGAAATTTTTGAAAAAAATAGGGATAATTACCGTGTACCCCCTTTTTTTTTTTCCAAAAATTGCAGTTTAGCCCCTAATTTTTTCTAAAAATGCCGGTGTAGCCCTAAAAAATAGCTTTTCAACCTTTTTCCACTAACTATAAGAAAACAAAAAAATTTGAAAAAAATTAGGGGGTACACGGCAATTATTGTAAAATTGCCGTGTACCCCATTTTTTCCCTAAAATTGCAGTTTAGCCCTGCATTTTTCTAAAAATTCCGTGTAGCCCTAAAAAATAGCTTTTCAACCTTTTTCCACTAATTATAACACTAATTATATTTTACAAAATTTTTTGAAAAAAATTAGGGGGTATGTTGGTCCCAAGCGATATAAGGTTAAGAGGGGGGGGTGAATTAACCTTATCAAATTTTCAACTTTTTACTCCAGAAATGTTAAGTCCCTGATGAACAGATAGCTAGTAAGTTTACTGCTCGATAGGTTCCTGCTCAGGCAGTGACCTCAGGACTTATACAGAGAATATAATGCACAGCGGAAATACTTATGATTTTCGAAATACGCTCTTTATGCAGTATGCTCAGGGTGCAGATAGATGAATATAAAGCTGTAAATAACGCAAGCAAGCTTATAGAGGTTCAAGGGTGGAGTAATCCCTCTACGTCCTCTCTACTCCTTCACAAGGAGGAACTTTGTTAAAGCAAGTTTGATTTACAATAGACTCTGCTAACACAAACTATACTCTAAGCAAAACCTGTCAGCTCTATCCACACAGGTAGCTGCACAGTGACCAACAATCGACCCACACAGGATCTCCACACAGGTTAATCCGACCCACACAGGATCCTTTCTCTTCTTCAGAGAGATTACAACTTAGCAGGGATAACAACTCCCTGCCTAAGTGACTCTATCAGACTTATAATAAAATGAGAGTTTTCAAACTATCGAATGCAGCAAGCTCCTTGAACTTCTGAAGATCACAAAGGTAGCTGGCTTGCCTGCTGTTAGGTCTGATTAACTTGAATGTATAAGTTTGAGCTTGTAAAGATTTGTTTCGCGTATGTTCTCTTGATTTGCTTTTCGTCTGTTCGCTTCTTGGTCCTCTTGACTCTTGAGTAGCAATCTTCTATTTATAGTCATCAGACAGATTTCTGCCCGTTGGAAAGGCAAGTCCTTTGCTTGATGAGGTGTCTCTTCCTGATTGGTTCTGCCGATCTTCTGACACCTGCTCTGAAATGCCTTCATTCTGTTCTGCCACTGCCCTTGTCCTTTGTCTGCGCGACTTCATCCTGCAGTCTGCTTGTACTGTGTCCTTGCTGCTTTTTCACACATGGCAGATTCTGATTTGTTGAAACTGAGTGTCTCTACTGGCTAGTCAGGTTGCATTGACTCTGATGTATCTGATAGTATCCTCTTCGAGTAAATCAGGCTTCCTTGACCATCTCCAGGTTCCTTGTAGCATCCTATGAAGCTTGGTTACAGGTTGCTTGATACAGTATGCCGGTAGCAGGGACTTGGCTTTCTGGTACCTTGGCAGAATCTTCTCGTCTTTCCAGCATCCTTACCTTAGCTATTTTACATATAAAAACTTATCCAGATAGCTAATGTTCTAGACTATTACACTTTTTGTCTCATCAAAATCTATTATATTTCATCCTATCAGGGTACACGACAATTATTGTTAAAATTGCCGGTGTACCCCTTAAATATGTTTAAAAATTGCCGTTTACCTTCAATATATATTAGTGCCAATATTTTATGTCTTATTATGAATTTTGATTTCAATATAATGTATCATATTATAGAAGTATATAAGTGTACACGACAATTTTAAATGATGTAATTATCAAAATAAGTAAATTCAAAAAACATAAAATTTACACGGCAATTTTAAAAAATTAAATATAATATAATAATTAAATATAATATAATAATTAAATATAATATAATAAGGCATAAAATTGCCGTTTACACTTATAATTAAATATAATATAATATGACATAATAAGATATAAATAATTATTTAATTTGTAATTGTCGTTTGCACCATACTTTTAATTGCCGTTTGCACCATACTAATATATAATAAGACCTAATAAGACATAATAAGACTTATAATTGCCGTTTGCACCATGATAATATATAAACGACAATTTTGAAAAAATTTGTGGGTTACACGGTAATTTTACAAAAATTACCGTGTACCCCATAATTTTTTATAAGAATTGCCTTTAGTGAAAAATTATTACTAATTATTTAAAATTATTAATAATTAGAATGAAAATTTAAAATTATTACTAATAAAAAATTTATTATTTTGTGTATGTATTGATTTAATTAGTGGAAAATTATTACTAATTACAATGAAAATTAAAAAAATATTATTAATAAAAAATTTATTATTATGTGTTGCAACTGATCCAACTGACACAGTCAGTCCCTCAGTCTCATCATGTTCATTTTTGTCAAAAAAAGGGGTAGATGGGGACATTAATATAAGGATTAGGGTATTGAGGGCAAAAATATTAGTGGATAGGTAATTGGGCTCTTAATATAGAGAAAAGTGTTACATTGGACCATTTTCTCTTCAATAGATTGAGCTAATACATTTATGTAAATAATATTGTTATGTATTACTAGTGATACCTTCAATTAATTATTTCAGTAAATAATAAAAATCATTTTTCCCCATATTTTTCCGTAACTTATAATCTTCTTCGTTTTTGTAGAAAATTGGATATAGTTATAAAAAAAAATACTAATCATAGAAAAGAAATTGATATACATTCGCAATACAAAGAGGAAGAGAGAGGGGAGGAGAAGGGAATGATTTACTAAAATGAAGATAAAGGCTAGAGGAGAAGACATAGAAGAAGGAGAAGAAGATGATGTAGAAGAAGAATCCACGAGAGAAATAAGATAAGAGATAAGAACTGAAGCCTAAGAAGAACAGCCAGAGATAAGCTAAAATTTGAAAGAAAGAAAAAGGAAAAAATCTATATATAATATTGTAGATTCGTATTCGTACAATCCAACTGTACAAATCTAAAATTTGTGCAATTGACTCACAAAAATGTTACTTATAAATTCAATGCTAATATGATCATTATTACGCTCAAGTATCTAAGAAGAATCCCAATTCTGAAAACATATATATTCCCTAAGAACATGAATTAGTTCAATAAAGAGCAATCAGCACATCTCAATTACCTCATATGATTTTGAACTTAGAATCATATTGTTAATTCTATCAAACTCTATTGCCACTTTAAGTTTTTATCTGATTGTGAATGTGATATCTCAAATTTATATAATTTAAGATTGTGTTTGGATAGAGTGATTTGAAATTTAGGATTTGAAATGAATGAATTTCAAATCCACTCAAGTTAGAGTGGATTTGAAATCCATCAAAATAACTCCAAAATTAGTTCAAAATGAAAGTGGTGGATTTGAAATCCACGTCCATCCAAACACCATCGATGGATTTGCTATCATAAATTTCAAATCCTTTCTCAAATCCACCCATCCAAATTGACCCTAAATGATTTCTAAAATGGCTCCTTTGACGATTTATGTTAACTGTAAAATGTCAATAGATCCAAAATAGTTGTTAGTGAAGTACTCATAAACTTAGTCCTAACAGTAGGTAAATCTCTCAACTCAAGCAATGTTTCAAGTTCGAGTCCCACTCCATTTATAATTCTTAAAAAATAAAAAATAAAATCGCAGGTGCCAAAACGATAACAATACTAATTAAAGTATAGTTACTAGTGGTTCTAACTTCTAAGGAATGAAATTTGATTCCACATTCTAAATATTTAAGTTTTTTTTTTTTAATTTCTTCTCAACATATCCCAACTAGAAGCAATATAAATAAGCACCGAATGCTAGGCAAATGAAAAAAGAAACATAAAATAAAATAATATGTTATATCTAATAAATTTTACAGGCCTAAATGTAAAAGAAAATTCTCTAACGTTTTCAAAACTTGTATGATCAAAACCACATCATTTTAGGTGAATATAAATTGATGCCCACTTACTTCATTATAAAAACGACATTATTTAGATGAAGATAAATTCTTATTTATTTTTCAAATTTATGTGTAGCTTATGATGTGTTCATTTAACCACATTGAATTTGGATCATCACAAAATAGGATAAATTTCATAACAAAACCCAATTTATAAATTAGTTCTTAATTTTGAACCCAAATTTTAAAGTTTCTCAATAAGGGGTTTAATTTAACATTTTTTCTCAATTTAAGGCATGAAATTTAGATTGAGTTCTCAATTCAAGACAAAATTTCATATTATATTTTATTTATATTTCAATATGTATTCATATTTTGGATAAATTAAAACAATTTAGTGCGTTTTAAGAATAATTTTTATCCGATTTATCTTAATTTATATGAGTATATATATAATTCAATTCATAAAATATAATTTTATTAAACTGATTGATATTAAAATCGATTTTCTATACTTTTATTCATAAAATTAAGAAAATAAAGGAATCTTAATTTTTTGAATTGCATTAATTATATATATATATATATATATAAGTTGGATGAAGATCGTTCCAAAAATGTACAAAGTTGTTTTAATTTATCTAAATTATAAATACATATTAAAATAATAATAAATTATAAATATAAATAATAAGAAAAAGAAAATGAAATTTTGTTTTGAATTGAGAATTCAATCTAATTTTCAAGTTTTCAATTGAAAAAAAATATAAAATTAAGCATTTTATTAAAAAACTTTAAAATTTAGATCCACAATTAAGAACTAATCTATAAATTAGGTCTCCTTTAAAATATTATCAAAAGATACAACAACTAGAAAATTCCATCCAAAAATAAAAGAAGTAACATATATAATTTAATAGCAAGTGATGCATGACATGAGGTAGCACATCACATGTCCAAAACGAAGAAATAACAATTAAAAAGATCCTCAATTAATGTGTGGATTTGTCCCTTAGCACGAAAGTTTTCTTATCATTTTCTATTGCAACAATTTCATGTCCACATCCAATTTAATTAAATAATTTTTGTTGTTTCCATACTATAAGAGTATGGAGATGAAATTGACCCTCCTTTTTGTTCATATAAATATTGGCCAATAAAAAATACATTGCTTTGGGACCGAAATCAACTTGGTGAGAAAGTTTAAAGGGAGTTCAAAGGGCCACGTGGCATTTGGTGAAGCCTTATGTTTTACTTGGATGAAATTTGGGGTTCCAGTACTTTCAAGATAGTACGAAATTCATTTTTTCATTGCTATTGTTAGAAATTCTCTTTTTTCAGGATTTATTAAAAAGGTTGAGAGGACTTAAAATCTAATTTTATTTAGAAATTTTGAATGTAGATAATTCATTTTTGATTTTATATTAAAGTGGGATAAATTGAGATTTCATCTATATATGTGACATGTTGTGATTCAATATTTTTGTCAAAAATAGAAAAAGAAAATTTGAAACGGTGCAAATAACTTCATATTTTTTGATGAATTTTAAATATGCATAATGCTAAAAAAAAAAAAAGTTAAAAGTGGAACTTAATTACGTATTGATGAAGTTTAATATGCATAATGCTCAAAAAAAAAAAAAAGTGGAACTTAATTACGGATATCTCTGAATTCATCAATTCAAAATTTAATAGAATTATTAGAGAATTATTGGGCGTTTGCCTATTTAAAGCTATTTGAATTCAAGTTCTAACCCTAGTTTTATGCTTAAAACTACACACTCTAAAGAAATCGAACATACCTCATGTCTTTAAAAAATTATCTCGATAATATAATATTTATTTTATAATATGTGTTTAAAACTCTCTTTAAACACTTTCTAACCAATACCTTTTGTACTTTTCTTTTCACAATGTTTGAATAAACTCCTTATAATTTCCTACAAAAGAAATATAAACATTGGTTAGCTTTAACTGATGTAACATATATATATGAATATCTTAAAAAAATTTGGAATAAACAGAGATGGAATTAAAAAAAATGAATTACTACAAATTAGTTTATTAATTCGAGCTTAAACTTAACAATAATTATCTATAAGGTAATATTTACAACATGGAAAAAATTTAAAATCTATATATATGTGTGTGTGTATATATATATATATTCTTTTTTTTTTTTTTTTTGAGTAGAGAGATCAAGTTTTATTCACATATAGGTGTAAAGAAACTACAAATACGAACTCCTTGAATCATTCGAAAAAATTCAATTACAACCAAATAAGTGAAGAGTAAAAGAGAAAAGATTTCTCGTGGAGACAAATTGAAATTGAATACTGATATTCACTATAACATGTCGTCAGATGATTCATAAATTTGCTTCATAATTTTGTACCAACAATGGAACCAAATTAAAGGAACAATAAACAACCACCTTCATTAGCAAGTCCTTACAAAAATAATATGAGATAATTTCATAACCAATCACTATCAATTTATAGATTGTAATTTTAGCATCTTTTTTTTTTTTCCTTCAAAATAATTTCAAAAATTAAAACAAGGAAAAGTCTTCCAAATATATCATTATCAATAAAAGTCTTGCTAGATCCTCCAATTTTTTTTTAGTCACTTTACTTAAAAGAGTCATTGTATCTTCTATGGTGGAATTATATAATCACATTGGAGCCATAAATTCATGATGAAGTGTGAATCTCTTATATTCTATGTTTTAAAGCATGAGTCATGCCCATGCTCTTGTTGGATGTTGAAGATCTTGTGGGCTTGGCTGGGTGGTTGCAATCTCATTCCCAATAATAATCGTACTATATCGTCACTTGGATCCTCAAAATGCAGCATTTCATCATCATTGTATTTAATTTAATAATATAAGTTCTCAAAACGAGGCATATGACACTACATCAATGATATGAGTTTAGTGAAATGATCTGTTGATTGAATTCAAAATTCAAACTATGAATTGAAAATCTGAACCGTAAATTAGTTTGAATAGGACGTGTATTTTACATTATATTAATCTTGTTAATAATCTAAAAGATGTGTTTTGGGGAGAAGAGTTAGTATCTCTAATTTAAGAAGTCCCATAAGTCTGTATAAATAGGAGAATATAGATTTGCTAAAACATCGATGAAAACAATCTGAGAATATTGTATACGAGAGAATAGCAAAACATATAATTTGTGTTTGTGAGAGATATGTGAGATAGAAGTTGTTGACTTCTTAAATTCCAAAGTATAGTATTTGAACAAGAATACACATTTGAATATGAGGACATGGGGTAAAACATAGAAAACAAATGCTCTTAATTTGTACGAGAGATAAATAGATGTTTTATCAAGTTAAATTGTAATGTAATACATCTCAGAACGCCAAGTATCTTTTATATATATATATATATATATATATATATATGAAGAAACAAACCCTAATCCAAAAAGAAAAATAAAAACACGTTAAAGAAAATAGCAAAATATAATAAAATCGTCAAAACGAGGCTGAAATCTGAATTTGGGCCTCGGATCTCATACATCAATGCTTTGCAGTGTGTTATATCGGTTTCGCCATTCTGCTTCTAGAATGGTATTATAATAAAAAAAATCTGAGCCTGAAAATGAAAATTATGCTCATTCTAAATCCTACCAACGATCGTTCTTTTCTTTATCTTTGGACATCAAACATGTCTCAACAATTTGTTCCACATCAGAACACAACACCCAAGTTAGTCTTCAACACATTAGAGAAGGTGTAAAATATTACTCCCTCCGTTCCTTTTTAAAAGTCCAATTTTATCCAATATGACGTTCCTTTTTAATAATAAATGAACATGGTGGACGTCACTATGTCATTATTGATACTCTTTTACCTTCTTTTTTTCATCAATTACCCTAATAAATGAACATGGTGGAATACTACAATTCTTGTGATTATAAACTCATTAATTCATTATCTTGACTACATTTATAAACTTTTTTATTTTCAAGACTAAAATTAAGACTAGTCTTATATATAAATGTTGTTCAAATGAATATATATAGATGGTTTAACTATACTATATTACCAAGATTTTAAGTGTGAGCCATGAAGAATTTGAAGGTAAAAGAAGAGAAGTTTGTGGATCTTAATGAAGATATGAAGGCGATGCCTAATGAAGAGAAGTTGGTTAATCCTAATGAAGATATTATGGCGGCTACAAGAGACTTCGACTTAAATCTTCCTACTGTTCATGACTTTGATTTGAACAAGTTTCCGGTCGATGAAGAATGCTTTAAAAAAAAATACATATATGAGGTGATGAAGATAATGTTACAAGTTTATCTTCCAAATTATTATTAGACATGGTGATGAAGATAATGTTGCATATTTATCTTCCAAATTATGATTAGACGTTAAAGATGGATATGATGATATTGTTGCATAATATCTTTGCAATATTTCAATATTATGTCCATACAACAACTTACGAATTTAATAAAGTTTAAGTAAGCAAATGTTCCTTAAGTACTTAAAATTCAAACTCCATTAATATTATGAATCATCAACCATTAATTGCGCTTTTAATCAAAGACAATGTTTTCAATACCAAAAAATTTACATCATCTTTGACTAATATAAGACAATATTTCCAATATTAAATTACAATCACATTTTATTTGAACCGGAAGCCTTCCATCCCTCTCTAACTTTTTCTTGTTGATGTGTGAGATTATATAATTATTTAATCCCTTCACCTTCATAATTTCAACCATGCAAAGTTGTAGCGTCAAGAAGATATGATTAGAATTCACGACTGAATAGTCCTCAACTGACTTCAACACAACATGAATAAGTTCATCAATATTATCAGACTTCTCCTTGTGAAATAGTGACTGGATAGCTCTAAAATAACCAAGCAAGAACATTTAAATTCGGAGAGTTAGGAGGTTGACACATCAGATGAATATCCCACCCATCTTGTTGAGATACTTGGCAAAATAATGGATCACTCTCATCGATATGTGTTCTTGCAGTATCTTGTTAACTAAAAATTGACAATTCACGATCCTCCATTCGTCATTTCTCCTTGGTGGCAGGTAGTATCTTCTCTATCATGAATGAGCGAATAACGTCCCTAGTTACTGAAGTAATTGCCTTTGTCTCCATTGTCCCCGCAGGTCTATTGATGCTATTTCTTCTAATAGGTTGTTGTGTAACCAACAGAAATATACCAATTTTTCCATCAAATGTCACATTTTCATTTTGATCAAATCTTGGACGAGCTACTACAGCTAAGAACATAACTTTTGGAATAAAATTTTTGCTCTGACAAGTACGTAATGGATCGTGTTCCTCCGGTAACATGTAATAATTCTGTTTATTTTTACTCATACAAAACCACTTCTCATCAATATGTACTACATTATGCATTTTGATAAAAGTTGGATCCACTAGCCTAGTACTCTCTTCAAGCATTTCAATGTAAAATTTTAAACGAGCCATTTTATTTTCTTCTATCAAAGATGGTTTTAAAGCATTAGTACGACGTTGTATGTTACCTGACTTTAAAAGCCTATGTAATGAGGTGATATTCGTGTTGAGACCGGATGCTAATCCTCTAATAGTTATCCTTTTATTTAAAGGTGTTGGTCCCAGTGGTATAAGGTTAAGAGGGGGGGTGAATTAACCTTATCAAATTTTTCAACTTTTGCTCCAAAAATGTTAAGTCTCTGATGAACAGGTAGCTAGTGAGCTTGCTGCTTGATAGGTTCCTGCTCAGGTAGTGACCTCAGGACTTAGACAGAGAATGTAATGCACAGCGGAAATACTTATGATTTTCGAAACACGCTTTTAATGCAGTATGCTCAGGATGCAGATAGATGGATAGAAAGCTATAAATAACACAAGCAAGCTTATAGAGGTTCAAGGGTGGAGTAATCCCTCTACGTCCTCTCTACTCCTTCACAAGAAGGAACTTTGTTAAAACAAGTTTGATTTACAATAGACTCTGCTAACACAAACTATACTCTAAACAAAACTATCAGCTCTATCCATACAGGTAGCTGCACAGTGACCAACTATCGACCCACACAGGATCTCCACACAGGTTAACTGACCCACACAGGATCCTTTCTCTTCTTCAAAGAGATTACAACTTAGCAGGATAACAACCCCTGCCTAAGTGACTCCTATCAGACTTAGAATAGAGTGAGAGGTTTTAAACACAATCAAATGCAGCAAGCTCCTTGAACTTCTGAAGATCACAAAGGTAGCTGGCTTGCTGCTGCTTGGTCTGATTAACTTGAGTGTATAAGCTTGAGCTTGTAAAAGATTTGCTTTGCGTCTGTTTGCTTCTTAGTTCACTCTTGGTTGTATGTGTTGGTGTTGGGTTGGTGTTTTTCTTTGTATATCAGACTTCCATATATATAGGCATCAGATAGTTTTCTGCCCGTTGGAAAAGGCAGTCCTTTGTATGATGAGGTGTCTCTTCCTGATTGGTTCTGCCAATCTTCTGACACCTGTTCTGAAATGCCTTCATTCTGTTCTGCAACTGCTTTGTCCTTTGTCTGCGCAACTTCATTCTGCAAACTGCTTGTACTGTGTCCTTGCTGCTTTTTCACACATGACAGATTCTGATTTGTTAGAATTGGAGTGACTCTACTGGCTAGTCAGGTTGCACTGACTCTGATGTATCTGGTAGTATCTTCTTCGAGTAAGTCAGCTTCCTTGACCATCTCCAGGTTCCTTATAGCATCCTTTTCAGCTTTGATTACTGGTTGCTTGATACAGTATGCAAGTAGCAGGGACTCGGCTTCCTGGTTACTTGGCAGAATCTTCAAGTCTTTTCAGCATCCTTGTCTTAGCATATTTACATATAAAACTTATCCAGATAGCTACAGTTCTAGTATTATACGTTTTGTCTCATCAAAATCTATTACATTTCATCCTATCAATTTCCCCCTTTTTGATGATGACAAAACTCCTTAACAGGATCAAAGAACCATATTTTATTAACTTGGAACAAAGATGCAGAGAAATATAATCATTCATAAGCATGCATCAAGTTCACAAGATGTGAGCTTTCATCAACCAGACAAATCGAATTTTCATTGATCAGAATTAAGTACAAAGCATATACATACTTAGGCAGATAGCAGAATAAATAGAGTCTTAATCAAATAACAAAAAGAAACATAAACAAAGAGCAAAACATCAGTTTTCAACCAACTGGCTCTCTTCTTTCTTTCGAACCTTGTGCCTTTCCACCAGTTGGCTATTGAATCTTGATAGCTAGGTTCCATCCTCTTCACCATCTCCTCAGATTCCTCAAACCTGAGCCAGAAGTTTCACTGTATGGTATGGGCTCTTTCCAAGTTTCTGCTTTAGCTTCACTTGGATTGGAAGTCCACTTTCTTTGTCAGCTCCAGGAACCTCTGTAAAGCCTCCTTGTTCGTTTTGAATCCTCTGAAAAGAGCAGATTCCTTGCAGAGGGTGGTGAAGTACTTCATCAGCTCCTTTCTTTGAAAGCTTCAATCTGGAAAAAGGATGGATTGACCTCAGTAGGAAGAGCGACCTCCGGACTTCTGGGGCTACGAATCTGTCACTCCTGGGATCAGGACTGGCTTCCAGGAAGTTTTGAGAGAGGCACTTGCTGCGACATCAGGGCTCTGCAAATTTTTTCTATTTCGGCCATGTCAGGCAGCTTGTGCGGAGGGAAGATCTTGTCAAGGGCAATCCTGGGATCTGATGAAAATACAGCATCCAGGTTGCTTTTCAGCTCTGCTTCAGTCCTCCTCCTCTTTTCTTCTCTCATTTCAGCACCCTTCCTGAAGCCTGGATGAACTGACCCAGAAACAGCATCTGATTTTCTTTTAGCACTGCTGTCTGAAGGGCCCCTAGATCCAGCTCCCTTGTGTCCGCCATCTCCAGAGTCATCTCTCATCCTACTGTTTACTACCATCTGTCTGCAGGCAGCAGGATCCTGTCCAGCCTTCTGTCGTCTTCTATCCTTCTTCCCTCTTTTTGTCATCATCAGCACGTCCAACCGCAAAACTGACCATGGAGTGATTTCAGACAAGGTGCCTGAATGATCCCGCAGGGTCTGTGATTGGTTGAACTGCTCCTGTCCATTCGGTCACTGCAGTGACTAGAGCCTTCTGATTGGTTTCAAGGAGATCATCTTCTCCTCTTGCCTGTTCAGCTTCTCCATACGCTCTTGACGACTTCCACTGCAGCATCCTCCTTGGGGGTCGGTAGGCAGCAATCATCTGAGTAAGCTTTGACAATGTAACGTTGAGGGAGTCCATGAAAGAATAGGTCTTCACAGAGTGGGAGCGGGTTTCCTTGCGGAGTTTCCTGCTCGCTTTCACCAAGGACTTCCCCATGTGTTCAATTGCTGTCAGCACCTCTTCATTTGATCTGGCAGGTTCCTGGCTTTCTCCTGCTGGTGCCTGTTCATAGAGACAGATGTTAGTGCTTTGGATTTTTCGGCTCCGGTATCACCCTGTTCACTGGGTGACCCATCATCGCTGCTGGTAGGGCTACTGGATCCTCCATCTCCTGATCCAGTGTTCTTGGAAGGTGTTTCCTCTTCAGCATCCTCCTCATTGCCCCCTGCTCCTTTTTCTGTTCAACTACCTTTCCCTTGCTGAACACCATCTCAACCTCCGTATCCTTCTCTACCTCCTCCACAACCTCCTGTACATCAGCCTCCTGTTCATCAGTCTCCTTCTTTTTCTGTCTCCTGCACTCAGGCTCCTTTTCTCCACTTTTGTCTCCTACTGCCTCCTGTACTTCCACCACCTTTTCACCCGAAGCTACTTCCCCCTCAGCGACCGTCTCTCCCTGGTCCACTGACTTGGCAGGTATTGTCTCCTCCACCTCCATTGGAACAGCTGCATCAGGTTGCTCATTTTCCATGGGGGCAGGTTCCTCTACTGCTTCAACTTGAACAGATGCCTCCTGCTGCACATGTTTCCCCTCAGCCTCTACCTCCATTGGTGTGGGAATGGTTGTCTCTGTGGTGTCATCGGCGGCTGCTACTGTGGATGGAACTATCAGCTCAAGAGATGCCACAGCAGCGAGGGTTTCCAACTCCTTTGCCTTGGGAAAGTCAGTTGGTGTCGAGCTCCTCTCCTTCATCGGCGTCTGCACAGGACTTCAGAAAGAATGATCAGGTCAGTAAGGTATGAGAATTCCTCACCATTTTTCTCCGTTGGTGAAGGTGACCGCCTGCTGATAGGTTCAACCATCAAAGCTGAGCAGGAGGATCCTTCACCCATCTGGGGTTCCCTTACTGGCCTTCTCATTCTGGTATCTGTCAGGCTGATATCAGCAGCCTGCTTCAGCATCCTCTCATAGCTTCCTGCTCCCCGTACTTTGCTATCTGGGCCTCAGCAAAGGCCACGTCATCGCCTGCTCTGACCTGGTCAGCAGCAGCATCCAGATTACTTCCTCCCTGTAGAAGTCTGGCTGGACAACAGTTTCTTTTCCCTTCAGGCTCCTGGGGCCAGGCAGCTGTGCGGCAGCTTCCTTCTGCTTCCTGGCCTCAATCAGCGGCTGCTCAGCGTTTCAAGAAATTGGCCATTTCATCTTCTTGAGATCCTTCAGAAATTTCTTTTGAAGGATCTTCCATCATCATGCGATCCAATTCACACCCATTCCTCCTCAGCTTTCCATCTGCCCACTGGATGAGTTCCTCCCTGGGCAGGTGCCTGAACTGCCACCAGGTGGTGAATCTTTCCATCAATTTACCGAACTCCACCTCCAGCTTCGGTATGCTGATGACGTACTCCGTCACATCCTCCTCATCCACTTCCTCCTTAACATCATCATGAACAGCAGCATTCCCTGCCTGTTCAACCCTTAGTGGAGATCAATCTCCACTTCCACTGCAGGCTTCTTAACAGCCCGAGTGGTGATGCTCTGGTTCATCATCAGAGATGACCAGTCTCCTCTGCACATCCTTCTTGTGCTTGATCTTCTTTGGCACTTCAGGAGCTGGTGAGGGTTCCTCCATCCTCGAGCTGCTTTCGAGAAGGAGGCATTGCTGTCGCGGAATGCCTTCCTTGTCCTTGGAGCCCTTGGTCTCAGAGACTCTCTGGTTACTGGGGATGACCGAGCAGTGGTTTCTTGGCAAAGACCCTACCCGCACCGATGAATTTCCTTTCTGGATGGGCTTCCCCTGGGACAGGTCACCTTCAAGTGACCCAGAGGGTGTTCATAATCAGCCATAGGTAGGCTTCCAACCTTCTTCTCCACCTCCTCCACCAGCCTGGAAAGCAGGTAGCTGGCCCAGTCCACCTTCTCCTTCTTCACTATGGCCATCATCATCCTGTACCGGAAGTTGGTACACTTATCAAAGGAACCAGACGGTTCTCTATGATATGGCAGCAGATATCATGCAACATCTCAAACTCCAGAAGGAAGACCTTCTTGCTGCAACTCCGGGACACCCGCCGTGTCCTCCTTGCCGGTGAACGTCGTCCAGAACTCCTCCAGTTGGTCTTCTCCGTAGGTGGAGAGGTCACTGGCGTTCATCCCTTCAGTAGGCAGAGCGAACACCTCTTCCAGAAGTCCGGTGTCCACCACCACTGTCACTCCACCAACCTTCGAGGTGATCTCTGACCTATCTTCAGAGACCTTCGCCCTCCGTAGAATTTCTCCACCTGCTCCTCTACGTAAGGGCTTTGTGATAGGAGCAGGTCTGAGAAGTCCGGTCTCATAGAGCATTGAAGGATATTCTTCATGACCTCCTTCGTGTTTCTTCCTCCACCATCTTGAGAAGGATCTTGCGGTCCACCAACCTTCCATCAACAACTTGGGATTGTTTTGGTGCCATTTCTGAGAGAGTGTGAGTAGTCTGAAATGAAAAACTTCGAGAGAAAGAGAACGAGAGATTAGGGTTTGCAAGAGAATGGAAATGTTTAAGTGTGAGAGATGAGTGAGAAGAGACTTCCTTATATTTGAATTTTGGTGAGAGAATCTGACGGTTCTGATTGGTCTTGAATTTGAAAAGACCCTTAATCCAATGGTTGAGATTTTTGGCGCGGTGTACGTGTGCTTAAGTACTTGATGTGATATTTTGTGGATATCGAGGGGTTTCCTGCAAAAACGGCTGCTAAACGCAGGGTAACTGTTCCTCTTTTCACGCGCTTCAGTTACTGGACCCTGCAGGTAGCTCAGAGCAGTATCATTGTATCCAGTAACTGTCCAGGGACCTTGAGTAGTAACCTTTAGGTTGCTGTTTACTTTCGTCCTGCCTATGGTTCCCCCTAAACCTATAGTCATTTAAACAGAAAACATAGAGTTATATAAAAATTATCACAAATTGATTATTCCCAGCTCGTTTCTTAAAAGAAAATCTTGATTCACAGAGGGCTTTGTGAATATGTCAGCTAGCTGTAGATCAGTATGCACTTTTTCCAAAGATATATCTTTCTTTTCAACGTGATCTCTGATGAAGTGGTGTCTGATATCAATGTGTTTGGTTCTTGAATGTAGAACTGGATTGTGGTGATAGCTATTGCGCTTGAATTGTCACATAGGATAGGTGTTTCCTTTTCTTCAATTCCGTAATCCTTTAGTTGCTGTTGAATCCATAGAATTTGTGCACAGCAGCTTCCTGCAGCAACATACTCGGCCTCAGCTGTTGAGGTTGCTATAGAGGTTTGCTTTCTGCAGAACCATGATACCAGTTTGTTTCTAGTAGCTGGCAGGTACCACTGGTGCTTTTCCTGTCAATTTTGCAACCTGCAAAATCAGAGTCAGTATAACCAATAAGTTTAAGTCTCCTTCTTGGTACCATAGACCAGCTTCCTGGGTTCCTTTGAGGTATCTGATGATTCGTTTGGCTGCGGTCATATGTGACTCTTTTGGAGCTGCTTGATATCTTGCACACATTCCTACTGAAACATGATATCTGGTCTGCTTGCTGTCAGGTAGAGCAGTGACCCAATTAGTCTTCTGTACTTTGTAACGTCTACTGCTTTGCCATCAGTATCCTTGTCTAGGCTTCCTGATGTTATCATCGGTATGCTTACTGTGCTTGCATTTTCCAATCCAAATCTCTTTATCAATTCCTTAGTGTATTTTGCTTGATTGATGAAGGTTCCATTGCTTAGTTGTTTGAAGTAAGGAAGAAGCTTAGTTCTCCCATCATGCTCATTTCGAATTTGGATTGCATGAGACTTGAAAATTTTTGGCACAATTCTTTGTTTGTTGAACCGAAGATAATATCATCGACATAGATCTGAAGCAGTAGTATTATCTCCATCTTGGATTCTGAAGAGTGTCTTATCCACCTTGCCTTTCTTGAATCCATTATCAAGTAGATACTTTGAGAGAGTATCATACCAGGCTCTAGGTGCCTGCTTTAGTCCATAGAGAGCTTTCTTCAACCTGAAGACCATGGTTTCTGGATTTTCTTCAAATCCTGGAGGTTGCTCCACATAAACTTCTTCAGCGAGCAGTCCATTGAGAAAAGCACTTTTAACATCCATCTGGTAAACTGTTAGATTGTTGTGAGCGGCATAGGCTAGGAAGATCCTGATTGCCTCTAGTCTAGCTACTGGTGCAAAAGTTTCTTCAAAATCTATTCTTCCTCCTGGCAGTAACCTTTTGCCACTAATCTTGCTTGTTTCTGACTACTTGTCCTTCTTCATCGAGTTTGTTTTTAAATACCCATTTTGTGCCGATTACTCCTTGGTGAGTAGGTCTAGGAACTAGATGCCACACTTGGTTTCTTTCAAATCCATTAAGCTCTTCTTGCATTGCCTGTATCCAGTTGGTGTCTCTAGAGCATCCTCTATGCAGCTTGGTTCTGTTTGTGAAATAAAGCAAGCAAACATTGCTTCATGGGGGTTGCTCTTCTTGTTCTTACTCCAGAGGTGGAATCTCCTATAATCTGATTCCTTGGATGATTTCTTAGCCATTTCCTTCTGGCTTCTTCAACCTGTTGTTCATTTTGAATTTCAGCAGGTTGCTCTTGATCATCCTGTTCAGCTTGCTGATTTGGATCAGGCTGTATTTCTAAAGCGTACTTCAAGTTGAATTCCTTCAGGGTGGTGTATTTCTTCTTGAATGACTGGTGTCTGCTGGTTTGGAGTAGGTTCCTGTTCTCCATGTTGCTGTGTAGGTGCAGGTTGCTGATTTGAGTTGATTCAATATTTTGGAGATTTGGTAACTCAGCATCAATATATTCAACACGAGTGTTGGTGATGTGAGTTTTTCCAAGATCTTCATTAAGTTCATCTATATCAGCCTTAGAACAGTGTGGTTCATCAAAATCCACATGTACTGTTTCTTCTACAACAAGTGTTCTCTTGTTGAAGATTCTGAAGGCTTTGCTTACCGAGGAGTATCCTAAGAATACTCCTTCATCTGACTTTGAGTCAAATGCTTTCAGGTAGTCTTTTCCATTGTTGAGTACATAGCACCTGCATCCAAAAATATGAAATGTTCAATATTTGGAGTATACCAAACCATAGCTCATAAGGAGTTTTATTCAAATCTTTGTTGATAATGCATCTGTTCTGGGTATAGCATGCTGTGTTGATTGCTTCTGCCCAAAATCTCTTGGGTAGCTGTGCTTCAGCTAGCATGGTCCTTGCAGCTTCCTTCAGGGTTCTATTTTTCCTTTCTGCGACACCATTCTGTTGTGGTGTCCTAGCTGCTGAGTATTCATGCTTAATTCCATTGTTAGAGCAGTATTCTTCAATAAACTTGTTTGTAAACTCAGTGCCTCTGTCTGTTCGGATTTTGATAATGTTCAGACTCCTTTCGATCTGCAGCTTCTTTAGTAGCTCCGGTAACCTTCGCTGAGTGTCTGACTTCTTTGTCAAGAATAGTGTCCATGCGAATCTTGAATAGTCGTCCACCACTACAAGTGTGTACTTTCTTCCACTCATGCTTACTGGTTCTACTGGTCCGAATAGATCCATGTGTAGTAAATCTAGCACTCTTTCAGTTGACCTTTGTATCTTGTTTTTGAAGGAGCTTTTAGTTTGCTTTCCCTTTTGGCATGCTTCACATAGACTCTCTTTCTTGTACACCATATCAGGTAGCCCTCTGACCAGTCCTTTTCTGGCTAACTTGTTGATCGTTTTGAAGTTCAGGTGGCTCATCCGTTTATGCCATAGCCAGCTAGCTTCTGATGATCCTTTTGCAATGAAGCAGGTAGCTGTGGTTACTGAGCTCCAGTCAGCTACATAGATGTTTCCTTTTCTAGTTCCAGATAGCTTTATTTCCTTGGATTGGCTGTCCTTATCACATTTGTTGTGATTGAACTCCACTGAGTAACCTTTGTCACAAAATTGGCTTATGCTTAGCAAGTTGTATTTTAGGCCTTTTACATACGACACTTCTTTATGTGAGTGTTTCCTTTGATGAGAGTTCCAACTCCTCTAGTGCTTCCCTTGGAGTTGTCTCCGAAGATTACTTTGGGTCCTTTGCACTGTTGAAAGTCCTTAAGGATTTCTTTGTCTCCAGTCATGTGTCTCGAACACCCGCTATCAATGTACCACACTTCCTTGCTGATTACTGTAGGTACCTGTAAAATAGAGATTACTGGTTCTTAGGTACCCATACATGTACGGGTCCTTCTTTGTTAGTACCTTTTGGAATCCAAACTTGTCTCACAACAATTGTTTTGTTGTAGACTTGGTGGTTTCGTCTATAAGAGGTATCCTTCGGATACTGAATTGTGTGTGCACCTGTGTATACCCATCACTTTTGAAGTGAGGTCCTCCACCATACTTCCTTTGAGCATGAGCTCTTTTAGGTTTAGACATTCTGGTCTTAGTATTGGTGGGATAGAGGTTTCTGTTCAGCATCCTTGTAGGTTGCTGTTTTCTTTTGTTTCTACCAGCAGATTGATTCTGCTGTAGCCAGCTTTTGAAAACAGGCTTATTCCCTATGGATGTGCACATGGGTCTCTTGCCCTTGTCTATTGTGTTCTCCAAGCTTGCTGTTGAGTTATTGAATAACCTTTTCTTTTGGGGTTTACTCGAATGAAAACAATAGTTTTAGATGACCTTGCTGTTCCTTGAGGTTTCTGCACAGTATCCTAGGCCTGTCCTATCAAATGGACTTTTGCCCGACTTAATGCATTCCTCGGCTCCTTTGGCTGATCTGCCAAAGGCTCCTACAATCGCTTGTAGGTCACTTTTCTCTCTCTCAAGTTCGGCGATTCTCAGATTGAGCTTAGATGCTTGTTCTTGGAGGTCACTGCACTTTGAGCTACTGAGCTCATATGCAGATAGCTTTTCAGCTAACTGTTTGTTTTCCCTCTCTGAGCATCTCATTTTCGTTTTCAGCTCCTCATGAATTGAGTTTATCTGTTCGAAGTCGCTCATGATTTGTTTAAGGGAGAGCTTTTGTTAGACTTTTCCTCTTCCATAAAGGTTGGATAGTATACATTACCTCGTCATCCTCGCTGTCCTCAGCTTCCTGTGCCATCAGGCAGATAAGTGCTTCGTCTTCCGAGGACGAGGAATCACTGTCATCATCAGAGGATCCGCATCTTGCTGAGCCTCCTTGGAAGGTTCCTTGCCCTTTTCCATCTCACTTAGGAAGGCTTTATTCTTCTTCGTTCCTCTCTTCGTTTTCCCTTTTCTGGGATGATTCTCCATTGGGATACCTGTTGACTTAGGATGAGGACACTCTTTGGCATAGTGTCCTGGTTTTCGGCAGTTGTAGCAGAGATCGGACATATCCTGGTTCGATTGCTGAATAATGGGTTGTTGGGGAGGTGCCTGGTTCTTCTTAAAGTCACCTCTTCTGTTGTATCTGATAAATTTCTTGAAATTTCTTAGAAGAAGGGCCATTTCTTCATCAGTACCCTCAACAGGTGGCTCTCCCTGCTTACTGCAGATAGCTCCAGTGTCTTTTGCGTTTCTGGCTGTCAGGGCAGTTACCTTGCTTTGCTTCCTTCTTCTTCTGTTGATATCATATTCGAAGGCTTTTAAGTCAGAGAAGAGGTCAAAGGTACTCATTGACTTTAGATCCATTGAGACCCTCATTGCAGTAGTCTTGCTATCCCATTCTGCAGGTAGTGCTCTTAGCACTTTCATATTTTTCTCCTTCTGAGTGTAGAATTTGTAGGGATTCAAGCTCATTTACAATGTTTGTAAACCTCAGATCCATCTGCTCCAAGGTCTCTTCAGGGAGCATCTCGAACAGCTCGAATTTCTGGGTTGCTGTAGACACCTTGTTCTCCTTTAGTCAGCTCTGTTCCTTCGCAGATTTGTTCAAGTTTGTTCCATATATCCATTGCTGTCTTGCATGTCTTGACCTTGCTAAAGGTTCCTTTGTCCAGAGTAACGAATAAGGCGTTCTTGGCTACATTGTCCAGGTTAGCTCGTCTTCTATCATCAGCCGACCATTCTTCCCTCGGTTTGTCAATAACAGCTTGGTGGGGAATGGCTCCTGCATCGCCAGCATCAGCAGCTCTGCAAATATTGGATTGGGTTTGGTGATCCTTGGGGTCCATCCGTGATAACCATCCACATTTCATCATGCATGGCTGAGAGATGTGCTGCATTCTATCTTCCAATCGTCATACTCTTCAATAGAAAACATAGGAAGCTTGTGCGTGTCCATGATGTGATGAAAGATGTATGCAGATTTTCGAAAAACAGGGATCAGGGATTTGACCAGACAAGTTGGGTTTCTAATCCAACCTGCTCTGATACCACTTGTTGGTCCCAGTGGTATAAGGTTAAGAGGGGGGAATTAACCTTATCAAATTTTTCAACTTTTGCTCCAAAAATGTTAAGTCCCTGATGAACAGGTAGCTAGTAAGCTTACTGCTCGATAGGTTCCTGCTCAGGCAGTGACCTCAGGACTTAGACAGAGAATGTAATGCACAGCGGAAATACTTATGATTTTCGAAACACGCTTTTAATGCAGTATGCTCAGATGCAGATAGATGGATAGAAAGCTATAAATAACACAAGCAAGCTTATAGAGGTTCAAGGGTGGAGTAATCCCTCTACTCTCTACTCCTTCACAAGGAGGAACTTTGTTAAAGCAAGTTTGATTTACAATAGACTCAGCTAACACAAACTATACTCTAAACAAAACTGTCAGCTCTATCCACACAGGTAGCTGCACAGTGACCAACTATCGACCCACACAGGATCTCCACACAGGTTAACTGACCCACACAGGATCCTTTCTCTTCTTCAGAGAGATTACAACTTAGCAGGTAAACCCTGCCTAAGTGACTCCTATCAGACTTAGAATAAAGTGAGGATTTAAACACAATCAAATGCAGCAAGCTCCTTGAACTTCTGAAGATCACAAAGGTAGCTGGCTTGCTGCTGCTGGTCTGATTAACTTGAGTGTATAAGCTTGAGCTTGTAAGATTTGCTTCGTCTGTTTGCTTCTTAGTTCTCTTGGTTGTATGTGTTTGTTGGGTTGGTGTTTTTCTTTGTATATCAGACTTCCATATATATAGGCATCAGATAGTTTTCTGCCCGTTGGGAAAGGCAGTCCTTTGCATGATGAGGTGTCTCTTCCTGATTGGTTCTGCCGATCTTCTGACACCTGTTCTGAAATGCCTTCATTCTGTTCTGCAACTGCTTTGTCCTTTGTCTGCGCAACTTCATTTGCAGACTGCTTGTACTGTGTCCTTGCTGCTTTTTCACACATGGCAGATTCTGATTTGTTAGAACTGGAGTGACTCTATGGCTAGTCAGGTTGCACTGACTCTGATGTATCTGGTAGTATCCTCTTCGAGTAAGTCAGCTTCCTTGACCATCTCCAGGTTCCTTGTAGCATCCTTTTCAGCTTTGATTACTGGTTGCTTGATACAGTATGCAGGTAGCAGGGACTCGGCTTCCTGGTTACTTGGCAGAATCTTCAAGTCTTTCCGCATCCTTGCCTTAGCATATTTACATAAAACTATGATAGCTACAAATTCTAGTCTATTACACGTTTTGTCTCATCAAAATCTATTACATTTCATCCTATCAAAAGGAATATCACGTATTTTTTGAAAAATCAAACTGTATTTCTCTTATCCACAATTTTTTGTCCTCGATGATGAATATTATTCAATCATATAATTTTGTAATACCTAAAGAACAAATCATTAATATCTCAAAAGTATTACTTACATTTTTATTACGTTATGAGTTGTGGTGCATTAAGTTTTTTGGTTATACACCTAAAATTCTAGTGTTGAGAGGAGTTATTAGAATTGATGTTGACATCTGGGTTAATTATACATTTTCGATGCTGAATTTTTTTTCAAATGTAAATTAATGACAAAATGTATACGTATGTGAGTATAATTTAAATTTAAATATATAAGAACAGGCTACATTAATTATCAAATTAATTAAGTCGTGCATGAAGTTGGTGATAAACTTGTATCATGAATTAATACTGTGAAAAGTATATGAATGATTGAAACAATAGTTTCTTGTTAAGCAACATTGGTATAAAGCTTAGAAGGTGGGCCTTTATTTAATTGGGATCCACAAATTAAGCCATAATAATTAATATACAAGGAACCCTAGATTTTAGAACTATAAGAATCCAAAATTTGTAGTATTGTTGATTAAGTGTAGAAATTGAGAAAAAATTGAAAAAAAATTATTGATCTTAAGAGATGTGAGAAGAAATTGAAAAGAAAGAAAAAAAAAAAAACAAGCAACAAAGAAAGGAGTGAGAAAAAAAAAAGGAAAAAAAGAAGGAAAGAAAAAGAGAGAGAAAAAAGAAAAAAAAGAAAGAATAAACGTAAAAAAAAATAAAAATTTATATATATATATGGGTGGGGGCACGGTATCTCAGGGGCACATAAGTGCTTCTCCATTTTCTAAGTACGTGAGATATCTATTTTAGGTTTATTATACGTACAACAAATATACATATAACATCTTACTACATGTAATGTAAGAGAAAGGTGCAAATTTTAAAAAGAACTATCCAATTATTAGTACATAAATTAATTTCTAAATGATTTAAAAGAAGCACTGATCACTTAGTTAACAAAATATATATGAACACGAGTTTAATACTTTTAAGACATTTCTAAAGTAATAATACTAAAAAATATAAGAGGGTTAGTTATTGGTACTCATTGAAATTTAGATATTAAAAAAATAATAATAATAACAGGCAAAGTGGATTTAATCCGAAAACAAAGCCACTTTAGTTTTTAGTTTTTTTTTTATCACATGATTTTGTATGCTTTCTACAATTCTCAAATTAAAAGGTGTTTTAGTAAAATTGACATATGAAAACAATTATATATTTGAGTTAGTTAAATTTAAATAATGTATGTGTTCAAAATAAAATATTTCTGAAAATACGTAATAACCGTAAAAAAATAATAATATTAATAATAAATTAATAATTTAAAGGTGGTTATATTAAAAAAAATTGTATCAATATAATGTAGGATTTTATTTAAATGACGGATCTAATTAGGATTAGAAGTCAAATCTTATTAGATTTCTTTTAGTATGAACCTAAAAAGATTTCTTTAGTATGAGTCCAAGAGATTAATAGATCATTGAATTATTATCAGGTTTAGAACCCCTAAACCTCATCATATAAATAAGAGAAAAGATGATATGCTAAGGTTAGGATTTTCAAACTCTCATACGTATTTTTTCCTTTTTCTCATAATTTCTTTTTCATGTCAAACCTAGAATAATTTATTTAATTCTTGTTTATATGATAAATCTAAGTGAGATCTTGAGTTAGAATACAATTAATTTAAGGAAACATATCTTCTATTTTAATTTCAAATTCTAGAATGGTTATTCAACTATTTAAATTTATAGTTAGAAACCTCCAAATTTCATGAAAATTTAATATGTTTATCTTTGATATATATTGAATACCCAGTTAAAATTTCATGTCAATCGGAGTTGTAACCGATTTAAAATGAATTTTTTATTCCTTCAAAGTAAGAATCGATATGTTCACGTTTTTGATTTAAACGCTTTACAATAAATATTTAAAAACCTTATAATTTTATGAAATTTTAATATGTTATGGTTTACTGTAACATTGATCTTCTGCAAAACTTGTGTCAATCCGAGTCATATTGTATTTTATATGAATTTTATATTTCTCATTTTTAGAATTCATCAGTTTTAGTATCACAGATTTAAAAATTAAAAACTATTATTTACATACTTCCAAATTTTATAATATTTGATTAAATTATATATTTTTAGGTTTTTGATCTATATTAAAAATTTCAATTTAATCAGATAGGTATTTCATTTAAAAATTAATTTTATTTTTCCACTTTGAAAGATTCACGATATACACTTTTCTGCTTTACGAGATTAACACTTATAGTTAAAGATCTTCAAATGCTTTGAATTTTGGATATATTGTATTTTAGCATGTCTTTTATCTTCTGGATAAGTTTCAAAATAAAAGAGTTTATATTTCTTAGTATATTAAATTTATTTTACAACTCTGCAGAATTTACCGTTTGTGAAATTTAAGTTTCAAAAATTAGAAATCTATGGCTATACTACTTGTTGGTCCCAAGTGGTGTTCGAGGTTCAGAGGGGGGGGTGAATGAACCTTGGTCGATATTTCAGAATCTTTAAAACAACCGTTCTGCACTGCAAGTTACTTGAGCTTGCAGCGATAGATGGTTATTGCTTGCAGCGCTAGAATGCAGTGCTGCACGCTGTAACCTGGAGTTTTGAACTTGCTTCACTTCGATAGGTTGAGTGACTGAAACTGATTGTAGACTTGAATACTTGGATCTTGTAAGCTTTGTGAATTTAGCGTAGATGTTTCAGTTACCAGCTTCAGTTCTCCTCGATCTCTATTTATACTTGTAGGACAAGAGGTCCGTTGAAGGAGACATCCCTCTTTTGAATTTGAAGTAGCCTGGCCAAAGTATGGTTCGCATTTAATGCGACTTGACTTTTCTTTTTGGAGCATTTAATGCGGCAGTTGCGGCTCACAGCTTTCTGCGGCGCGTCAGTCCATGTGGCATCTTCTTATTGGCTCCGTGTCTGCTACTTTGACTTTTTCTTGAACGGCTCCATTGTCCCTGCTTGGATCTTCGTTCCTCGTACTGCATTTATCATTCTTAGGATTTGCAGGATACTTCATTTTGTCGTTAGCGCTGTTTAGGTTAACTGAACTGTAACTTCTGCACTGTATCCTTGGTCTTTGTGCAGCTGATGCTTTCTTTCAATGCTGCTGTATCTTAGACCTGATTGCAGTATCTTCTGGCAGTGCTGCTGTAACTTCTTTCTAGCAGTACTCCTGTATCCTTTTCTTGCAGCGTTGCTGCACGCCGTTCTTTCTTACATGCTGTATAGAATTTTCGACTCTTTACAGCGGTGCTGTATCTTCCTTCTATCAGCTATGCTGTATCCTGTTTTCTTGCAGCGATACTGTATCCTGCCTTCTTGCAGCGATAACTTCTATTAAAGCTTAAATGCAGTTTTATCCTTGTTTATCCTCCATTTTCAATACTTGACACAAGACTTAATTCTAGTTTATTTATTCACTTAAACATTGTGAAAATGGGGTACTCAAAACTTCCTATTACATGATTGGTTTGTCTCATCAAAATCTAAATAATGAAATCCCAACACTACTTGTATCTTTGTGAAATTTATAAATTTTATTTATTTAACAACCTAGATTCCATATTTAAAATTTAGGATAATTTGATCTTATCTATTTTAAGAAATAAATATTTTAATGTTTAACTAGAGGTTTTCTAAAATCTTCCAACTTAAGATTCATGTCTTATTTCTCCAAAAAGTTCAAGAAGTTCTCATTTATCCTCCAAGATGTCCTAAGATCATTTTAGAGTTTTAATTTTGTTCAAATAATTATTAAAATTTTCCTTTAGATCATTAGATATTAAGTTAGTTGTTCGTTTTCATTATGGATGATTAGGTTGTCCAATGAGATTTTTTTGACAAAGAGGGTGTGTCTCGCAAGGGATATGATTGCATTCATTTTCTTTCCGCTCAAGACTTTTAAATTTTAAGGTATGGATTATTTTCATATGTTTGTCTTTATTAAATGTTTTGTGTGGAAGTGATTGATGAATTGATGCAATGTGTCATGGGAAATTTTTTATGAAAATGCTTGCTATGATCTATGATTTATGCATGAAATGAAATGCTTGCTGTGATCTATGATCTATGCATGAGAATTAGCCAGGGACCTCAAAGGTCCAAAGATCAAAAGTTAGATTTTTGAGTATACCCATCATGCTCAAAATCGATTGGTCAATCCCAAGATGAGGAAATATTTATTTTCTTGACTGTTGTGATATTTATCTTACTATTACACGATATCTTTAATCTTGACAAGCATGTCTCCATTGAGCTAGAGTTTTTCTAATCTCATATATCAAATCTAACTTTACAAAATAAAATGTTTGATGTGGAGCGGAGTGGATGTAGGTAACTGATGACAAGAAGTTAATTTAATTTAATCATCATGATTTTATGAAAACATCTTCTTTGTTTTGTTATTTATAGTTTATCCTTTTGACGTTAAGTCATTTTGATAAAGTTTAACTAATAAGTCAAACTCATCGTTAAATCTTCTGCTACAAATTCATGAAGTTTCTATTTATTTAATGTGTATAATTTTTTCTCTGCAAAATCATGAAATTTTATTTATTTAAGTTTTGATTTATACTCCGGTAGCTAGAGTTATATTAGTTGTTTTATTTTAAACTATGTAGTTCATGAAAGATTAAATGTTTCTATCTTCAATCTGCTTTAGTATGATTTATTTCATTTTTTTTAGATCTTTTGATAAAAACGTTATTGGAATATTTGGGGCTATTTTTAAAATACTCTTATGATTTTAATTTCATCGTTAAAACTTCTATTTTTAAAAATCTGCATATTTAATTTTTCGTTGCAAGTATATTAATTTTGTAAACGAAAAACTGTAAATTTAAAAAATTAAGAAAAATCAGGATGTTACAAAATACACTTATAGCTCATGTATCCATGACGTGAAGCATAAAATTATATTTTTAATAATAATGAGATTTTATGTTTTAGGTAGCAATAAATAAAATATATACCATTTGAAAATAAAAATAAATTATAGCCATACAACTTTCAAAATATTTTATTTTTATTAGAAATAAACTTACATGGTTTTGCCCCTAATTCAATAAATACATGGTTTAGGCACCTCATTCTTTGTGAACAAACTTTCTGAGATAGTTTTACAAAATAAGTTAATCTATTATGGCATCAAATTTACATGCGATTCTTTTGCATGTCAACTTAGCAGAATATATATATATATATCAAGATAAAAAAAATTATCTCCAAAAGTCTTTAAAAAAGTTATAATAATTTTACCAATGCTGCATTTCAACTAAAATACTCAATATTACATTTTGGGTAATTATACTATACATCAGTGTTATTAATACACCAACTTTTTTTACTGTGGTAATTTGTGTGTAAGGTAACTTTTATTTTTTGAGCTGTGGATTGGGGTTGTGGTTGTGGTCTTGTGAAATGCATTAAACCTCTTTATTGGAGCTTCTTTACAAGGCTGAAATGCACATATGTCATTTCAATGATATTTTTGCTCCATGCATTTGATTTTGTTTGAATCGCACCACACCAACAATTGTGGTAATTTAATTAATCAATGTGAATTAATTATTTATAATTTAGTATTTAATTTAATTATCTATAAATTAGTTAATTCTAATTTAATATTTAGTATTTAAACTGAAACATGCATATTTTCTATAGATTGAAGCAATTATTTTCTTAAAGTTAATCGTGTATTAAAGTATCACATCATGACATATGATCAATGGTAGCATTGTATTGGATGATAACCGAAATAATGATCGTTAGAATGAATAAATGAAATATGTATTTAATAGCTTTAATATTCTATTTAATTAATTCAAGTCGAGTATCACATCCAAATCTAAAAACATATTGAGATACCCAAATTCATCCAAATTTCTAAATCAAATATGTATTTAATAGATTTAGTATTCTATTTGACCCATGTCGCGTATCAAATCGAAATTTTAAAATATGTTGAGATACCAAAATTCATCCAAATTGAAGCCATATATGGCATACGAAAATTCATTCAAATCGATAAATTATGAGATACTTAAATCCATCAAAATCAAATCCGACATGCGTACCAATTATTGTAACTAAAATCTTATACAATGGATGAAGATATATCAAAATCTCAATCTTTATAATTAAAAGATTGTGGTATTACTGATAAATCATATGCAACCGATATTTGATTAAATAGCATGCAGTCAATATCCAATTAAATAATATGTGTTGGTCCCAAGTGGTGTTCGAGGTTCAGAGGGGGTGAATGAATCTTGGTCGTTTTTCGAAATTCTTTACAAACTTACTATTCTGCAAGTTACTTGAACTTGCAGCGCCAATTCGTTACTGCTTACAACACTAGTATGCAGTGCTGTGCATTGTAACTTAGAGTTTTATACGCAACGAAAAATATGTTTTCGACACAAGGTTGGTTTTCTCAAATATGCTCCTTTCAAAAGATGTTTTATGCTTATGACAGATAGATATAAAGAATAAAACACAGAAAAGAAAAGAAATAAAACACTTATGATTTATAGTGGTTTGAAGGTGGTGTAATCCTTCTACGTCCACTCTACTGCTACCTCGAGCAGGAACTTTGTTAAGCAAGATTGAATTACAGGACACTCCGAACAATCTATCAACTCAACAAGCTAGTACCTACTAGAACCCAGCGTACACACAGCAACTGCAAGTTCTAAAGGTAAACCCACACAGGATTTCACACTCCCACACAGGGAAATTGCCATCACCTAGATAACTTATACAAACAGCAAGGATAAATCCTATCAACTGTTCGACACCTAAAACAATCTAGCACACAACAACAAGGTAAAAGTATATAAAAGGTTTCTTCAACTGGTGCGGTGAAGTGAGCTTTTGAATCCTTTGATGGATCTTTCAACTTGAACTTTTTTCACTTCACTGAATTCGAGTGACTGAAACTGTAGAAATGCTTGAGAGAATATAACTTTGAATGCTTGAACTTTTTTGCGTCAATGTTTCAATAGTCAGCTTCAGGGTTGCTCATCTTCTATTTATACTTGTAGAAAGATATCCGTTGAAGGAGATATCTCTCATTTGAAAATAAGCGTACTTGATCAAAGGTATAACTCGCATTTAATGCGACTTGACTTCTCCTTTCAGAACATTTAATGCGGTGGTTGTGGCTCGCAGTTTTCTACAGCCCGTCAGTCCATGTGTTGTCTTGGCATTGGCTCCGTGTCTGCCACTTTGATCTTCTCTGGAACGATTCTAATTATACTTGCTTGGTTCTTTGTTCCTCGTACTGCATTTATCCTTCTTCGAATGCAGGATACTGATTCTGTTTGTCATTAACGTTGTTGGTTAATTCTTCAGCAAATTATAATCTTTGGGTTGTATCCTAGGCCTTCTTGCAGCTGTTCGTTCTTTACAGTGCTGCTGTAACTTGACCTTCTTGCAGTATTACTTGATACAGTACTGCTGTATCTTTTCTTGCAGTATTCCTGTAGCCATTTCTTACAGTGGCGCTGTTTGCCGTTCTTACTTACATGCTACATTGCTGTATCTGCTTCTTGCAACAACTTCATTCTCTTAAATTCTCGATGTAGCACAATCCATTAGAGTTCTTCCATCTTTCAGCACCTATACCTAAACGTAATCCTAGTCTATGTTTTCACTTAAACATTGTGAAAAATGGGGTACTCAAACTTCCTATTACATATATGGTTTGTCTCATCAAAATCTATACACTGAAATCCCAACAATATGCAACTATTATCGATGCAATATGATGCAATCGATGTAAAAAAAAAATTAATAATAATCATTTCTAAATTAACCACACAATACCAAAATAGGATGCAATCAATATCCGATGAAATAGTATACAGTTAGTATTGATGAAATAGGATGCAATCGATACAATGACAAAATCAATTAATAATAATACATTAATAATAAATAAATTTCATAATTTATTGAAAATATAGTTTTATAAAAAATATTGAATTTCATTAATTAGTAAGTTTGAAAAAAAAAATTAGTCAACCGATTTTCATTTTATCTTTTGCTAAAATAATGTTTTTTATATATTTTTTCAAATGTTTTAAAAATAATCAAATTTATGATGCATAAATATTTTATTTTTATAAAGTATAGCATAAACTTCTTACAAAAATATAACTCTATTGTTTTATATATTATTTAATATTTAGTAATGTTTGTTATATACATTAAGTTAAGTTTATTAATTAATCATATTAAAGACAATAATATTATACTTTAATTTGTTAAAAATTTTATTTTAAAAAATTATTATTATGAGAACATTTATGGACTTCACATATTATATTAGTGGTCTTATTTTTATATAATTATAAAGATAAATATTATTATTATTATTGTTGTTTGTTATAAAACATATCGAATATGAGTTTTAAATGATTTGTCATCACATAATGCATAATATCAGAAGATTTAATTATGCCTTTATGATTGTAATTGGTTGATAAATACAATAATTGAAGAATATAAATATAAATTACATTATCCTATGATATTAGCTTTCTTAATGGAATTTTTGAGTTTTACTGCTATAATTTTTGAAGGTAAATAAAAAAAAATAAAAAATCATAATATAATAATTTAAAATTTAATGAGTAACACTATTGATATATTAATATTATTAATATACTACAGAATGAACTTTTTGAAGGACCACGATGTTTGAAGTAATAAAAATATGAAATAAATGTAGCAAGATTCTATGGGTTGGTATATCTATAGCTTTCACGTGTAATCATGACTTCTTTTTGTGACCGCAAAGTGAATTTATCCACCAAAACAAGTCATCATTTTGTGTTACATATTTACATAAAAAAATTAGTTAAATAATTTTGGTTAAGTCATTATTACGTAAGTTGTGACACATTCATGTCTACAGCTCTTGGAAAGGCTAATAATGATTAATTTTGTATAGTTCACGCGATTTCGCCTTTTCTCCGGGTTTTATTTAAATTGTTGAATTAATGTGAAAAGTGGGTTTCAAATGTCATTTTATTATATATATATATATATATATATATATATATATATATATATATATATATATATATAGTAATGATCAGAAATTCATCGTTAAATCTCTTATAGAGTCAAATTTATTAATCAGGCGATACACGCACATTTCTTTAAGCTTTTTTAAGTATATTATATTATTTTCTTATTTAGTCTCTTTTTATTTCGTTTCTTCTTTATCTTCATTTTTCAGTAGATAAATCTCAATTTATCTCAATTTCTTTTCTTATTTGTTTTAATTTCTTTTTTATTTTATATCATTCTTTTTTTTTTCTTTTTTAAATATATTTTTTTCTTATTCATGTAATTTTTTTTTTCTATTCTATATAAATTTTACGTATTTTTGAATTGTAGATAAGTTTCGTGATATTCTATTTTTTTTAATTATAGATAAATTTCATCATCTAAAATAAGTTTTATGTACTGTTATAATTATCGAGTAATTAATTCCAACCATCTATTTTTTAATTGTAGATAAGATTCAATGTAACGAAATATTTCTTAAGTTGTTTTTTTTCTTTTCTAGGTATCATATTCATATATTTCTTATTACAAGTATCAATTTTTCATCTTCACAATTATTCTTTTCACCACTATCAAACTTTCTTCTTGACCCGTCACGAATTGAACTATCTCCTTTCTATCAAAAATCTATCTAATTAATCTGTAAAGTTTTTACTTAGTTTTATTATCTATTTTTAACTTTTTTTTATTTCATAGATAAGTAATTTACTTCTTTCATAAATTCATGACGAATAATTTGAATTAAATATATAAGATGATTCAATTTATTCCATGTTAATGAATATTCAACTAATTTGTTTTAAAAAAAATTCAGCTCATAATGATAAAAAAGTAGATATGAAAGTGGACTTCGTGGACAGTCTCATAACAAGAGCAATTGTCCAAACTACATGATAGATATTCATTAATTTTTTATTTATTTAATATTCTTCTTAACACAAATAATAATAATAATAATTATTATTATTATTATTATTTTATATATATATATATTAAATGTTGGTCTATTATAAATGACCAAAGCACTCTAACTATGATGATCATGTTAGTGAAAATAGAGATGACTATTTTTTGTTGGATGATGTCAGTGGGATAACTATAACTTTGCAAAGTAATATTTTGCTAATGATTTTTCTACTATGACAATTTTTTTTTTTTTACTAATTGGATGATGTTAGTGGAGATGGACCTAATAATTTTTATATTATTACAATTCTTCTGATGAATGTATTGTACTAATGATTTTTTATTATAACATTTTTTTAATAATTAATTTTCATGATTGTTTATAGGTTCTAACACCATTGCACATGTAAGGGGTATTTACTAGTTTTTAAATAGACAAATTTTAAGCTTATCTACATTTTTACAATACAATTTCTATACGAGTTCTAAACTTATGTATAACTAAATAAAAATGTCTTAGCAAATATCTTTTTCAAGTAATATTGATATTAAAGGTAACTAAAAGAGAAGTAAATAAATCAACAAAAAATATATATATATACAATAATGAAAAAGAACCCACCGTTGGGTTCCTTATGAAGCCAAATCTGCTTATTTGACAATACACGTATATTTCTTTAAGTTTTATTAAATACAACTTTTTTTTTCTAGTCTTTCGATTTTACTATGCACCTACATTTGACATTTTAGACTATGCACCAAACATTTGACATTTTAGAGTCCCTATTTGCAGCTTTTCATGAATTTACATCATAGCTTTTTGAAATTATAAAACTAAGGACAAAATTATTTATGTAACTTGTGTATAAATTTACGATCCATGTAACAAATTCAATTCGTTTTCACTCGTCTGCACGTATCCTTACGTATTTGGGTGGGTACGCCCAAACCCACCCAAATTCATGTGTATTTTTATGCTACATTAGTCATGTTTATGTTATATTAATCGTTAGTCATACCTTTATGATACGTTAATCAGACATCTTAGGGTTTAGTTGTACCTTAACATATTTATAGACATCTATTAATATTTTTTATATATTTTAGTTATATTAGTCATATCTTTTAGTTATGTTAGTCGTATCTTTATATATTACACAAATGTATAATTAATATTACTTAAAAGTACGAGTAATAGTAAATAAAGGTATATATGTAGAAATTGTGCCCAAATTAGGATTTTTGTGCCGAAATTAGGATTTTCTTAAGTTAAAGTATTATATGAAAATATGACTAATTTAATATAAAGGTATGACTAAAACAATATAATCATCAAGATAAAAAAAATAAAAAAATGACCAAATTGGACCCGATCCGACCTACGTGTATGGATCACCAATTGCCCACAAATTCAACTCAAAACTAAGCCCCACATTTTGTTTGTTTCAATTCACTCTATTACAATTTGCATTTTACGGTTAAGAAATTATAATTTTTCTTGTGTTCTATTTTCATAAATTAATTTATTTGGCGTTAGCTTTAAAATGATGGTGATACTTTTTGAAGTAATCTTGGAGATGATTGTCGAACTGTGAGCATTGTTGCTGAATGTTTTTGTCTTTCTAAGCAAGAATCTAACTCTCATTTTATTTTTGTTTCATTTTTTAACCCCTTTTTTAAGTGCGTCTCTATTTTTTGAAGTCTAAATTTTGAAGTCTATATTTAAAGAAAAGAAAAATATACTATTGGTCCCAAGTGGTATAAGGTTAAGAAGGGGAAGGTTAAGAAGGGGGTGAATTAACCATATCAAATTTTTAACTTTTCTCCAAAAATGTTAAGTTCTTGATGAGCAGGTAGCTAGATAGCTTGCTGCACGATAGGTTGCTGCTTGGGCAGTGACTTCAGAACTTAGACAAAGTTAAAAATGCACAGTGGAAATAATGTGATTTTCGAAAGATGGCTTTTAATGCAGAATGCTAATATGATCAGATAGATATATAAAGCAGTAAAAATACAAGCAAGCAAGCTTATAGAGGTTCGAGGGTGGAGTAATCCCTCTACATCCTCTCTACTCTTTCTCAAGGAGAAACTTTGTTAAAGTAAGTTTGATTTACAATAGACACTGCTAATACAAACTTCACTCTACACAAATACTGTCAGCTCTATCCACACAGGTAGTTGCACAGTGACCAAACTAAGCGAGCCACACAGGATCTTCACACAGGTTCCTTGACCCACACAGGATCCTTTCTCTTCTTCAGAAAGAACAACTACTTAGCAGAATTATCATCTGCCTAAGGAACTCCTAAATAGTCTATTTTAGAAAGATATAGAATTCTTCAACGGTTGAATGCAGCAAACTTTTTGAACTTCTAAGTTTCACAAGGTAGCTGGCTTGCTGCTGATTTAGACTGAGTGACTGAGACTTGAGGGATTTTGAGCTCTTAGAGAATATGCTTCACGCGTTGGATATTTCAGTTCTTGTGTTGTCTCAGGTGCACTCAATCTTCTATTTATAGGCTTTAGTGAAAAATCTGCCTGTTGAAAAGACAGTTCTTCACAGATGAGGTGTCTTGATCTGATTGGTTCCTTACTGATCTTCTGACACCTGCTCTATAGTGTCTCCCTTCTGTTTTGCGCTTGCCTTGTCCCTTTTCTGCATGTTCTTGTTCTGCAGTTTGTTATACTCTGTCCTTGCTGCTTTTCCATATGGCTTTCTTTAATTGGTTGGAACTTAAGTGTCTCTACCGGCTAATCAGTATGCACTGATTTTGATGTATTTGGGAGTTTTCTTTTTCGCCGAAGGAGTCAGATTCCTTGACTTGAGATTCTTCAGATACCTCCCAACATCCTTTGATACTTGAACACGGTCCTCTTCAGAAGATGCAGTAACTTGAGGTTTATGCAGGTAGCAGGGACTTGGCGCAGGTTCCTTTGCAGAGTCTTTTTCATCTTCCAGCATCCTTATCTTAGTTATTTTTACATATGGAAACTTAACCAGATAGCTAAAATCTAATCTATTACATGTTTTGTTTCATTAAAATCTATTACAATTTGTCCTATCAATTTCCCCCTTTTTGATGATGACAAAACTCCTTAAGAGGATCAAGACACATTTTTCATATATAAATCAGAACATAGTGCAAACAAACATACTCAGATATAATCATGCATTAAGTTCACAAGAAGTGAGCTTTCAGAAAATCAAACCATAATGTATTATATTGATGATCTATCAACATAATTACAGATCACGGATAGGAAAGATTGACAACAAAAAGAAACATGGGCAGATACAAGATAAACAGAAACAGAATGAAAGGTACTAAGTCTTCAACCAACTAACTTTCTTCCTTCTTTCGAACTTTGTGCTTTTCCATCAGTTGATCAGAGACTCTTAATAGCTTGGCTCTAACAGCTTCCTTGCTTCTTCATCTTCTTCAATTTTGAGCCAGAAGTCTTCACAGTAAGGTATGAACTCCTTTCCTAGTCTCTGCTTCAGCTTGACTTGGATTGGTAATCCTCCCTTCTTGGCAAGATCCAGAAACCTCTGCAGGGCATCTTTGTTGGTTCGGAATCCTCTTAAAAGAGCAGATTCCTTGCAGAGAGTTGTGAAGTAGTTCATCAACTCCATCTTCTTGAAGGCTTCAATCTGAGAAAATGAGGGATTGGTGTCTGTAGGAAGAGTGACCTCCGGAACCTCAGGTATTATGAACCTATCACTTCTGGGATCCGAACTTGCTTCCAGAAAGGTCTTTAGGCCAGAGCTTGTAGGATTCTGCATGTTTTTCTCCAGGAATTCAAGGTCACGCAACTTGTGGGTAGGGTATACTTTGGAAAGAACATCCTGTAGGGCTTCCTGGGGCCCTTTCCCAAATACAGTGTCCAGCTTGTTTTTCAGATCAGCCTCTGTCTTTCTTCTCTTTTCCTCTCTGTCTTCAGATCCCTTTCTGAAGCCTGGATGAACAACCCCTGAGACAGCTTCTGATTTTCTTTTAAGGCTGCTGTCAGGAAGGCCTCTTGATCCAACTCCTCTACTTCCACCATCATCAGCATCATCCTTCATTCTGCTTACCACCATCTGCCTGCAAGTTGGAGGATCCTGTCTGCTCTTCTATTGTGCCTCCAGCCTTCCTTATCCCTTTTTGTCATCATCAACCCTTCCAACTGCAAAGCTAACCATCGAGTGAATCTCTAACAGGGTGCCAGAGTGCTCTCTCAGGACTTGCGATTGGTTGAATTGTTCTTCATCCATGCGACCTACTGTGGCGATAAGAGCTTTCTGATCAGATTTCATGAGGATCATCTTCTGCTCCTGTCTATTCAGTTTTTCCATCACTGTCTTGACTACTTCCACAGTAGTGTTCTTCTTGGGGGGTTGGAAATTTTCGAGCATTTGACAAAGTCTTGCTAGGGTCACGTTGAGGGAGGCCAGGAAAGATTGAGTTTTGATGGTGCTTGAGCGAGTTTCCTTGCAGAACTTTTTACTCGCTTTCACCAAGGACTTCCCCATATGTTCAATGGCAGCAATAACTTCATCATTTGTCTTGGTTGCTGGAGCGTCTTCAGGTACCTGTTAAAAAGAAGAAGCAGAGGTTAGAGCTTTGGATTTTTCAGCTTCGGTATCACCCTGTTCACTAGGTGACCCATCATCGCTGTTGGATGGGCTGCTGGACCCTCCATCTCCTGATCTAGCTTCCTTTTCTGGGTCTTTCTCTCCAGCCTCCTCCTCATCGGCTCTCTTATCTCCTTCCTCCTCAGCTTTTTTTTCCTTTTCAGCCTCCTTACTCTCATCAGCCTTATCCTCATCCTTGTTCTCAGTCTCCTTCTCCACTTCCTTATCCACCTCAATTGCATCTCCTGCCTCCTGTCCAACATCCATCTCATTCTCTCCTATGTTTCCACCATCAGTGACTATCTCGCCATGGTTCACTGACTTGACAGACGTTGCTTCCTTCATTTCCATGGGAACAATTTCCTCTACTCCTAGTTCCTTTTCCACAAGGGCAGGCTCCTCCACTCCTTGAGCTGTCTCCATAGAAGCAGGTGCCTCCATCTCCTGTACCTGTTCAACAGGAATAAACGTCTCATTCTCTTGTGTCCGTTCCCCCTCAGCCTCTACCTCTATTGGTGTTGGCATGGATGTCTTCGCGGTTTCATCGGCTGGTGGTGGTGGTGGTGGTGTGATGGTTAGCTCCAGAAATGTATCTAGCAGCGAGGGTCTCCAACTCATTTGCCTTGAAAAAGTCAGTTGGCATACAGCTCCTCTCCTTCATCGACGTCTGCCCAGGGACCTCCGGCAGAATGATCAGATCAAAGAGATAGGAAAATTCTTCACTATTTTTCTCCGTTGGTGAAAGTGACCTCCTGCTAATGGGTTCTATCATTAGCGGTGTGCAGGAGGATCCTTCACCTGCCTGAGGCTCCCTTACTGGCCTCCTTATCCTTGTCTCAGCCAGGATCACATCAGCAGTCTGCTTAAGCATCCTCTCCAGGGCCTCTTCTTCTCCGTACTTCTCCACTTGGGCCGCAGCAAAGCCCACGTTATCGCCTGCTCTGACCCGGTCAGCAGCAGCATCCAGAATCACCTTCACCCGGTAGAAGTCTGGTTGCTCGATGGGTGTCTTCCCCTTCAGACTCCTAGGACCAGATAGCTGCTTAGCAGCTTCCTTTTGCTTTCTGGCTTCTATCTCAGCAGCAATCTCAGCATTCTCCAGATACTCAGGCCACTTATTCTTTCTGAGATCCTTCAGGAACTTCTTCTACAGAACCTCCTCCAGATCATCCATCATTGCCCAGCTCAGGGCCCACTCTTCCTCCGTTTGCCAGTCGGACCACTAGATCAATTCCTCTCTGGGGAGGTGTCTGTACTGCCACCATGTGGTGAATCTGTCCATCAGCTTTGCAAAATCAACTTCCACCTTCGGTAAGCTGATGACATATTCCACCACATCCTCCTCATCCTCATCCTCTCCTTCAACTTTTTCATCATGAGCAACAACATCCCTTGCCTGCTCATCCCTAAGTGGAAAATCAATCTCCACTTCTACTGTAGGCTTCTTAATTGCTTGAGTAGTGGTATCTTCTGGTTCGCCATCAGAAATTACCAGCCTCCTCTG
Source organism: Scutellaria barbata (assembly GCA_028654395.1). Taxonomy (NCBI): domain Eukaryota; kingdom Viridiplantae; phylum Streptophyta; class Magnoliopsida; order Lamiales; family Lamiaceae; genus Scutellaria; species Scutellaria barbata. The sequence goes on along the minus strand of CM053649.1, from coordinate 14,978,485 downwards.
TATCTCCTTCTTGTGCTTAATCTTCTTTGGCACTTCAGCGGCTGGTGAGGATTCGTCCATTTTCGAGCTGCTTTTCGGTGAAGATGAGCTGCTGTTGGTTCGGCGGAATGCCTTTCTTGTCCCGGAAGCACCCTTGGAACCCTCGGAGACCTCCCTGGTTACTGAGGATGGTCGAGCAGTGGTCTTCTTGGCAAAAACCCTACCCACACCGATGAACTTTTCTTTCTGGATGGCCTTTCCCTGGGACAGATCCACTTCCACAAGCCCATAAGTAGGCTTGCCCACCTTTTCTACCTCATCTATCAGCCTGGAAAGTAGGTAGCTATCCCAGTCCACCTTCTCCTTCTTCAGGATGGTCATCATCATCCTGTACCTGAAGTTGGTACATTTATCAAAGGAACCAGAACGATTCTCAATGATGTGGCAACAGATGTCATGCAACATCTCGAACTCAAGAAGAAAAAACTTCTTGCTACAGCTCCTAGACATCCCCGTCGTGTCTGCTCTACCAGTGAAGGTCTTCCAATAGGCCTTCAGCTCTTCTTTTTCATACGTGGAGAAGTCAATGGCATCCATTCCGTCAGTGGGGAGGGAGAACACTTCCTCCAAAAGCCCAATATCCACAGTGACCTCCACCCCACCAAACTTTGATCGGATCTCTGACCGATCTTTAGAGACCTTTGCTCGCCTGTAGAACTTGGCCACCTGGTCCTCTACGTAGGGAGTTTTGAAATAGGAGCAGAGTCTCAGTAGGCCTGAGGAGCGAAGACATCATAGTACGTTTTTCATCAGATCTTTGGGGTGTCCCTCCTCCTCGACCATGTTGAGCAGGATGTCCTGGTCCACCGGCCTGCCGTCGACAATGAGGTTTTGCTGGGGTGCCATTTGAGAGAGAGAAAGAGAGATAGAATGTGAGTACAAAAGTTTAGGGAGTGCAAAGAGTTAGGGTTTTCAGAAAAACTTGAGAGCAAAAGATGATAAGTGTGAGAGGGATAAAGAGAAACTTCCTTATATTTGAATTTGAAAGATCTTAGATCGAACGGTCTGAATTTGATTTGGAGTTGAAAAGTCTCTTGATTCTTTGGCTGAGATTTTTAGCACGGCGTGTGTTAATGTACATGATGTGACATTTTGAGAAGATCGAGGGGTTTTCTGTAAAAACGGCTGCTTGACGCAGGATAACTGTTTTGCTTTCCACGCATCTACGTCTCTGGTTCCTGCAGATTGCTTGCTGTAACTGTTGACCAGTATCCTAACTTCAGGGACTATCCAAGATCCTCGAGCAGTGACCTTTAGGTTACTGCTTTGTCATTTGAGTCTTTCATTGCTTGGAGTTCCCCCTAAGCTGTAAGCCACATAAGAAGAGATATTAGAAACATTTAGCTCAGGTTGATTATGCCTAGCTCGTTTCTGAGAAATAAGAATCTTGATTCACAGAGGGGCTTGGTGAAGATGTCAGTTAGCTGTAGGTCAGTATGCACTTTCTCTAGGGATATATCTTTCTTTTCAACATGATCCCTTATGAAGTGGTGCCCGATATCTATGTGTTTTGTTCTTAAATGAAGAACTAGGTTATGTGTGATTACAATGACACTTGTATTATCACACAGGATGTGTGTTCCTTTTTCTTCAATCCCATAGTCCTACCAGTGAAGGTCTTCCAATAGGTAAAGCAGTAACTCAATAAGTCTTCTGTATTTTGTTACATCTACTACTTTACCATCACTGTCCTTATCCAAGCTTCTTGAGGTTACCATTGGGATGCTTACTGTACTTGTATTTTCTAACCCGAATCTCTTTATCAGTTATTTGGTGTACTTTATTTGATTGATGAAGGTTCCATTGCTGATTTGTTTGACTTGAAGACCAAGAAAGAAGTTTAGTTCTTCCATCATGCTCATTTCAAACTTGGATTGCATGAGATTTAAGAATTTCTGGCACAGTTCCTTATTTGTTGACCCAAATATAATATCATCAACATAGATTTGAATAAGTAGTATGTTTTCTCCATCTTGGATTCTGAAGAGTGTCTTGTCTACCTTCCCTTTCTTGAAACCATTGTCAAGTAGATACTTTGAAAGAGTGTCATATCAGGCTCTAGGTGCTTGTTTGAGTCCATAGGGAGCTTTCTTTAATCTGAATACCATGCTTTTGGGATTATCTTCAAAACCTGGAGGTTGCTCTATGTAGACTTCTTCGGCTAGTAGACCATTGAGAAACGCACTCTTTACATCCATCTGATATACAGTAAGGTTGTTGTGATCTGCGTAAGCTAAAAATGTTCTGATTGCCTCCAATTTGGCTACTGGTGCAAAAGTTTCTTCAAAATATATTCTCTCTTCCTGATAGTAACCTTTTGCCATTAGTCTTGCTTGATTTCTAACAACTTGGCCTTCTTCATCCCAGTTTGTTCTTAAATACCCATTTCGTGCCGATTACTCCTTGGTGAGTAGGTTTGGGAACTAGATGCCAATCATGCCATACTTGGTTTCTTTCAAACCCATTTAACTCTTCCTGCATAGCTTGGATCCAGTTGGTATCTGTAAGTGCTTTCTCTATACAGCTTGGTTCAGTTTGTCAGATGAAGCACGCAAACATGGCTTCATGGAGGTTGTTTCTTCTTGTTCTTACTCCAGATGTGGAATCTCCTATGATTTGGTCTCTTGGATGATTCCTTAGCTATTTTCTTCTTGCTTCTTCAGCTTGCTGTTCATTTTGTCCTTCAACAGGTTGCTCTTGATCATGCTGTATAGCTTGCTGATTTGGCTTAGTTTGAATATCTAAACGAACTTCCAGCTATATTCCTATAGGGTGATGTATTTCTTCTTGGATAACTGGTACTTGCTGGTCTGTTGTAGGTTCCTGTTCTTCTTCAGGTTGCTGTGTAGGTACAGGTTGCTGATTTTGATTGGTTTATATATTTTGGAGACTTGGTAACTCCGCATCAATATATTCAACACGAGTGTTGGTGATGCGAGTTTTCCCAAAGTTTTCATTGAGTTCATCTATATCTGCCTTAGCGTAATGTGGTTCATCAAAATCAACATGTACTGATTCTTCTACAACAAGTGTTCTCTTGTTAAAGATTCTAAAGGCTTTGCTTACCGAGAAGTATCCTAAGAATACTCTTTCATCCGACTTTGAGTCAAATGCCTTCAGGTAGTCCTTCCCATTGTTGAGCATGTAGCACCTGCAGCCAAAATATGAAAATGTTCAATATTTGGAGTATACCCAAACTATAATTCATAGGGGGTTTTATCTAGGTCTTTGTTGATAAGGCATCTGTTCTGGGTGTAGCACGTTGTATTAATTGCTTCTGCCCAAAATCTCTTTGGTAATTGGGCTTTAGCCAGCATGGTTCTTACAGCTTCCTTGAGGGTCCCGTTTTTCCTCTCTGCAACTCCATTTTGTTGCAGCGTCCTAGCTGCTGAATATTCATGCTTGATTCCATTATTCGATAAATTTGTTAGTAAACTCAGTCCCTCTATCTGTTCTAATTTTCACTATATTCAGGCTCTTTTCAGTCTGTAGTTTCTTCCACTCATGTTTACTGAATCCACTG